>JANAVB010039420.1:254557-407057 GCA_029216955.1 Iris pallida
CAGTGTTTGCCATTAACCCCATTTCCGAATCCAAATTCACATCAAAACCTAAACTAACATGTAAATCTAATCTAACATAGTTTATACATTATAATTAGGATCTAAATAGCAAATTTAAATACGAATTAAACTAATAAACTGAATTGAAAACAAGAACAAAATGAACACTGATACACGCACAGTGCACGCACAGTGCACGCGCGAATCCGTGTCCGACACGACACGAGGGTTCGTGTCACTTGACACACGTGATTTCAGTGGTCGCCCCTTGGTGTGTGTCAAATTTCACGTGTCGAGGTGGCGTGTCCGCTGCGCAAACGCACCACAGTAGCAGGGCAGCTACAGTGCCCGCGCGCGCGCACACACCCACGTGTTCCCGTGTCTGTGGTGACTCGACACGACACCAAAACTTGCTCAGTGCAGTGGAAACACATAAGTGAGGTCAAAACCCTAATTCCTATTCAGAAAGATTCCTAAAAACAAATCGAAATGCCCTTTGGGGCATTTTATCGAACACATGCATACACGAACTGATACATGTCCGATACGGACACGTATAGGACTCGAATCCTAGGGTTAGCTACACCTACAGCTAGGGTAGGCCTAGGGCTTCCTAGATATGCAATAAAATCAACATTTCATGGAAGGGATTAGAATATTACCTAGGGATTTGCAATGTAACAAAAAGCCCCAAATGAGAGGATCCTCAAATCACCAAAACTCTCCCAAATTATTTCTTCCTGAAATTTCTCAATACCAACAGCAAATACAATAATTTTAGGTCCTATTGCAATTGGTTTGGGGGAAAAATAAATTGAAATGGAATTTCTATGAATTAAAGAAGATGGAGACTTACCTCTTTCTAAAACTTGTAAAATATTCCTAATGGAGGCTAGCCCTAATTTCTAGGAGACATTAAATAGAGGGTGAATACCAAGGTGGCTGGTCATGGCTGGATTGGGCAGGTTAGGGCTCTACAAGTGTTGGGTTGGGCCTCTAAGGCTTAAGTCACAAGTCATGACTTGTGAAATCACAAGCCATTCTCTAATCAATTTAAATCCTAATTCCTCCTAATAAATTCTAATGAGTTAAATGTCACTAACTTAGGTCAAGCTAGGGTTCCATAACCTAACCAAATAGTCATGACCTAGGTTAGCCTCTAGGACAGTCTCCTAAGTCAACACTAGTCAAAGTCTAAAATAGCACCAAATCAAATATACTAAAAATCACTGAAAATTCTAATAAATATAATTAATACTAACTATCACTAACCATGGTTAGCTAAGACTAGCTATGACTAATCTAGGTTAGGTCCAAACCAAGTTAGGCTAATCACAATACATGGCAATCAATTAAATAATATTAAAATCACACCATTCTTAATAATACATTAAATTCCAAAAATATATTAAATTCAATTAAATTCAAAATGACAAAAATACCTTCGAACTGGAAATGATAAATAAAACACCCTAATCACATAGCTAGGCTCTAGGTTAAGCTGTCTCTAGTGTTACACTATCAAAACACCAAAATCATAAGTCATGATTTAAAATAGTTTTAAAATGATTTAAAAATTACCAAAAATCATATCATGATTTAAATATTATATTAAAAGATTAAAATCATAAAATTTCAAAATTATCCTCACTTGGAAAACTGGGTGTTACAATCCTACCCACCTTAGAAAAATTTTGTCCTCGAAATTAAGATGATCGTACCCCTTCTAGGTCAAACCCAAACAAACAAGGTCAAAAGAGAACTTATCTAAATCATGCAATTGGAAGGATAACATATAGGATTTGGTAAGTGGTATCAGTCTGAGGTCTCATCTAGCCATTCTTGTCATATTAGATCAAAAGCAATCATAAGGTATCAAAACATACAACAATATGGTAGGGTGCAGCAATTATCAAAGACTGGCTAAGATATAGGTCAAGGACTCACCTCCAACTAGGTCTGGTGGCTGGAACTTCCTCCCGAAGGCGGAGTCTTGGCTGGGATAAGTGCAGCAGGACAGTCTCGTACATGTGTGCAGCTGACCCACATAACAGGCACACCCCTCTTCTTTTCCTACAGTAGCCCCAAACATGTCCAGGCTTCTTACAGAAGGTGCAGGTAGGAACTCTCTCAGCTGGCCTCTGCTGAACAGGAGTCTGGACTGGATAGGCTGGTCTAGGCTGATAGTCTGGGTGCTCACGGGGCTCTGGATATACACTGCTCCTCGGCCTCTTAGAACTAGGCTCTTTTCCTGAATGTACCAAATCCCACAGCAGTTGGATCCCACGGCCCTGCTCCTTCAGGATCTCAGCCTGAACTCTCTGTGCCTCCAACACATCCCGGAGAAGTTTGGATATCTGAGCTCCGTCAGAAAACAAACATGCCGAGGGTATGGTATGGGGTACCGCTCCTGGAGGCAGAAGAGGAGACGGGAAGGACTCTTGGTCTCAGACGAGACTGCAACTCTCTCCTGAGTAACAGGTGGTGGAGGGAAACTCTCTGGTAAGGATGCTAACACCTCCTCGATGGCGGGAGGTGCCACTACCCTTGGATCAGCCTGAAGGGTCACTACCTCCTGAGCAACAGGAGGTGGGAGCACACTCCTACTCATATCCGGAGCTGCAGCGACTCTCAGACGACGGGCTCGGGTCATGGGTGCCATGCTGAAAAAAGAAAAAATAAATCAATCATCAAGGCTGTAAGGCAATCTTCCATCCTATATGAAAACTGGTAATTATCAAAATAAAAAGATAACTACTAATCATCTATAAAGGGGTACTATTTAAGAAAAATCAAAACCAAAAGTTTGAAGAACGAAAGTCAATAGCATTGAATCCAATCACAATATAATATATATAGAAGGAGAGGGTGTTAGAGAAGAAAAAGCTAACATTATGTAAATGTTATGTGGTTTGTGTGAAATATACATGAAAGTGTATAGGAGGATTTGGGTCTCAACTATAGCTATCAAGTTATACTATTCATGGCATATTGGTTAAGCAGTCTACACGGTACAAGCTATTTACTCATAACATGCATGGCTAACCATATATATATGTGTATCTATATAGCTATATGAACATAACATAGAGATGAAGGGTTAGGTTTTTATGGCAGTTGTGCCATTAGTGTAGGTTGTCAAGTGTACATGGATTAAAACTTAAAATAAAGGGTTCGATCTTTCAGTTTAGCTCAACATTACATATTAGATCTGAAATTGAACTACACATTTGAAAGCAATGTAAAAATGTTAACATATATTCAGTTTTCAAGATTTTGGAGAAATTCGAACATCAAAACCAACTCAATGTTCACCACAACCACAACCTAACATGAAGAGTATGAAAACTAACATATATACCTACACACATCAATGTATACGGCCCAAAACATTACAATAAAAAAAACTTCAAATTGACTAATCACTTAGAATTCAGGCTTAAAGGGGTAATATGCACATAGTCTCAGATTTGACAAATTCAAACACAAAACTCAACCAATTTCATTAAAACTTGAAACCCTGTATATAACATACATGTGCAGTGATATAAAC
Organism: Iris pallida; assembly: GCA_029216955.1. Taxonomy (NCBI): domain Eukaryota; kingdom Viridiplantae; phylum Streptophyta; class Magnoliopsida; order Asparagales; family Iridaceae; genus Iris; species Iris pallida. Next base: position 258,111 of record JANAVB010039420.1, read on the forward strand.
AACGACTAATAACATAAAATTTAAATTTAATTTATGAATTTAATCTGGAAAACAGAGAACTAGTCACTGGTACTGTACTATATTAGAAATATTAGGATTTTGAGAAATTAACATCAAACATATTAATATGCATTTAGATAGGTTGGTAATCAAGTGTAGCATGCATACATGTCAGGCAAGTATCTGTGTCCACTATATATATATATATATATATATATATATATATATATATATATATATATTAAGGTAATACAAGAAATAATGGCAAGAAGGAAATAATGATAAAATTTGTTCTGTTTATCTGTTTAAAAGAAGGAACCATTTTGAAACCAGAGCTATAATATCAAATCCAAGTTAAGGTCTAGCAAAATCATCGATTCATTGTATTAAGAAAAAAATTTATAGCAAGAAGTTACACTAGATTTATAATAACAGCTAAGCTACTCCTAATCATACTCCTACTCCTACTCCTAAGTTATTTGATGATGGAATACAATTTATAATAACATAAGGGTACGATAGAGATGATATGTTTAAGAACCTTCTCAAGATACAGTCTGATAATCATATGCGTCTATCCAAAATCATGTTACTCAGAGTCCTCGCTATGCCAGTAAGCAAGACTGTGATAAACGATAGATTCCATAACTGGGGCATGCACCTCTATAATCATGTCGTCTGGAATTCTCGCTATGCCGATTAGTATAGCTACAAGAAATTCCAAATCTCATAACCAAGATACGTACATCCGAAGTCAGGTCCCTATGTTTCCGCCACGCCAGCTAATATGGCTGCGATAAACTACAGGTTCCATAATCAAGTAGTCGTTTTACCATTCCTGTATTCCCGTCAACATATGTTATCAGAAAATATCGTAACTCAGGCCATAAAATTCATCTCAATAGGAAAATCAAAATCAACAACGATCCAACAAAATCAAATTCAATAATCAAGGAGTGAGAGCAACAAACAAAGGAAATAATTTCAAATTGAAGTTTAAATAAGATTCTCAAGGGTCGTCCTAGGAATCTCTCAAGGAATCCTAACTGTGATTGAGTACCTTCAAAAATATCATAATCCTACTGCAGGCTGTAGTGATACTCTAGTTCGAATACCACTACATAAACTCGACCTGCATGGGCCACCACTAAAAACATGTCACGATCCGTACCCACTGTGAGAGTACGAGTACGTAACAATGCCCAGCCTACACCGCAGTATCGGTGGTAGAACGCTGTCCTAGGTCAACATCTAAACAATATAAAGGTACCTGTACAGTATATACTCTTCGAATGGAGGTGACATAGCACATACAGACTCAATCACAACTAAGGTAGAACAGGATAAAGATAGATAGATAGATAGATAGATAGATAATAAATATCCAGAACAGAAGAAATCACAGAGATACAATCCAGAAGTCTAAGTGTCTAAAATAAGTATATATCCCAAATATCTCAGAATCTATATACAGTAATCCAAAAAAGTAAAGACATCCTAATATAAAGGAGTGTCATCAACTGCTAGTGGGTCCAAGTCTCAAGTGTTGTCTAAAGCTGCACCATGAGGGTAGACACCAGAGCCTCATCATTCACTGTAAAATTTTCAACAGGTCCAGTCAGGACGGAAGCGAGTACAGTACATCTCAACAAAATCATAAATATAAGTATGCTAGAGAGTAAGATACATGATCTGAAGAAATAACATGATAAAAAGAGAGAGATTATAAGTAAATAGCTACAGTATATAGAGAACTAACAGTGCTAGTGATTCAGAGCACAAAATAGTTATGTAAACGGTACGATGTTGTACACGAGTAATCTATAGAGGTTTGTACACGAGTAATCTACTGGATTGAATACATAACCACTTCTACTCCCCCCGCCCCAATCAATACACAAGGATCTAGCTAAGTTATGTTATTGTACACGAAGGTCATGTGAATACATGATTATACACGATTCACACGTTTCGTACACGAATATTATGAATACAAGGAGTACACGATATTCCCGATAAAGTACACGAATAAGAATACCCGATGTATCCGCTAAGGGGATAACATCGTACAACAAGATCCATATAGTACTAATCCGTGTTACCAACGTGTCAGCATCATGTAAAGTAATCTAAAGCAGGAATATAATCCTAAACAAGATATGAAATGATCAGAGAATATACTCGCCTGTATCCTGAGAATCTGAAGAATATATACTGTCCGAAAAGTGGTGTCTGGCTCCTATTAGAACAGCACAAGTCACAACAAGTCCAGAATGGTAATAAGATGCACTACAATGCATTCTACATAAATCTAGGTCAATCTAGACCAAAGTCAACTCTGGTCAACCCTAGAAGTCAAACTAGGTCAACCAAGTCAAACCTAAGTCAAACAAGTCTATACTAGTCTAACTAGTCTATTCTAGGTCTAATAAGGCTACACAAGTCTATCTAGACTCACTAGTCAAGCAGACACACCCATGGGCCATAGGCTATTCCATGCCTATAAACCAAACCATAAACCCATCTAAACAAGTCAAATACATTTAATATATAATACACATATTGATATAGCTATATAATATAACTTAGAATATACATAACCTATAGGCTACTATATGTATACCATACAAACATATTTATATCATATATATATACTAGTAGGCACACATAGATGTAGGATACATATATGTATACATGTGTATAGAGAAGGAAAGACACATGTATGTGTCCAAGTGTTTGTGTGTGGCTTGAACCTGTGTATACAGAATTTTGGAAACAAAGAGTGATACCTGTGTCCATGTGTGTGTGTGTGTTAGGCTAGAGGGTTCAATGTGTGGGGTTAGTGAGAAAACATGAGAGTGTGTGTAATAGAAGACATGAGAGTGTATAGGTAACCTGTGTTCAGTGAGGTCCCTGTGTGTGTATCATGTAGGAACAGTGAGTGATTCATGGCATAACTGGAAAACAGTAAATGGTAAAATCCTGTGTGTGTACAGGAAAATGTAGCATGACAGTGAAGTATATATGTGAAATCAGTGAGGGGAAAAATCTAAAAACAGTGAGGAAGGAATGGAAATCAATTTATAGTTGAAGGAAATCCTGAATTCAGTGAAGTAACATAGGAAATCTATTCTCAGATTTTAATAAAGGGATCTTGATAGTTAACTAATGAATAACCATTCATGCAAATCAGTTAAGGAAAAGGGAATGGAATCAAATGATAGGAACCAAACCCAGGTTTCATAATTCTAATTCAATTTTGAATCAACATACGTCCAATTCCCATCCACAGTGATTCAACATAATCTCAGGAAAAATAGGAATGAGTTAACAGTGTAATGAAAAAGGAACTAAATCTTATTTTCAGAAAGGAATGGATTTAAATCTTAGACATTGAATTCCTGTGACAGTTAACAATGAATCAGCATTGACAGTTTACCTGAATAGTTGATAGAAAAATGATACTCCAACCCATCATTCGAATTCAAACACAAAAAGACACTAATACATGCATGAGAATTCACATTAAATGGCCATTCTAATTCAGTTTAACCAATGAACAAATCGAAACTATTTTAGTTCATTAATGGACAGTTATATTGAAACAAAATCAGTTATTTTCTATTTTAAAATCCAACACAAAAGTCAAAAACCCATTCTCTAACGAAAAGCCAATTTCGAATTGAAACATGAAACTAAACATGAACAATAACATGTGGGGATATTTAGCAGTGAGAAACATCTCTTAAAACAGGGATTAATGGTTTAGGAATTTAGAAAAAATAGTATCAGTCAACTTGTGTATCAGTGTTTGCCATTAACCCCATTTCCGAATCCAAATTCACATCAAAACCTAAACTAACATGTAAATCTAATCTAACATAGTTTATACATTATAATTAGGATCTAAATAGCAAATTTAAACACGAATTAAACTAATAAAACTGAATTAAAAACAAGAATAAAATGAACACTGATACACGCACAGTGCACGCACAGTGCACGCACATGCACGTGCGAATCCGTGTCCGACACGAGGGTTCGTGTCACTTGACACACGTGATGTCATTGGTTGCCCCTTGGTGTGTGTCAAATTTCACGTGTCGAGGTGGCGTGTCCGCTGCACAAACGCACTCGAGTAGCAGGGCAGCTACAGTGCCCGCACGCGCGCGCACACCCGCGTGTTCCCGTGTCTGTGGCGACTCGACATGACACGACACCAAAACATGCTCAGTGCAGTGGAAACACATAAGCGAGGTCAAAACCCTAATTCCTATTCAGAAAGATTCCTAAAAACAAATCGAAATGCCCTTTGGGGCATTTCATCGAACACATGCATACACGAACTGATACGTGTCCGATACGGACACGTATAGGACCGAATCCTAGGGTTAGCTACACCTACATCTAGGGTAGGCCTAGGGCTTCCTAGATATGCAATAAAATCAATATTTCATGGAAGGGATTAGAATATTACCTAGGTATTTGCAATGTAACAAAAAGCCCCAAATGAGACGATCCTCAAATCACCAAAACTCTCCCAAATTGTTTCTTCCCTAAAATTTCTCAATACCAACAGCAAATACAATAATTTTAGGTCCTATTGCAATTAGTTTGGGGGGAAAATGAATTGAAATGGAATTTCTATGAATTAAAGAAGATAGAGACTCACCTTTTTCTAAAACTTGTAAAATATTCCTAATGGAGGCTAGCCCTAATTTCTAGGAGGCATTAAATAGAGGGAGAATACCAAGGTGGCTGGTCATGGCTGGATTGGGCTAGGGTTAGGGCTCTACAAGTGTTGGGTTGGGCCTCTAAGGCTTAAGTCACAAGTCATGACTTGTGAAATCACAAGCCATTCTCTAATCAATTTAAATCCTAATTCCTCCTAATAAATTCTAATGAGTTAAATGTCACTAACTTAGGTCAAGCTAGGGTTCCATAACCTAACCAAATAGTTATGACCTAGGTTAGCCTCTAGGACAGTCTCCTAAGTCAATACTAGTCAAAGTCTAAAATAGCACCAAATCAAATATACTAAAAATTACTAAAAATTCTAATAAATATAATTAATACTAACTATCACTAACCATGGTTAGCTAAGACTAGCTATGACTAATCTAGGTTAGGTCCAAACCAAGTTAGGCTAATCACAATACATGGCAATCAATTAAATAATATTAAAATCACACCATTCTTAATAATACATTAAATTTCAAATAATATATATTAAATTCAATTAAATTCAAAATGACAAAAATACCCTCGAACTGGAAATGATAAATGAAACACCCTAATCACATGGCTAGGCTCTAGGTTAAGCTGTCTCTAGTGTTACACTATCAAAACACCAAAATTATAAGTCATGATTTAAAATAGTTTTAAAATAATTTAAAAATTACCAAAAATCATATCATGATTTAAATATCATTATTAAAAGATTAAATCACAAAATTTCAAAATTACCCTCATTTGGAAAACTGGGTGTTACACCACATCAAATTCCCTAGCGGAATACCCACCGAAAATATCCTTTCGTCAAAGATAATCACGTCCATATTACCTCCAAATTATTTACTAACTTATATTTTAATGTTATATACCCGTCCACGTCCATATTACCTCTGGTCGAGATATAAAATATTCTCTGCTAATTACGTCCATATTACCTCTATTAGCAGCTTCTTTCAACTTATTACCTATGTTCGAGAATCTTGAACATAATATCGATAATAAGTCTACATCAAATTTTCCAGCGGAATACCTACCAGAAATATCTCTACTACGTCCATATTACCTCTAGTTCTGATATTTCATAAACCACATTCATGAATTTTGAAAGCCAGAAGATTCTTTATTAAAAACGTCTATCAAAAGACAGAGAAAAGAAAAAGAAAAAAGAGTCTTTAGGGCTTAATTGAGCCTATTACAGAAGAAGATCTAAGGGATGCACAACCGATTGATGTTATCCCTTAGAGCTGCAATTTTGATCTCGAACTTGGCGGTAGCACGACGTTGCGCTTCTTCCTGTCGAGCAGCCTCATCCTGGAAGGGGATCAGTTTTGCGTGCTCTCCCTCCAACTTCACCAGTTGTTCTTTTAATTGGTCTGAAGTTATGGTAGTCACGGCAGCCTGAACCTAATAATGCTCTTGTTCAGACACAACTGTCCTCAAGCTGGCCTCCAGTTGGGCAATCTTATTTTGTATCTGCGCGATGTGATTATATTTCTTAGTGATTTGGACAGCCAGCTTATTTTTTGAAGCAACACGAGCCTCACTCGCGATGTTAACTGCTCATATTGATCAGCCAATTCGCTGATCTCTTAAGCAAGGGCATCCTTCCTGGCCTGGAAAGTAGCCTTCTCTGCGAGAGCCGCGACTAAAGCCTCGACTTTTTCATGAAACAGCGACGTCGGGCTTCGTTGTTTGGCTTTCCTGAGTTTGGCCACGCGGTCCTCCAAGTCATTCAGAACCTTTCTCAGACCATTAGCCCGCTCCTCGTAGCCGGTGATGCTCTCGAGGACCGCCACTTGACATTCAACTACGGCCTTCACAGGACCGAAAGCGACATTCTGGTCCAGAACTCCAGGAAGCTTTACTTTCAGGATAAAATAGAAAGCTTTGACGACTTCCTGGGCCATCTCGTCGTATTCGGAGGAGGTCGTCGGGAAGAAAGCTTGATGAGGATCTTCCGCTCCAGGAAGAGATGTTGGACAAGAAGCCGAACCTGACAAAAAAATAATATATATTTCAGCAACGAAAAAAAGAACCTGAAAGAGTACGAAAGAGTTTCAATTTCATACCTTCGGCATGCTTAGCGCTAACTTGGACTAGGTCGTCAGCCTTGGTTACCAGGGAGCCAAAGGTAGGCCCAGGTTGTTCAAGGAGAACAATGTCAAGGCCCTGAGCAGCATCAGGTTGTATATCTTCCACGGCCCCAGATAGACCGGGAGCAGATTTAGCAACGACCACCTCAGGAGGCTGCTCAACCTCCCCTTCTACAGCCGATGTCGGCTTAGTGACAGAGTCCTCCGCACCAGCAATCCCAGAGGAGGCAGGGACAACCTCTTTTCCTCCCCTAATGTCTTGGACTATCTCTATGCGTGGTTCCTTCTCCTTGTCTACAAGGGAATACATAATTGCAGACAGCCTCACGAGAAGCACGCAAAATCAAAGTCGGAAGTGCAAAGATAACATACCCGCGGAAGGGTGAGCCGATTGGACTTGATTCTCATCCAACTCTTTTATTGTAGCCCCGATTTTAGACATAGCCTCCAAAGAGATGTCGTAGGAGGGACTGGCTTTCTGGTCGCTACCATAATTCGGGCATCTGATCATCATTTGATTCAGCCTCCTTGACTGGGGAAGGCTGAACGTCGTCTGCCGATCGAGGATGAGGAGGGGACACTATTGTCACGTCCACTTCCTCAGACGAGAAGGCATCTGCCTCAACCGCAAATTTGGGGTCCTGTACAAAGGACAAATGTAATGGTGAGAAAGCTTCTAATGGGTTAACCAAAACGGCTATGGAGTCTAGAAAGGGATCTACCTCCTGAATCGTAACGGCCTGCGACGCCGTTCCACCTCTCCCAGTCTGTCGGGAAGATCTTCTCAAAGGAGGTGAGCCAGGACCCGCTTCTTTGGCTCGCCTTGGTGCGACGGTCTTCTTCTTCTTCTTAAAAGTTGGCTCTTGGGTCGGTTCCACTGAAGCTTTCCTCTTCTGAGGAGGATCGGGGAGAGTGGAATCATCTTCGGTACCCTGCCTTGGAGGCACTGTCGGCTCCCTAAGAGTAGCTCCCTGTCGTGGCGCTATAGCCGACTTAACGGCTGGAGCGGCGCTCTTCTTTTTGTTGCCTTTTGGCGTCTTTCGGGCTCGCTTCGCAGGAGTGGGGACAAACCTGGTCACTAATATCAAACTTTGCTCACGATCAAATTGGGGATGAAAGGTATTGATCAGACTATAAAATTTGGCAACAGCATAAAGCAGGTGGGTCTTGGGCTTATCTTCGGACAGGGTAAAAATTGCTTCCGTGCATCCGGCATTATAATAAACTCATGCACGTGCCCCGTCGATTAAGCTCCCTATCTACTCCAGATGCGGGCTAGGATTGCCCAAAAGAAGCTGACTGTACCCAAATTATCGTACAAAACGGCTTGATAAATAAGGCTCCAGATAGGTGTGATTCCAATTCCTGAGTACCAGATGTGAAGGCCTAATAGACTAGAGCCAATGAAACGCTCCAGCAGTCAGGCTAGTCGTATGGGCTCCCTCGTCCACTAAAGTATCCCCCGTATTGCCACTACCGGACGGAGGGGATACCCTGAAGAACTCATAATTCTGAAGAAAGCCTAAGGCCCTTTTACAAGCGGGTACACCAGTGACGGCCCAGTCCGTGTCACAAAAACTGCAAAGAAAGGCGTCTCCCGCTAAAGAGTCCGCCACCGGTCCAGCATTCATCAACTTGGGACAGTGCAGCAGCAACCATCCTATTATTAAATGATAGAGGAGTTGTAACGCCCCAGTCCCAAAATATTTAGGACTAAGTACGTAGACATGCCAGCTGCATACATACGAAGTATACTCCGATATATGGAAACCTTGTATGTATACATAAGCTGTAAAATACAGTAAACAACAACTAACTAATCTCATCCACAAAATAAGAAAATAAAGATATCATATAATGAATAGTCTTGATATAATATATTGGATGGAGACACATCCACTACCAACAAAATAAGAGAAGATGTACATGATATACAAAAGTAACGACGAAGGTAGCAAGATAGATCCAAGACGCGTCATCTTCGAATAAATGGAGAAGATCCCGTGTAATACCCAGATCTCGTATTACGTATTTAGAATACGTGTACGTATTTTGACCCGTATTGCATGTCTTCCTGCTTGATTTATTCTAGCATTTCATTGATTGGTTTATTCTTGGGTTGGTTCGGCTTGGCTTGGTTTGCTTTGGTTCATCATGAACCAAGGGTGAACCCTTCTACCTACCACCACCCTTCTTATTTAATCCATTCCCCTTCCTTTTCTCTCTCATCATTATTTCCTTCCTTCTTCATTCACTCTCCACCATTACTTCTTCAACCTACCAGGAAGAGAGAGAGAGAGAGAGAGCTTAGGTAAGTGCAACTTGCTTCATGATGGATCTCAAGTTTTATTGTTCCATTCTCTTCCTTACTTGATTCTAAGTCTCTTTAGAACTTGGCATTTTTAGATTCGATGGATGGAATCTTGTAGATCTAAGTTTGTAACTTTTCGGTTTTTCTTAGTTTTGATCTCTAAAACTTGGTTATTTTTGAAAACTAATAGTTCTATATTGTAGAGAATTGAATTTTATTCAGTTTTGGCTTTTGTTTCGCTTGATTTCGACTTCGGATGAGAAAGTTATGGCCATGGCAAGTTTTCGGAACTTGTATGGCTGAACTTGCTGTTTGGGGACGATGAACCCATACGCCGGGAACCTCATGCGCCCGGGAGGCCATGCGCCGTGAAGTCCCGGCAACGCATTCTTTGACTCCGAACGTGTCATGCACGTAGGTTCCTTACGCGCATGTACTGAAGACGCAACGTGAGTTTCCCATGCGCCGATTGTGCAGGAATCTCATGCGCCGATTTGTGCAGAAATCTCATGCGCCGATTTGTGCAGGAATCCCATGCGCCAATTTGTGTAGGAATCCCATGTGCCGATTTGTGCAGGAATCCCATGCGCCGATTTGTGTAGGAATTCCATGCGCCGATTTGTGCAGGAATCCCATGCGCCGGAATTGCTCTATTTTGCTGTTTTTGCCTGTTTAAGTTGTTTTGTAGCTAGAATCTCGAAAAACTCAAAACATGAAAGTTGTAGATCTTTTCCTTGGCTTCAAGAATATGTCATTAGTTATTTTATGCAAGTTTTTCTCATTCACGATAATGTAAGAATAGAACATGATAGTGACCCGCCGTGGTGCACTCCTGACATGATAACTTGACCCGACAATTTGACATGATAACTTGACATGATAATTCTTGACAGTGGCCCGCCGTGGCGCACTCTTGGCATGATAAACCTGACATGATATATCTTGATAAGCTGTTGCGACGGCTACCTGACTTGACATGACCTGTATAAATAACCTGGACACCGTGGACGATTGTGTTTGTACAAATAATCCAGTCCCGTCTTGCATCATGTCTAGGAAGGGACTCCTGAGTACCACGGTCAGGAGTACCTACTGTAAATGGCTAAGGCTAATAACTAGAATAATACAGTAGTTCATGAAGAGACTTTCCCAGTTACCTATTCCCCCTTTGATCCCGGCCTTATATATATATATACATAGGATTTGTCGCTATCCGTCGAGATGTGCGCACTTCTAGCCCGTCGTCGAGTGTGGTACCATAGGACACATGTATCTTACTACAGTGTGTCTGCTATATCATGCTATCTTTTCCTTTTCTTTGCTGGGATCACTCAGGTAGCAGCAGGCGGGTAACTGGACTTGGAAATCTCTTTGCATCTTGTTAGTAACTAGGCCTGTGATAACCCTAGTTAGTTAAAGTATCAAGCCGTACTTATTGCTTGGCCGTGAATGATTGAATGGAGTCTAACCCTGTCTATTCTTGCCTCGATCCTGTACAAGATTGTTACCTGACATGATTACTTGTGCTTGCTTTTAACAATAAAGATCAGGGGACCAGTTCTGTTCAGGCGAAGGGTTACAACCCCGGTCCTTGTTTGGTTTACGGGTTGTAACCTGGCTCCCGGAGCAGTTCTGTGTTCCCTCTTCGTTTATTGTCTTGTTGTACCCCATGACATGCTCGACATGCTTTACCTTACTTCGAGATCGTGATTATTTACACTGGCCTTATTGATAAATGGTGGGGATACCAAGTTTCGTTCAGACGAAGAGTTACAACCCCGGTCCTTGTTTGGTTTACAGGTTGTAACTTGGTTATCTGAACAGTCCCATGGTTATCTCATCGTATATCACCGGTCATGCTTTTTCCTTAATTACTGTCTTTTATTATGTAATTATATTCTTGTACTAATTGCTGGTTTTAGTTCCTAAGCGAAGCCTCCTTTGTGGCACTTGCTCTTTCTGGGGTCTGACCCAGCTGATTTTGTATGGCCAGATACCGGAGCAACTCCAGAGGATCTACCGGTTTTCCCGCCAGATGGTGACTACTAGACGGAATCCTGGCAACGAGTGGGTTATTTTTGGCTCTTCCACTTTATTATAAAAAAATATTCTTTTGAGGCGTTTAGCCGCCGAGCAAGTGTTAGCTCGTGTACATTTTACTTACTATCTGCCTACGGGCTGTAACATGATTGGCAACCTAGGGTTGATCATGTATGACTAAAACTCTTGCTAGTCATCACATTTTGTAACGACTAGCTTCATGATCAGCTGAATATGTAATATTTGGGATGCCTTACTATTGTATATTTGGTGATCTTACATCTTGTGACATTTACTTACTTGTTTGTGATTGAGACACTAGGCTTGTTCTTGACCTTAAAAGACTGATGGCTTGTAGATAAACCCTCATATATCTAGACAGCCGTGACCGTATAGCGGAGTGGATCCCATTTTATTATACGTAGCTGGCTATGTCTGCCCCCGCTCTCCAGTATTCTGGTTCTGGGACGTGACATGGTTTAAGTGGTGGCCCATGCAGGTCTTGTAAATCAAGATATGTGAGGGTTTACCGAATAGATGTCTCAATCAGCACCCGCCCTTGATCTCTGCCCGTATCATCTAATTCCTGAGATTCTCGACCTGATCACATGCTTGTATCGTTGATCTGTCTTGGTCCTTCCTTAATGTTCCCTATGTTGTCTTCTTCAGCGGCATTATTCCCGGATCTGCCGATCAGCAAGGTGGAGCACTTTCCGTGGATCAGCAGCAACCAGAAGATCAGGCCCAGCACTCAGGAGCAGCCTCCCGGGTCATGCCCTCCGGAGATCCAGAACCCCCGGTACAGCCAGCCCAGCTCGCAGGGCAGGATGATGAAGCCTTGGTGGGACTTATCAGGGAGTTGCTTGCATCGCAGGATCGTCGAGGAGATGCCTTGCGTCAGGCAGTGGCAGATGCTTTGGGCAGAGGTAGACATCATGGAAACAGTACAACAAACAGTAACAGGACCGGAGGTCGGAAGCGGTCTCACGGCCAGATGACCCAGTCGTCAGCACTAGCCCCGGCAGGTAGAGCTTTGACCATTGGAGCTCCGAGAAGGACAGCTTCAGTTACGTCGGTTCAACATTCATCCCCGACGTATCCTCAATAGCAGAAGAAGAAGCAATTTTCCACAATGGGCTGCACTCATTGTGGGAAGCCTGGACATATTGTTTCATAATGTTGCAAGGCTCGAGGATTGTGTTTGCTATGTGGAGCGCCGGACCATAAGGTAGGGTCCTGCCCGTTCAGGACTACCTCATCACCAGCCATGACCAGTTCATCCGTTAGGGGACCAGACCCAGTACCAGTCCAGCAGCAGTTTCCATTCCCGAGGCCATTGCCGACGCAGGCCCAAGCTTTTCAGCAGCAAAGGCCTCAGCAGTATGCCTAGGCGCAATTTCTGTATAGACAGAGGGGATTCCAGCAGAGACCCCCGCTGTAAGTCCTGACCCCGGCTCAGATTCAGAACCAGCAGAGAGGTTCCTAGCATGATATCTTCCCTCTTTCTCGTGCCTTCGATTTCCTTGCTTACATACATGATTGCATGATTGATTGCTTAGCTATAGCTTGTCTGTGATTAGTATAGCTTGTCCTTGCATCTCTAGCCTCTTGATTAAATTTCGAGGACGGAATTCTTTTAAGGTGGGTAGAGTTTTAATACCCAGATCTCGTATTACGTATTTAGAATACGTGTACGTATTTTGACCCGTATTGCATGTCTTCCTGCTTGATTTATTCTAGCATTTCATTGATTGGTTTATTCTTGGGTTGGTTCGGCTTGGCTTGGTTTGCTTTGGTTCATCATGAACCAAGGGTGAACCCTCCTACCTACCACCACCCTTCTTATTTAATCTATTCCGCTTCATTTTCTCTCTCATCATTATTTCCTTCCTTCTTCATTCACTCTCCACCATTACTTTTTCAACCTACCAGGAAGAGAGAGAGAAAGAGAGCTTAGGCAAGTGCAACTTGCTTCATGATGGATCTCAAGTTTTATTGTTCCATTCTCTTCCTTACTTGATTCTAAGCCTCTTTAGAACTTAGCATTTTTAGATTCGATGGATGGAATCTTATAGATCTAAGTTTGTAACTTTTTGGTTTTTTTTGATTTTGATCTCTAAAACTTGGTTATTTTCGAAAACTAATAGTTCTATGTTGTAGAGAATTCAATTTCATTCAGTTTTGGCTTTTGTTTCGCTTGATTTCGACTCCGGATGAGGAAGTTATGGCCATGGCAAGTTGTCGGAACTTTCATGGCTGAACTTGCAGTTTGGGGACGATGAACCCATGCGCTGGGAACCTCATGCACCCGGGAGGCCATGCGCCGGGAGGCCATGCACCGGGAGGCCATGCGCCGGGAGGCCATGCACCGTGAAGTCCCGGCAACGCATTCTTTGACTCCGAGCGTGTCATGCGCGTAGGTTCCTTACGCGCATGTACTAAAGACGCAACGTGAGTTTCCCATGCGCCGATTGTACAGGAATCTCATGCGCCAATTTGTGCAGGAATCTCATGCGCCGATTTGTGCAGGAATCCCATGCGTCGATTTGTACAAGAATCCCATGTGCCGATTTGTGCAGGAATCCCATGCGCCGATTTGTGCAGGAATTCCATGCGCCGGAATTGCTCTATTCCGCTGTTTTTGCCTATTTAAGTTGTTTTGTAGCTAGAATCTCGAAAAACTCAAAACATGAAAGTTGTAGAACTTTTCCTTGGCTTCAAGAATATGTCATTAGTTATTTTATGCAAGTTTTTCTCATTCATGATAATGTAAGAATAGAACACGATAGTGACCCGCCGTGGTGCACTCCTGACATGATAACTTGACCCGACAATTTGACATGATAACTTGACATGATAATTCTTGACAGTGGCCCGCCGTGGCGCACTCTTGGCATGATAAACCTGACTTGATATATCTTGATAAGCTGTTGCGACGGCTACCTGACATGACATGACCTGTATAAATAACCTGGACACCATGGGCGATTGTGTTTGTACAAATAATCCAGTTCCGTCTTGCATCATGTCTAGGATGGGACTCCTGAGTACCACGGTCAGGAGTACCTACTGTAAATGGCTAAGGCTAATAACTAGAATAATACAGTAGTTCATGAAGAGACTTTCCCAGTTACCTATTGCCCCTTTGATCCTGGCCTTATATATATATACATGGGATTTGTTGCTATCCGTCGAGATGAGCGCACTTCCAGCCCGCCGTCGAGTGTGGTACCTTAGGACACATGTATCTTACTACAGTTTGTCTGCTATATCATGCTATCTTTTCCTTTTCTTTCCTGGGATCACTCAGGTAGCAGCAGGCGGGTAACTGGACTTGGAAATCTCTTTGCATCTTGTTAGTAACTAGGCCTGTGATAACCCTAGTTAGTTAAAGTATCAAGCCGTACTTATTGCTTGGCCGTGAATGATTGAATGGAGTCTAACCCTGTCTATTCTTGCCTCGATCCTGTACAAGATTGTTACCTGACATGATTACTTGTGCTTGCTTTTAACAATAAAGATCAGGGGACCAGTTCTGTTCAGGCGAAGGATTACAACCCCGGTCCTTGTTTGGTTTACGGGTTGTAACCTGGCTCCCGGAGCAGTTCTGTGTTCCCTTTTCGTTTATTGTCTTGTTGTACCCCATGACATGCTCGACATGCTTTACCTTACTTCGAGATCATGATTATTTATACTGGCCTTATTGATAAATGGTGGAGATACCAAGTTCCGTTCAGACGAAGAGTTACAACCCCGGTCCTTGTTTGGTTTACGGGTTGTAACTTGGTTATCTGAACAGTCCCTTGGTTATCTCATCGTATATCACCGGTCATGCTTTTTCCTTAATTATTGTCTTTTATTATGTAATTATATTCTTGTGCTAATTGCTGGTTTTAGTTCCTAAGCGAAGCCTCCTTTGTGGTACTTGCTCTTTCTGGGGTCTGACCCAGCTGGTTTTGTATGGCCAGATACCGGAGCAACTCCAGAGGATCTACCGATTTTCCCGCCATATGGTGACTACTAGACGGAATCCTGGCAACGAGTGGGTTATTTTTGGCTCTCCCACTTTATTGTAAAAAATTATTCTTTTAAGGCGTTTAGCCGCCGAGCAAGTGTTAGCTCGTGTACATTTTACTTACTATCTGCCTACGGGCAGTAACATGATTGGCAACCTAGGGTTGATCATGTATGACTAAAACTCTTGCTAGTCAACACATTTTGTAACGACTTACCCGACACACTAGTCTCTCGGGTGAGTCACTAACGGCAGCTAGAGAAAAGTAAATGCACGACACATTTGTGTTTCAACCGAGACACTAGTGGCATCTAGAGAAAAGTAAATAAATGTACGACACACTAGCTCTCGGCAGAGTCATTAATGGCAGCTAGAGAAAAGTAAATGTATGAAAGCCCCTGCACCTAATAACTGTCTTTCCCCTCCCCATGCACTACTCGTGCTGAATCCACACCACGATATTTCTAATAACCGCTAAGTCTTCTAGGCAATTATATTAGCAGTTATATCCTAACGCTCGTCCTGTACGCACCGATGTACGGTCGGTACGCAAGTCTGAATCTATATGAGACACGTGACATCGTGGCACGCAGGTGTCGGGCCAATGAATGCGACACAAACAAAGGTGGTCCCTTAACTCTAGGCCAAATGCATAAAAAAAACTAAAGTATAGTAATTTGCAACTACATATGATTTTGAAAGAACAACTTATAAGAAATAAAATATACATGATATTGAGCAAGAAATTAAACAGTAAAGGCAAGGTGTCTTGCCTGGTGTGGCGCTTGTCACGACCCGCACCCGATTTTCGGACGCGAGCTCGTGAGCAAGCCAGCTACGTATCGAACGAACTCCAGCCCGACTCGAATACGTAAACGCTGTCAAGGCTATGGTATACTGCCAAATCATGGCAAATAAATCTATATCTCAATCCACAATAAGAATATGAAACATGAATGAACACTATGGGTCATGGTCTGCAGCCCACTAGCATATATGTCCGATAAGACTCTAAAGAAAGTAACAAGAGTCTAAACTGAATCAGGATACATGATAAAGTAAGAAAGCACGAAAGGATAACAACGTAATAATGATACCTGAATCTCACAAGCAGATCATCGCATCCGAAGCCCACAAGAATCGTAAATCCTCCGCCACCCAGAACTACTAGCTAACTCCATGCAACCGCTAAACCTGAGGAGATCATCAGGTCCTCAGAGGACATAGCAAGATACAAAATATACATGCCTATCTAACAGTTTTATCATGCGTGAGAAAATAAACAAGAAGAAACAGGAACACGACAAATGACTACGAACACGAACACAAACACGAACATGAACACGAACACGAAAATGAAAACGAATACACGAACACTAGAACAACTATGTATAAATGAACTGCCAGGCGAATCACGATATCAATGGAAGAACCAAACCCTCATCCCGAGTGTGGACTCACGAGTTTGAACTAAACACTAACCCTTGTCCCGAGTGTGGACTCTCTGGTTAGTACTAACCCTCGTCCCGAGTGTGGACTCTTTGGTGCAATAATCGACATCCTCGTCCCTAATCTGAGCATATCGTATCGGTTACGTAACTATACTGATACGAGCCTGCGACCATGACTAAACCTTAGAAATCTCAATCCACTCTGCCTTAAAAATTCTCCTAGAAATTCTCTACGTCCTTGAAAACTCCATATTTGCTCTCGATTATACTTTCTTGTTTTCCGTACCATTGATTCTCGTCCCTTTTATTTTATGGTGACGAACGATCGTGCTGTCTAGAATCTATCAAAAATTCTTAAATTATAGTATAATATTGCTTTGCTATTGAATATTTGGTTGTTTATAGATATGAGGGATTATAGATGCCATATGTCCTAGATATCTGTTGGAAGGACTGTTAGCCAGTAGTTAGAGGATTATAAGATTTTAGTGACCGTATTTTGAGGAGTAGTATGACCAAAGGTGGGTAGAAGTCCTCAAGTACTCGGAGTTATAAAATGACTAGAGAAGGCCATAAAATATTTTTGAGAAATTAAATTTGAGAAGATTAAGGTAATAGTAGACTTTGATTTTTAAGGCATAGTTATGAATTAGAATTTCAAGGACGAAATTATTTTTAAGGTGAGTAGATTTGTAGCTCCCCTTCCCGAAAAATTTTTGAATTATTTTTTTTTCTATTATTGTGAGCACCCTGAATTTCGGGTTGAATTTTTTTTTATTATTTTATTTTTCTGATTATTTGGTTTTGATAAATATTTTATTCTATTTATTTATCTGTAAGTGTACTTTTTCATGACATTGATATTTGGAGTATCAGGGATGTTCAACTTTGGAAATCTTCTTCATGAGTTTTGGAGCGGACAGGATTACCTTCATGATGGTATATAGTGTCCCATCCAAACTTGTTTCCTTGTGCTCTTTTTGCTTCGCTGAACTTCGGGTCTATTTAGACCATTTGATTATTAATTATTTTTCCACTCTTTTCCTTGATCATTTTCAGCGCGTTACCGTGACTTTTTAATTGGGAGCGCAAGACCAGTTATTTTTTTGAAACCAACTTCTCATGCTTGATCTACTCGAGACGCTCTTCACCCTTAACCTTCGTGTCCCACTCAGACACGTCATTTTGTGCTCCATTTGATTCGCACAACTTTTCCGACACGTGACCCGATTTTATTTTACTCCACGGCGTCACATTCATCTTCCAACTTGATTTGTGGGTCCCCTGTCGACCAAAACCTGTCCGCCCCAACTATGGACATAGCCCACCTTGAGCCTACTACCCGTCCGCCACTTGTAGCCGGCCCTAAAACTCATGGCACAATATTCTTCTCTCTCTCTCTCTTCATTTATTGCTATTCTTTCTCTCTCTCCCATTCAAAATATTACTACAACAAAAACACCAACATCAACCTAACTCCAACAGCACCTTCAACACCCCGAGCACAACAACTCCCCAACCTCATCTCCATGGCCGGACCACCCCCCTGGTCGGCCGTCGACCACAACCCCCTGGCCTCCTCCACCACAGCCGACCACCCTAGCCTCTTCCTCCTCCATATCAACATCTTTACCACCGCCACTCCATTAACCCGAGCCACTTCGCCACCGCGCCATTACCACCATCTCCACCCTCTCCGTCCGTCGTGCCGCCCATGGCCTCGCCGTGGCAAGGTCGGCCTCCCCGAGCAGCACCAGCGGCCAGCAGCTGCTGCTGCTCCGCGCACATGTGCGCACGCACGCGCGCGAGGGCCTCCGTCGTGCGCCGCCGCGCCGCCGCGTGGGCCGTCGTGGCCCCTGGCCGTGCACCCCCTCTCTCCGATAAATCTTCCCTGACGGCCACCGTCCTCCGGGACGCGCCGTCGAGGAGATTCGTGCGTTTTGCACGACGTCCCGTCGTGACGCGCGCGAGATCGAGTTCTTTTGGCACTCCGTCGCAGCGACTTCGTGCACATTTTCTCGGAAATCCGACCGTTGGATCGGCGATTTCTTTGCTCCTTCGCAATCTCGGTATATCCACCTTCATCTCTGTCAATTTTTATCCGTTAATTTTATCGTTTGATACATCAAAATCGGCCACCAAGTTGACCGTTTAAATTGTATTAAATTTGGACAGTTTCGCGGGGCCAACTTCGTCAGCTTGTATCTACTCCACCGCAGCACCGTTTGGCGTGCTACCAGTTCTGGTGCGAAGCTGGTATAACCCTCTTACTACCCCTCCAGGTTCGTTTCATTATGAGCTTGTTTGATTGGTTGAATTCGACGCCAAAGTTGGTCGTCCGAATTCGTAATTTCCAACTTATAAAATTCTATTTTTGAACACGGGACTCCAGATTTCATTTCTGACACCACCATTAGACTTGTGGCGTCGTTCTGGCATGTTTTCATATAAAATTTGTTAGATTTGGAGAATGTGGGCCCGGGCACATTTTTCGGTGCAAAACGGGTCCCACTTTCTGGGTCAACGGGACTTTTTGACGTCGGCTCATCGGAATCCAATTTCGGATATACCGTTGAGTTCGTATCGTCATTCTGGACTCGTTGACATATAATTTGCTAGGTTTTTGTGGACATTGGGTCTGGCACGCATTTTGGTGCAAGTCGGATACCAATATCCGGGTCAACGGGTCATTTTGAGATTGGCTCATCGGAATCCAATTCCGGATATACCGTTGAGTTCGTATCGCCATTCTGGACTCGTTGACATATAGTTTGCTGAGTTTTGAGAACTTTGGCTCCGGCACATATTTTCGTACAAACCGGAATTCCAAGTTCTGGTAAACGGGCCAAATGGGGATCGGGTCAACGGAATCCAATTCTGGAGATACCGTTGGGTTCGTATCGTCATTCTGGTTTCGTGGACATATAATTTGTTATATTTTGTAGCCTTGTTTTCATGCACGTTTTTCGGTGTAAAACGGCTCCGACACGGACACCGTTTTGACCCGAAATTATCTTTTTGCCCTTGTGTCCAAATTGGACCGTTGGGTAGGCTATCCTAGCTAATTTGACCATTCTGGACATGTTGGCGATGTTTATTTCATCGTCCGACAATGTTTGTTGATAATTTTTTCTGAGTTTAACCTTTTTATAATGAATTAATAATTAATTCATATAATGTTCGTATTTCGGAATTAGTACCACGAAACTGAGATCAGCCAATTCCAGTGATCTCACATCGCTAAAATTGACAAGTTGGACACGTGGATCACTATAATAAGATTATCAACCTTACCGATAATCTTTTTATCTCGATTTGCGTGTCGTAAGTTTCGACGTACAAATAACGAAGTACACTTTATATTAGACTAGAATTGACCCTGTTTGACCAGAGTTGACCAATTGACCCAAAGTCAACTGTAAGTCAACACTTGACCTAGTTTGACTAGATTATTGACCGGAGTCGACCTAAAGTAGTTTTGACTTAGAAGAACCTAGGAAAAAATAGATTGTTTGTGGATTCATTTATTTTCAACTTGAACACCTTATAACCTGTGTTGCTTTAAATAGGACTCTGAGGCTTCAGTGGGACCCCCTATACTTATCAGCTGTTCAGGTTATCGAGGCGAGTATATTCTCTGATCATTTCATATCCTGCTTAGAATTATTTTCTGCAGTAGATTACTTTACTTGTACTGTCACGTTGGTCACACGGATTGGTACTATATGGATCCCTTCTTGAGATGTTATCCTTAGGGAGCATCGGGTACTACATATTCTGTGCGTTTTACTTACATGGCGTATCATATGCTTCATTGGTTCTTTGATCACTTACGACATATACTCTTATGATCGTAGAGTCTTCCTAGAATCCTTATCCCATTTATGGGACTACTATGTATCACCTTTGGGGTCTATTACCTTCGGGGTCTATTACCTTCGGGGTCTATCACCTTCGGGGTCTTATCACCTTCGGGGTCTACCACCCTTCGGGGGCTGTTACATAGCATCATATAACATAACCTGGTTGGATCCTTGTGTATTAATTGGGGGTACGGGAGAGTATAAATAGCCATGTGAACAATTCCAAAGTAGAATAGCCATGTACGCCTCTTTAGTATAGCCATGTACAATCAAGTCGTTCACATGTCGACTTTGTGCTCTAAATCACTAGTCACTGGTAGCTCTTTATTTATAGTAGATATTTCTATTACAGCTCTCTCTCTCTGTTTACATACATCATTTCTTTCAGTACCTGTATCTTACTTTACTGCATGATTATATTTTCTAACCTGCTATGAACTGTTGAGATGTAATGTGCTCGCTCCTGTCCTGACTGGACCTGTTGATAAATTTTACAGATGGCCTGGGATTGTCTGCTAGCCTAGAGGAGACACAGTAGGGGTTGTTTAGGTAGTTATTTCATTTTGTCTGGAGTTGTATTTACTTTGTGGATTATTGTATCTGTATTTGAGTTTTGAGATGTATTTCTGGGATTATGTATCTTAGACACTTAGACTTCTATCTCCTGTATCTCTTTTGGATTTCATGTTTTATCTATCCTTATCATGCTCTACCTTAGATGTGATTGAGTCTGTATCTGCTATGTCACCCCCATTCGGGGAGTATAAACTGTTTAGTCTTATACTGTTAGATGCATTGAGACCTAGGACAGCGTTCTACCGCCGACACTACGGCGTAGGCTGGGCGTTGTTACGTTCTCGTGCCCTAACTCTAGGGCGCGGGTCGTGACATATTTTTAGTGGTGGCCCATGCAAGTCGAGACTAAAAGTGTAGTGGTATTCGAACTTGAGTACCACTACAGCCTGCACTAGGAATAGGATATATTTTTGAAGATACTCAATCACAGTTAGGAACCCTTGAGAGATTCCTGGGACGACCCTGAAGAATCTTATTTAACTTCGATTTGAAAACTCTCTTTTTCCCTTGATTTGATTCATTTTTACTTTTTGTTGTTAAATTTAATTTTAATGGATTATTGTTGAATTTGAGTTTGTATTTATTAATTTTGATGGATGATTGTCGAATTTTGAATTTTGATGATAGCTGTTGCATTCGAGTTTGTATTTTGATGGATTTTGTTTATTTTTGAATTTTGATGTTCGTTAATAAATTTGATTTGATTTTTGAGTATTCATTATTGATTAATTTAATTTTTGGCAAGATGAAATTATATGGGCTAGGTCATCTATGTTATGGAATCTAGTCTTCTATAGTCACATTAGCCAGCATGGTGAGGACATATAGTCTGACTCTGGATATATTTCTCGGGTGTGGGAATTTAAGGTTTTCGCAGCCAAGCTAGCGGCACCGCGAAAATGTTAAATACCATGATTCTAGAGATATGTGCATAAGTCAAGGGCTATGTGATTATCGTAGCCTTGCTTACTAGTATGACGAGGATTTAGAGTACATGATTTTGGATAGACGCATATGATGATCAGATTGCACCTTAAATATTTTTTAACATGTTTTCTCTACTTTTGTTCTGTCACTCAAAAAAAAAGAATTATTATTTGTTGTTTTGTCAAGTTTCCTATTATTTAACTCAGGAGTAAGTTTAGTTGGTTTTATAAACCTTGTGAAATTTCTTGCTATGAGTTTTTCATAATACAATGAATCGATGATTTTGTTAGACTTTATCTTGAATTTGATATTTTAGCTCTGGATTTCAAAATCGTTCCTTCTTTAAACAGATAAGCAGAACAAATTTTAGCGTTATTTCTTTCTTGCTATTATCCTTGTATTAAATAATAATGATAATAAAGCTGTCTTGATTACGTCAATCACCTGCTTGCAATCTTGGTAGAGATCTAAATGTTAGTCTTAACGTAGAATAAATTTTTTATTGGGACATGAGAATATATATATGAATATATATAGCAGACACTTTGCTTAACACGTATGCATGCTACACTTGATTTTCCACCTACCTGAATACCTATTAATATGTTGTTGATGTTAAATTTTCAAAACCCCAATATTTCTGATTCTCTGCTTTTCCTAGCTTAACCCGTAATTTAAATATAAAATTTTATGATAATAGTTTTATTTATACCACTGCACATGTATGTTATACATAGGGTGTCAATTCAAAAAAAATTTGGTTGAGTTTTGTGTTAAATTTGAAAAATCTGAGACTGTGTGCATATTAACCCTTGATACGAGATTTCGAATGATTAGTTCAAATTGTTGTTCCATTTTTTATGAAATATTTAGAGCTGCGTACATTGTTGTAAGTAGGGATATAAATTTAGGTTTCATATTCTTACATATTAGTTTGTGATAAACATTGAGTTGGTTTTTAATGTTCAAATTTCTCCAAAATCTTGAAAACTAGTTACATGTTAACATTTTACATTGATTTCCATGTTTAGTTAAATTTTAGATTTAACATGTAATATCGAACAGTATGCGTAGATAAATGTATTGGTAATATGTTAGGGTTTCATTTCTATCATGCTAGGACGTATTGGGAGCATTGAAATTAGTTGTGATGTTTCAAACTCCTAAATTTTGAAATTGCATTATGTTAATATTACACTGGTTAAATGTTAGCTTATTTTCAGATAATTTTTTTTGTAAATGTTGAACTAAAACCTGGTTTTACCTTTCAATACTAAGCTATAACCCTGTACAAGGACACACACACACACACACTCTAACTTAGTATACATTGTCATGTAACCAAACCCTTCCCCTCTATGTTATGATTATATATCTATAAGGATATATATAGAGTTTATGCATATATGTTATAATATATATAAATACATAACTAAGTCTCTACCTTTTTATATATATATGGTTAGCTATGCATGTTATGATTAAATAAGTTGCGTGTTGCGTATTGTGGATTGTTTAACCAATATGCCATGATTAGTGTAACTTGATAGCCATTGAATTGAAACACAATCCTCATATACACCTTCATATATGTTCACGTACACACACGCCTACTATCTAACCATATGAACATGTCCCCATACACATAATGTTAGCTTTTTCCTCTCTAATGCTCTTTATATTATATATATTGTGATTGGATTTCAATGTAATCGACTTTCATTAATTAAACTGGTGATTTTGATTTTCTTGGGATGGTACCCCCTTTTAGATGATTGGTAGTTACCCTTCTTTAATCATTTTTGATGAGTACCAGTTTTCATATAGGATGGTAGACCGCCTTACAGTTTTGATGATTTGTTATTTCTGTATCTTTTCTAAGTTTAGCACTCTGGATTGCTTGCGTGTTTTGATACCCGATGACCGCCTTGGTTAGTATGACTAGTATACCTAGATGAGACTTTCACTACCACCGTATGCCATAACCCTGGACGTTGTCTTTTTGATGGTATGTTTTACTTAAGTTCTGGGACTTTGATTGTGGGGGTTTGACCTAGAGGGAGTATGGACATTTTAATTTCGAGGACGAAATTTTTATAAGGTGGGTAGGATGTGAGCACCCTGAATTTCGGGTTGAATTTTTTTTCATTTTATTTTATTTTTCTGATTATTTGGTTTTGATAAATATTTTATTCTATTTATTTATCTGTAAGTGTACTTTTTTATGCCATTGATATTTGGAGTATCAGGGATGTTCAACTTTGGAAATCTTCTTCATGAGTTTTGGAGCGGACAGGATTACCTTCATGATGGTATATAGTGTCCCATCCAAACTTGTTCCCTTGTGCTCTTTTTGCTTCGCTGAACTTCGGGTCTATTTAGACCATTTGATTATTAATTATTTTCCCACTCTTTTCCTTGATCATTTTCAGCGCGTTACCGTGACTTTTTAATTGGGAGCGCAAGACCAGTTATTTTCTTGAAACCAACTTCTCATGCTTGATCTACTCGAGACGCTCTTCACCCTTGACCTTCGTGTCCCACTCAGACACGTCATTTTGTGCTCCATTTGATTCGCACAACTTTTCCGACACGTGATCCGATTTTATTTCACTCCACGGCGTCACATTCATCTTCCAACTTGATTTGTGGGTCCCCTGTCGACCAAAACCTGTCCGCCCCAACTATGGACATGGCCCACCTTGAGCCTACTACCCGTCCGCCACTTGTGGCCGGCCCTAAAACTCATGGCACAACATTCTTCTCTCTCTCTCTCTTCATTTATTGCTATTCTTTCTCTCTCTCCCATTCAAAATTTTACTACAACAAAAACACCAATATCAACCTAACTCCAACAGCACCTTCAACACCCCGAGCACAACAACTCCCCAACCTCATCTCCATGGCCGGACCACCCCCCTGGTCGGCCGTCGACCACAACCCCCTGGCCTCCTCCACCACAGCCGACCACCCTAGCCTCTTCCTCCTCCATATCAACATCTTTACCACCGCCACTCCATTAACCCGAGCCACTTCGCCACCGCGCCATCACCACCATCTCTACCCTCTCCGTCCGTCGTGCCGCCCATGGCCTCGCCGTGGCAAGGCCGGCCTCCCCGCGCAGCACCAGCGGCCAGCAGCAGCTGCTGCTCCGCGTACATGCGCGCACGCACGCGCGCGAGGGCCTCCGTCGTGCGCCGCCGCACCGCCGCGTGGGCCGCCGTGGCCCCTGGCCGTGCACCCTCTCTCTCCGATAAATCTTCCCTGACGGCCACCGTCCTCCGGGACGCGCCGTCGAGGCGATTCGTGCGTTTTGCACGACGTCCCGTCGTGACGCGCGCGGGATCGAGTTCTTTTTGGTGCTCCGTCGCAGCGACTTCGTGCGCATTTTCCTGGAAATTCGACCGTTGGATCGGCAATTTCTTCACTCCGTCGCAATCTCGGTATATCCACCTTCATCTCTGTCAATTTTTATCCGTTAATTTTATCGTTTGATACATCAAAACCGGCCACCAAGTTGACCGTTTAAATTGTATTAAATTTGGACAGTTTAGCGGGGCCAACTTCGTCAGCTTGTATCTACTCCACCGCAGCACCGTTTGGCGTACTACCAGTTCTGGTGCGAAGCTGGTATAACTCTCTTACTACCCCTCCAGTTTCGTTTCATTATGAGCTTGTTTGATTGGTTGAATTCGACACCAAAGTTGGTCGTCCGAATTCGTAATTTTCAACTTGTAAAATTCTATTTTTGAACACGGGACTCCAGATTTCATTTCTGACACCACCATTAGACTTTTGGCGTCGTTCTGGCATATTTTCATATAAAATTTGTTAGATTTGGAGAACGTGGACCCGGGCACGTTTTTCGGTGCAAAGCGGGTCCCACTTTCTGGGTCAATGGGACTTTTTGACGCCGGCTCATCGGAATCCAATTCCAGATATACCGTTGAGTTCGTATCGTCATTCTGGACTCGTTGACATATAATTTGCTAGGTTTTGGTGGACATTGGGTGTGGCACACATTTCGGTGCAAGTCGGATACCAATATCCGGGTCAACGGGTCATTTTGAGATCGGCTCATCGGAATCCAATTTTGGATATACCGTTGAGTTCGTATCGCATTCTGGACTCGTTGACATGTAGTTTGCTGAGTTTTGAAAACTTTGGCTCCGGCACGTATTTCTGTGCAAACCGGAATTCTAAGTTCTGGTCAACGGGCCAAATGGGGATCGGGTCAACGGAATCCAATTCTGGAGATACCGTTGGGTTCGTATCGTCATTCTGGTTTTGTGAATATATAATTTATTATATTTTGTAGCCTTGTTTTCTTGCACGTTTTTTGGTGCAAAACGGCTCCGACACGGACACCGTTTTGACCCGAAATTACCTTTTTGCTCTTGTGTCCAAATTGGACCGTTGGGTAGGCTATCCTAGCTAATTTGACCATTCTGGACACGTTGGCGATGTTTATTTCATCGTCCTACAATGTTTGTTGATAATTTTTTCTGAGTTTAACCTTTTTATAATTAATTAATAATTAATTCGTATAATGTTCGTATTTCGGGATTAGTACCACGAAACTGAGATCAGCCAATTCCAGTGATCTCACATCGCTGAAATTGACAAGTTGGACACGTGGATCACTATAATAAGATTATCAACCTTACCGATAATCTTCTTATCTCGATTTGCGTGTCGTAAGTTTCGACGTACAAATAACGAAGTACACTTTATATTAGACTAGAATTGACCCTGTTTGACCAGAGTTGACCAGTTGACCCAAAGTCAACTGTAAGTCAACACTTGACCTAATTTGACTAGATTATTGACCGGAGTCGACCTAAAGTTGTTTTGACTTAGAAGAACCTAGGATAAAATAGATTGTTTGTGGATTCATTTATTTTCAACTTGAACACCTTGTAACCTGTGTTGCTTTAAATAGGACTCTGAGGCTTCAGTGGGACCCCCTATACTTATCAGCTGTTCAGGTTATCGAGGCGAGTACATTCTCTGATCATTTCATATCCTGCTTAGAATTATTTCCTGCAGTAGATTACTTTACTTGTACTGTCACGTTGGTCACACGGATTGGTACTATATGGATCCCTTCTTGAGATGTTATCCTTAGGGAGCATCGGGTACTACATATTCAGTGCGTTTCACTTATATGGCGTATCATATGCTTCATTGGTTCTTTGATCACTTACGACATATACTCTTATGATCGTAGAGTCTTCCTAGAATTCTTATCCCATTTATGGGACTACTATGTATCACCTTCGGGGTCTATTACCTTCGGGGTCTATTACCTTCGGGGTCTATCACCTTCGGGGTCTTATCACCTTCGGGGTCTACCACCCTTCGGGGGCTGTTACATAGCATCATATAACATAACCTGGTTGGATCCTTGTGTATTAATTGGGGGTACGGGAGAGTATAAATAGCCACGTGAACAATTCCAAAGTAGAATAGCCATGTACGCCTCTTTAGTATAGCCATGTACAATCAAGCCGTTCACATGTCGACTTTGTGCTCTAAATCACTAGTCACTGGTAGCTCTTTATTTATAGTAGATATTTCTATTACAGCTCTCTCTCTCTCTGTTTACATACATCATTTCTTTCAGTACCTGTATCTTACTTTACTGCATGATTATATTTTCTAACCTGCTATGAACTGTTGAGATGTAATGTGCTCGCTCCTGTCCTGACTGGACCTGTTGATAAATTTTACAGATGGCCTGGGATTGCCTGCTAGCCTAGAGGAGACACAGTAGGGGTTGTTTAGGTAGTTATTTCATTTTGTCTGGAGTTGTATTTACTTTGTGGATTATTGTATCTGTATTTGAGTTTTGAGATGTATTTCTGGGATTATGTATCTTAGACACTTAGACTTCTATCTCATGTATCTCTTTTGGATTTCATGTTTTATCTATCCTTATCATGCTCTACCTTAGATGTGATTGAGTCTGTATCTGCTATGTCACCCCCATTCGGGGAGTATAAACTGTTTAGTCTTATACTGTTAGATGCATTGAGACCTAGAACAGCGTTCTACCGCCGACACTGCGGCGTAGGCTGGGCGTTGTTACGTTCTCGTGCCCTAACTCTAGGGCGCGGGTCGTGACAATTATTCATTTGTTTTAAATAGTAATTTTTAGATGTTATAAATAATTAATTAGTTAATTATTACGGTAGTTGATTTTAGTCATGGTTAGGAATTAGAGTACAAGGTGACTAGAGATCGTGGCACGGATAGTGGAGTGACGTGCTTTGACTAGTGTATTAGCCCTGGTAGGGAAGGTCGAGCCATAGGGATGTTCTAACTAGAAAAACCAGGCCAAGTTATGACACAAACATTATAAATAGTTTAATTATTCATTATTAATATTATTTGATGTTTAAGTGACCCGGTTGTACCAAACTGGTCCAGACTCGACCCGAACCAAACCGAGCCCATGTAATCTTGTAGTGAGGCCAAAGATGACCGTGTAGGCATATATTGCGTGTGTACAAATAGTTCCTAAATTATTTTGGGTATTGATGTACATTTTCAAATTATTTGAATATTTATACAAAAATTAGTAATTTATTATTAAATAATGTTTTACCATATTTGTACAATTTTCTGGACCCGGATAAAGGTTAGTAGTATGGATTCACCAAACCATCATTTAATTATTTTATTATTTTATTATTTTGTGTTGATTAAATAAATATATTTTATTGTTACTGAATCGATATTCTATTGGATAAATATTTTATATTATTATATTGACACATGTTTGGATAAAAATATGTGTATACATTTATAATTCATTTTCAGCTATATACATACTAATTTTATATAAATATGTGCATATTATATTTAAGAGTATATACTTATATAAATATATAAATATAGGTGTACATGTGTATATATATGCATATATATAGGAGGATATGTGTATGTGTGTGTGTGTGTGTGTGTGTGTGTGTGTGTGTGTGTGTATATATATATATATATATATATATATATATATATATATATATATATATATATATATATATATATATATATATATATATATATATATATATATAGGTGTATATATATATATATATATATATATATATATATATATATATATATATATATATATATATATATATATATTTATATATATAGGTGTATATAAAAAAAATATATATATATATATATTTATATATATATATATATATATATATATATATATATATATATATATATATATATATATATATATATATATATATATATTTATATATATAGGTGTATATAAAAAAAAAAAAAATATATATATATATATATATATATATATATATATATATATATATATATATATATATATATATATATATATAGGTGTATAGGTGTATATATATATATATAAATGTATATATGTTTTGTTTTGTTTTCCAAAACCAGTAATTTTATTGAGAAAACAGGAGTGTAAGGTTACAAAAAGAGGGAACTAGCCAACTCCAATCTGTTGCCATGTCGCAGGGATGGACGGATTGTGTTTGCAGCACTTCAAGGCCTTCCCATTCTGTCTCCAAATCTTGAACAGAAGCTGATTCACAGAGTATGAGTACTCCTCGTATCGCCATTTATTTTTGTTCTTCCAAGTCACCCAACACATGGCAGCTACCACTATTTCCTTTAGATGAATGTTCGGTCTCCTCCACCACTCGTCAAGATAGCTGAATAGCTCCAACCTCCTTAGTGTTACCTGGAAATCGAACTGAAGTTGACGCCATACTTGGAAAGCTAAGTCACCTTGTCTAAAGACGTGTTTGGTCGTCTCCGCATTAGGGCTTGAGCAACAATGGCATTTCGACACTAATTGAAACCCCAATGTTTGAATATTATCATCCGTGGGTAATTTGTTATTCAGAATCCGCCATAGTAAGATGGACCACTTATATGGTATACAAGAGCTCCATATGTGCTTAAAATGAGGCCTGATAGTGTACGGGATACGAGTTACCTTCCAAGCTGATGCTACAGAAAACTTTCCTGTTGATGTAGCCGACCAAACCCAGTCTCCCGAAGCCATACAAGTAATATATTGATTAGCCATATCCCGACCTTGCAACAACCTTCGCCAAACATGAGAACACTTTTGGGGAGCACCAGCTGAATCCAAGTCCTGAAATTTACAGTACCTAGCTTTGATGAATCGCTGCCATAAGCCTTCCTGGGTTTTCAATTTCCACCATAATTTGACTGTGAATACATTCATCATTTCTTGTAATGCTCTTATACCCAAACCTGCTTCCTCGATCGGACGTGCCATAGAGCTCCAACTTGCCCATATATGTTTTTGTAAACCATCATTTGTACCCCAAAAGAAACGAACAAACATATTCTCTAACCTATTGAGTACAGCCTTCGGGGGATTGCATGCCGCTATCGTATACATCGGAATGGATAGCAAAACTGATTTTAATAGTGTTAATTTTCCTCCATACAAGAGAATTTTTTGTTGCCAGCCTTCCAGTGCCCTCTAATCTTTGCAACAAGGTCATCATATAATCTGGTTGTTCAAACTCCAACTGCCATTAGGCAGCCCAGGTAAGTAAATGGTGGCTGTTTGATTTCAAAACCAGTTATAGCATGAAGCTCTTCCTTTCTTTCAAATGATGGCAGTGTGTAGATAGAGGATTTAGTAACATTAATGCTCTGTCCTGACGCTCGTTCATATCTTCTCAGCACCCTATGCAGTAGCTGAACCGAACGTACGTCCCCCACAGAAAAGAGCAGTACTTCTGCAAATGCCAAATAAGTAATAGCAGGACAACCACTAGGAGCATAGTAATGCTTGAAAGAGGCGTCGTCCAGTGTTTTATTGAGGTTTCTGGACAAAACTTCTGTAGCAATAATAAATAAAGCCGGTGAGAGCGGATCACCCTGCCGCACTCCTCGAAAAGCTTTGAATAAACCTGAAGGTATGCCATTGATAATAGTGGAATACCAAACATTGTTCATTAGACGAAACACCATACTAATCCAGCTTTCAGCAAACCCAAACTTTCGTATGACTTACATCAAAAAGGTCCAGTCTACTCGATCATACGCCTTGGCCATGTCAAGCTTGATTGCAATATTTCCCCCTCTACTATTGTTGTTCATCAGACTTAACATTTCTTGAGCTAATAAAATATTGTCAACTATCTCTCTACCCCGAACAAATCCACTTTGTTCAGGAAAAATAATCCGAGGAAGTATTGGCGCAAGTCGTAATGCCAACAACTTAGAAATAACTTTATTGAAGACAGTACATAAATTGATAGGACGAAAGTCAGTCATGTACCTAGGATTATTGTGCTTGGGGATCAGAACCAATGATGTGCTTGTGATAGCCTTTGGCAACTCTAATTCGGTCATGAATAAGGATATGGCTGCCAACATATCATCCACAATAATCGGCCAACACGTCACGAAGAAAGCGACTGTAAAGCTATCAGGCCCCCTGCACTGCTGATATCCATGCTTTTAATAGTATGTAAAATTTTGTCCTTTGTCGGCTCAGCAATAAGGGCTACATTATCATCCTTAGAAATAAGACAAGGAATAACCACCAATAGAGCAACATCCTCTTCGGTTCTAATGCTTTTGTATTGGGCTTCATAATAGGTATTAGCCACATGCTGAATATCCTTCAATTCAGTTTTGGAGTAGCCTTCATCATCTATGATGTGGTAAATGTGCAATTTTTGCTGCTTACTATTCACACATTCATGAAAATACTTAGTATTCCGATCACCTTCTAAATCCCAATGAAGACGCGCCTTCTGTTTCCAATATGAATCAACATATGAATGTCGTTGCTTCAGCACCGCTGTAGACCTGTCCAATGCCATTCTTTTCTCCCACGAACGATCAACTTCAAATGCCAGTTCATCTGCTAACACCTGATCCTCCGCAGCTTTAACCTCCTGAAAAATATCACCAAACTTGTTATGGCTCCACTTAGAGAGAGCTGTTCTACATGCTGCTAGACGATCACAAAATCGAACAAGGCTATTAGGATGAGTAGTTGAGTTCCAAGCCTCCTGAACCAGCTGCATAAATCCCTCCTGTTTCATCCAGAAATCAACGAACCTAAATGGTCTCCTTCCGCCATCCTTCCTGGCCAGTAATTTGATCAGCAAAGGGGCATGATCTGATTCAGCCCTATTCAAATGTTCCTCCTTCGACAATGGAGCGAGGTTAAGCAAGTCCTGAGTAACCATCATTCTATCCAATCCCGATCTTCTCCTCTCCCCAAACTCAGATTTAAACCACGTGAATCTACTCCCAATTACAGGGAGTTCAATAAGACCAGCAGATAATTGAAAGTTTTGAAACTCATGAATGGAGATTGGGTAAGGCAAGCGACCCCCAACCTTCTCATCAATCCGAACAATTGTATTGAAATCTCCTCCAACTGTCCAAGGAATAGTGTATGTAGATCGTAGGTCAAGGAGCCTATCCCACATGTCCCTACGCCCCTCTTTCTTATTATGACCATGCAGAAAGGAGAACATCACTTCAGACAAGAATTCATTTCGAAAGCCGATGGAGACGGCTTGATCAAAAGAATCCAGCAAAGAGATAGTGCACCCCGACTTGGCCAATACCCAGATATTGCCCTTGTCATTGGCAAAGCTCTTGTCAAAACCAAGCTTAAGTTGAAAATGTAGCAGCTTTGTTATGTCCACTTTAGGCTCCAGAATGGCCAACAACTGAACTTTATTCCCCCGACAAACATTACAAAGTCTTTTAAAAGCCATCTTATTAGCTACCCCACGAATGTTCCAACACATGATGTTAAACATTAATGGGGAATAAGGTTTTACCAGACTTTGTGTGTGCAGAAACTGAGCGGAGGACCCTATCAGTTGGCTCCACTACTCGCTTCTTGCGTTTAGGTTTTTCTGCTGCTGCCGCCACTCCAGCCTCTTCTTCTTCGACCGCGTCTGCCCAGTTTCGCACCTCACCCTCCTCTTCACTCCCTTCCTCGTCTCCCTCAACATCTTCCAGTTGCTGTGCTGTAGTTTCCTGGTCTGGAGGATCAGGATTAAGAGAGACCGGGTCTTGATCATCATTACTTGCCAAAACTTGGCCAGTAATGGCTTCCGTCCCTTCATTAGGCTGATTGGACACTCTCTCAGCAGCCGGCATGTCCAGATACTTTTCTAATACCTGATGGGCAATACCCGGAGAGCGGAGTGGAGGCTGGTCTGAATTGACGTTCCTCGATGGCTGAGCTGCATCTTCATGCTGAAGAATGTGAGTAATCTCAGGGACTGGAGGTTGTGCGCTAGGGACGCTGGAGTTTCCTTTTGGAGTGGCTCTTTCCCTCGTTCTTTGTGTTTAAGTTTGCATGAACCAATTAAATGTCCTTGATGGCGGCAATGAGAACAATAAAGAGGAGTTGACTCATACTCTATTAAC
Source organism: Iris pallida (assembly GCA_029216955.1). NCBI lineage: Eukaryota > Viridiplantae > Streptophyta > Magnoliopsida > Asparagales > Iridaceae > Iris > Iris pallida. The sequence goes on from JANAVB010039420.1 coordinate 291,581, forward strand.
TGCCAGAAACTGCCACTAGGAAAATTGATACGAATTCGATATTGAATTGGTTTTGATGCGTCGACCTCCACGAATATACGAGCCATGCTCGGCCGAGACAACTCCGACGTAGCCTTGTCAATCTTGAGGGGGGTACCAAATACTGCTGCGATGGCAAATAGTACATCCTTTGCAAATAGATGATGAGGAAGATTAGGTAATGTAACCCACACTGGTATCTTTGTTGATTCCTGAGATGGTGTAAAATCAGGATCCCACTTGAATATCCTCATAGGAGCCCTAGCAATGTACCATAGATCTTTAGATCGAAGTCGAAGGAAATCAACTTCACTTGAAGGTCTGATAAGGATGTGTTTTTCATCTATAACCCCCGTCGTGATGGGGCCTACGAATTCAAACCCAGAGAATGCCTTCCTGATCATGTCGATCGGAGGTCTATTATGCGAAAACTTTCCAATCAAAGCATATTTAAAAGGATCCGCCAGAATTGATTCTTCCTCCTCCGAGAAGGAGATTGAAGGAGAACCTTTAAAAGTAGTGATCGTGCGCGGCGCAATGACTGGACCTGCCTAAGCCGATCCCTTCACTGCCTCCGCGAAAGACTTAGCCGCCATAACCCTAGAAGAAACAAACACGGGGGAAGCCACCAGCCAACTGGTTTTGGTGGCCTAGAAGGAACTCCGGCCCGGCCAGAGGCCAAGCCGATGTTGGTGGGGAAGATTGATGCTAGGGTTTACAGAGGCGGCAGCTCCTCGAAAACCCTCTTATATATATATATATATATATATATATATATATATATATATATATATTTGAAAAAAAGAAAATAGAGTTTTATTAGTTAAAATATTCGTAGGGGCATAATAGGTATCTAAATATTCTTTGAGAAAAATATTTAGTTATTATACCATAAAATGGAATAACCCAAAGTCCTTATGGTAGGAACCCACCTAAGAAGTTTATACTAAATCCCATTAAAATATATATATTTTTTACATAAACCTTCATACAGAAAATACTCACATGTATTATTTTGGAAAATTTAACCTATGGTAGCTATTTACAAGTCAATATTTAATTAGGTTGTTACAAGGAAATTTGAGAAGATTCTATAGCAAGAGTCCTAAATAACTAATAATATTAATAATAATTAAAATCAATAGTGTATAAAACTCATCAGTTTAAAAGCCCATAATCCAAAATTTTAAATAAAAAAATCAAAAATTAAACCAGCATCAATTAAGCTACACTAAGTAATAATAACAAATTCTTTTATATCTAGTACAATCACTTATCCACTATATAAGTTATTCCTATATTCTATTTGAAAATTAAAATGTTAAGAATTAGGCTATCTTGTAACTAATGATAAAATGGGGGTTTATGTGCAAAGGTACCTCTTAAAGTAGGAGCATCAGAATAATGAGACACGTGTTCCCTTAACTCTTCCTCTTCTTTTGTTTCTTCTTTAATGCATAAAGTTCCATGCATTGCTACATTGTAGCTGTTGCTTTTATGATGGCGAGAAGGCAGCCTAGGCAGTTTCGAAAGGTACCATAGAGGATGGAGCACTCTGCTCACACGGAGGTCGAAAGACTGTCAGCATTGGGTGATAGAGAGTCTGGGGTGCTACTCCCAGAATACGGCTTCTTGGTATCATTGGTGAAGGAGGTCTTTACGATGCGGTCACACTGTCAACAGAGAACGATGCCGTGGGGTTCGCACGCTAGAACCAATGGCCCTGGCTCGGCTCTAGCGCACGGAAACGACAGAACATGCGACTGTGGCGAGTCTTCTTCGGTGCTAGTGGTCGCGTTGGTTCTGGCCGAGTCGGTTTGCTGTCGACAAGTGCGAGATGCCTAGGCGACAAGCGTTACTCGTTATCTTGAGGCGTCGATGGTTCGAGGATGGGGCGGTGGCCATGGGTTATTTTGTGACGTTGGGATAGAGGCTGGCAAGGATAGGCAAGATGACGTGGGCGGCTTGGGACTTGAGTCGGCTTGCATCGACATGCCCAATCTAGGGTCATGGAAGGCAGCGATGAGATATGGACATCGGCATGGTAATGGCGAGCACGGAAGGAGGGCCTTGTACCGGAGTTGAAGGCTTACAGCGGGTCTCTTGGCTAGAGGGAGAGAGGAGGTCGAAAATGGTTGGGTTGACATGGAAGGTCGGAGTTGCGAGAAGACATGCATAGAGAATATGAGAAGGATAGGTTATGCCCTTTATACCTCATGGAGGCGTGCCCGATCTTTTTTTTTCTCTTTTTTTTTTTTTTTTGAAATCACACGCACACACACAATTGGGGGGTTCGAACCTTGCCGGCCCCTCCGGATGTCCGCTCTAATACCACTAGGCTAGAGAGCTCGGACTTTTTTTTTCTCTTTGATATAGCCCTATATATAGAGTTGGTAATTGAGAAAGTGACAGATGGAGAAACTGGCTGGTATTACGATAGAAACGCATGCATATTTAAATCTTTGTTTGTTATCCTATTTTAATGTACTTTAGTAATTCTTCTTAAATAGGTTTTATCATAATATATATTACTATATTTATCTATATAAAAAAACATTTATAAAATTCATTATATAGAACTCATTTAAATAATAAAATAATATATACTTAAATATATAACCAGTATAAATAAATAATAAAATATTTAACACACATATCTAGTTATTATAAAAAGTCTTTATATATTTAAGATATACGGTAACTATACACGTATACATACTAAAAAAAAATTTAATGAAAATTAAATATAAGGCCATTATTATATATATGTAAATAATAACCAGAAAAAAAAACAATAAAAAAATATTTAGCAAACAAAATCAGGGGGTTTACATTCTATCCAACTTACAAGAATTTCGTCTCCGAAATTAAGAAATAACTAGAGTAGGTAGGCTTGAGGAGATATGATAGTTTCTCGATAAGAAAACATGATCAAGGCATGGAGAAAGAAATGACGTACAACAAAATAGATAATTAAGAAATCATGATTTAGATAAAATCACGGATATGGTTTAGGAGATATCACATGACAACCCATCAGTATCTAATTCTATTATCAAACAATAATTCTAAAATAGGTATACAAAAAATTCTCTAAAAAAATAAAAAATAAAAACCACTTGCCCTATTTTCTAAATTCAAAATCGCCCTTGGATATCGTCATAATCCTCAAATTTTGTGATTTAACATAATCGTCACTATTTCCTTTTTAATACTAAACTTTTTCATCAAATTTTGATTTGAGTTCTCCTCAAATTTATATTCCGTAATATTTTAAAATCCTTCCAAATATTAGAGCTTCCTAAAATTTGGATTCAATAAATCTCTAATGAAATCCACATCCATAGTCATCAGGGTTATCTAATCCTTAAAGCATCAATAAATAAAAATTCCTCCACAACAGTTGATTAATCTAATGACATCAAATACCTCATTTATCATCACATGATTTTTTTAATATATATACTCCCTCTACTAGCGTCTTTCTCAAAATCCAATACAACTCAATATCATATGCCTCATAATCGCATATCCACTATACCATAATATTCACTTTAGGGTGTTTTAATCTAGCTCCGTATAACTGAAGGGTGTACATGATTTGCTTTTATCTTCACACAAGGAAAATATATTAAGGACAAGATTGCATGAATTGCAGAGGAGGTTAATAATCCTTAATGAGGGAAGTAACTAAATGGGGAGAAAGAAAACATATATGGTTATTTGAAGAATCGTGGTAAGGGTTGGACAATGAATAGCACGAAATTTAAGGATTATTAAAAATCAAGAGAAAATAATAATAATTAGAGTCTCATAATAAATGGTTCCTTGAGAATAGATAGAGTCTTTTAGGTCGGAGTTATGGTCAAGGGTACGATTCTAGTCATTCTCAATTTCAATTGATTAGAAGGTCACGATACTAGATTTAGGGTTAGTGAAGGATGAGTAACTCAAGACGAGAATGTAGGCATATGGTTTGGTCGATGGATAGCTACGTTCATGTATATACAACTATCTTGGCCATACGTGATAGGGCAATAAGGGGGTACTCTATGTCTTCCTATCAAGTACGAGCATTTGTCTCTCTAAAATAGGTGAAAGATGAAAACGATAACAGTTCAAGAAAGTTATGATCGAATACAATACGGATTTCAAAGACGAATGAACAGTTCAAAAGAGAGTTGTCAAGGCAGTTGCGGACGAGATCCTAGAGGGCAAGTATATTTGTTAACTATATCTTATTCTGCTTGGAGTAATCGTAGGTAGGGCGAACCGAAGTGCACTTGGTTGATCAGACCATCATGCACCGGTTCTGATTAGACAATATGTTAGTGGGAGCTCTTCCAATAACATCGGTCATGAACAATCTTGATAAAGAATAAGGTTGCAAAACTAGGCTACATTTGCAGCGTTTAGTCAAGTTAGTCCAAAATATAAGTACAAGAGGTAATGATTGAAAGAAAATATGGATAATTTAAGTTCCTTAAAATCTAAGCCTCGTCCGAAGTTTTGGGCCTATACAGTCGTCCTAGTGTCTCCTTGTCTATGGCTGGGTTGGCTAGATGGATTAGGGTCCTCTAAATTTTACAGTCTAAGTAAACTTATTAATATGGGTTAGGTCTTGAGGTATTATACCCAACTTACAAGGGTTAAACTAGTAATGTAATGGATCAATGGAACATGTCTATCTAGTGCGAGTCTTATTCCTAACCACTATCAAGCACGAAGGAAAGGATAGAATAGCGGTAGAAGGATTCAAGCAAGATGAGAAGGGTCAAGGAAGGAGATCAAACATATGGATGAGATCCTAGACTCTAATCCTATACGCAGGCTTGCTTGGTACGGTAAAGTAACCAAATAATTTATCTGGACCTGCATGGGCCACCACAAAAATATGTAACGTCCCAGTCCCAAAATATTTAAGACTAAGTACGTAGACATGCCAGCTGCATACATACGAAGTATACTCCATATATGGAAACCTTGTATGTATACATAAGCTGTAAAATACAGTAAACCACAACTAACTAATCTCATCCACAAAATAAGGAAATAAAGATATCATATAATGAATAGTCTTGATACAATATGTTGGGTGGAGACACATCCACTACCAACAAAATAAGAGAAGATGTACATGATATACAAAAGTATCGACGAAGGTAGCAAGATAGATCCAAGATGCGTCATCTTCGAATAAATGAAGAAGATCACGACCTCGGCCAGAATACCTGCGGAAGACATGAACACACACCTGGAGAGATAACCAGGCCCTCAGAGGGACGTAACAAAACAAATAATATCATGCCCTAAACTGAATAATAAAAGCTCAAGAGTAAAGTATATATGACTAAACAGATAAAGGTCCTTAACCATTCTATGTGAAAATGCATTTTAAAGACAACGTTCCACACAAGTTCTTCCGAGACTAGAAATACGACACGTTAGCATTTCAACCGAGGTACTAGTGGCATCTAGAAAAAAATAAATAAATGCACGGCACACTAGTCTCTCGGGTGAGTCACTAACGGCAGCTAGAGGAAAGTAAATGCACGGCACATTTGTGTTTCAACCGAGGCACTAGTGGCATCTAGAGAAAAGTAAATAAATGCACGGCACACTAGCTCTCGGCTGAGTCACTAATGGCAGCTAGAGAAAAGTAAATGTGTGAAAGCCCCTGCACCTAATAACTGTCTTCCCCCTCCCCATGCACTACTCGTGCTGAATCCACACCACGATATTTCTAATAACCGCTAAGTCTTCTAGGCAATTATATTAGCAGTTATATCCTAACGCTCGTCCTGTACGCACCGATGTACGGTCGGTACGTAAGTCCGAATCTATATAAGACACGTGACATCGTGGCACACAGGTGTCGGGCCAATGAATGCGGCACAAACAAAGGTGGTCCCTTAACTCTAGGCCAAATGCATAAAGAAAACTAAAGTATAGTAATTTACAACTACATATGGTTTTGAAAGAACAACTTATAAGAAATAAAATATGCATGATATTGAGCAAAAAATTAAACAGTAAAGACAAGGTGTCTTGCCTGGTGTGGCGCCATGATCTGTCATGTCCTAATTTGTCCAAATGTCATAGTTGATGTGAAGGTGCCGAATTTGCGAGAAAATAGGAATATTTGGTTAGCTGTCGTCAGAGATTTGATTCGAAAGAATTTATAAATAAATACTTATAACTATTTTGAAAATTATTTAATATTTGAAACTATATTTTATTAATCGAAATAAGTTTAGATAGCATCTTGAATAATCTAGGAAGTTTATGGAGAGTAAATACTTGTACAAATTTTATAAGATATATTTATACTTGAAAAAAAAGAAAATAGAGTTTTATTAGTTAAAATATTCTTAGGGGCATAATAGGTATCTAAATATTCTTTGATAAAAATATTTAGTTATTATACCATAAAATGGAATAACCCAAAGTCCTTATGGTAGGAACCCATCTAAGAAGTTTATACTAAATCCCATTAAAATATTTTTTTTTACATAAACCTTCATACAGAAAATACTCACATGTATTATTTTGGAAAATTTAACCTATGGTAGCTATTTACAAGTCAATATTTAATTAGGTTGTTACAAGAAAATTTGAAAAGATTCTATAGCAAGAGTCCCAAATAACTAATAATATTAATAACAATTAAAATCAATAGTGTATAAAACTCATCAGTTTAAAAGCCCATAATCCAAAATTTTAAATAAAAAAATCAAAAATTAAACCAGCATCAATTAAGCTACACTAAGTAAGAATAACAAATTCTTTTATATCTAGTACAATTACTTATCCACTATATAAGTTATTCCTATATTCTATTTGAAAATTAAAATGTTAAGAATTAGGCTATCTTGTAACTAATGATAAAATGGGGGTTTATGTGCAAAGGTACCTCTTAAAGTAGGAGCATCAGAATAATGAGACACGTGTTCCCTTAACTCTTCCTCTTCTTTTTTTTTTTTTGAACAAAAGACTTCATTCATATTAAATAGGAACTGATCTCATGTCATGAGAAACATGAGATATAATACAAGTAGGTATCTCCTTATAGAGAGATATACAATCAGTCGAGTTAAACAACAAAGAGGATGTAGCTAAAGTATGAGCACACTGATTAGCTATTCTAGGAACAAAATTAAAAGATAAGTTAGGAATCAAAGTTGTAGCCTTCCTTGCATCCTCAATGGCATGACGAACCCGCCATAAAGTAGGCGATTCAAATTGAGTAATTGAGTCTAACAACACCTTGCAGTCACCTTCAATAATAACTTCACTGAGATTTCTGTCGTTGCAGATGATAAGAGCTAAACAAATTGCAGAAGCTTCAGCTTCTAGAGGCGAGCCACCAATATCAGTTTTCGATAGTGCCATATGAAATTGACCTGTAGAATCCCGGAGAACAGCAGCACCTGCCATTTTGCCATCCAGGAAGGCACCATCAACATTTATCTTCCAGTAGTTGGATCTTGGAGGCACCCATGAATCAGTATGTTGTTGACGAGATTGATTTGTTGCACTGTCATCGACCGCAGGAAGAAAAGCTTCATGCTTATCCTGAAGACTTCTTGCTTCATCAAAAATTCTCCTTGGATTGATTGAAATGTGATTGAATATTGCTTTGTTCCTGAACTTCCAAATAATCCACAACTGATAGAAGAAGGAAGCAATCTTGTTTGGATCACCCTCCTTCAACAGGACCTCAGCAATAGTAGTCAATGTTGATTCCTCTGTTAGTAAAGAGCCCACCAAAGTATTGTAATGCCAAGATTCACCTGTAACAGGACAATGTAATAATAAATGGTTAGTATTTTCAGGATGTACCTTGCAAAGTAGGCAAGATGCATCAATGTGGCCAAGTCTTCTGTGGATATTTGCATTTGTGGGTAGGGAATTGGTAATGGCTCTCCAGGCAAATAGCAACACCTTGGGACTGATATGATGAAATGACCATAGCTTCTTCCAATCTTTGAAAGCATCACATCCAGAGTCGGGAATCACAGGATGTAATCTTTGGTGAATCATACGATAAGCTGATTTTGTAGAAAAATCTCCAGAAGTAGTGTGTATCCATATGAGTTTGTCATTATGGCAATTGTTGGATAAGGGAATTTTTAGAATAGCAGCAGCTTCATGAGGAGGAAACAGCATATGTATGAGATTGACTTTCCAAGACATTGAGTCTTGATTAATCAAATCAAAAACTCTATTAGCCCATCTGTTACTGAAAGCATAACCAATAACTAGAAAGTTAGGTAAATCTGGAACCCATGGGTCATTCCAGATGTTAATGTCAGCACCATCACCTACAGACCACATAATATTATTCAGGAGCCATTCTCTACTGCCAAGTATACTTGTCCACACACAGGAAGAAGTACTAGAAGGAACAACTGTCCAAAAATTCGAAGCATGAAGATACTTTTCCTTGAGCAAAGTAGACCAAGTGGAGTTTGGTTGGGAGAGAAATCTCCATGCCAGTTTAAGAACTAAGGAAATGTTGCTGATATGAGGATCCCTTATGCCAAGGCCTCCTTGGTACTTAGGAAGAGTAAATCTATCCCATGCAGTAAAATGTATTTTCCTATTGTCAGTTGATCCCCACCAAAAGTCTCGTTGATCTTTTGCAAGACTATTTGTCACCTTCTTTGGTATATGATAAGCAGATAGATGGTATGTAGGTAAAGAAGATAAGGTAGATTTAATAAGTGTTGTTCTCCCAGCATGAGACAGACTTTTCCGTTTCCAACCTTGAAGTTTAGTAGAGCTAGCCTTCAGTAACTCAGTATAGGTACTGACTCTGTTTTTTGATTGAAGGAGCTTATGACCAAGATATTTATCCTTCATATTCATAACTTTAACACCCAATAGATGAGTATACAGACCCCTCATGATCAGATCAGTCCTCTTAGAAAAGAAAATGGAAGATTTCTCAAAATTTATCCTTTGGCCAGACCACAATTCAAAAGTTCTCAGAATGATCTTTACTTGATTGATATTAGGCAAGGAGCATTTACCAAAGATAAATAAGTCATCGGCAAAAGCAAGGTGGGAATACATATGAGTAGATTTTCGAATAGTGATGCCTTCATATAAGGAGTTACGAACCATACAGTTAATCAAGGATGACAGAATTTCCATACATAAAATGAAAATGTATGGTGACAGTGGACAACCCTGTCGAAGACCACGCCCAGGTTTAAAAGTGTTGGATGGTTCACCATTAATGAGGATGGCAAATGAAGAGGTAGAAACACATTGCATAATAATATCATGAGTTTTCCCTGATAATCCAAAACCACATAAAGCTTGGCTAATGATGTCCCAACCTAATCTATCATAGGCTTTGGACATGTCAACTTTGAATGCAAAGGAACTATTGGTTGGTGAGAATTTTGAGATAGAGTGAAGGATCTCTTGTGCCATAACTATATTGTCACCAATATGTCTTCCAGGTACAAAGGCATTTTGAGAAGAGCTAATCAACTTGTGCATGAGAGGTCGAACTCTATTGGTAATCAGTTTGGATATGATTTTGTATAAAACATTACACAAAGCAATTGGTCTATAATCTACTGGTCGAACAGGATTATTGACTTTAGGGATCAAAGCAATATATGTATGGTTGAGATTTGGAGGCATAAGACCAGTAGAAAAGAAATTCTGGACAAGAGAAGATACCTCATTACCAACAACATCCCAATATTTTTGGTAAAACAGGGCTGGGTACCCATCTGGGCCTGGAGATTTATAAGCACCCATTTCCATAATAGTAGATCTGATTTCATCTTCCTGTGGAATGGAGTGGAGCTGAGCATTTTCATCAGAAGAAATAGTTGGAAGTTCAGAGAGGATATGTGCAGGAACAGGACAAGTTGCAATAGCCTGTGATATGGAACTGAAATGTGATACAAAAGTATCTGCAATCTCTTGATGAGCTGAAACTTGTTGACCCCTTTCATTAAAAATGCTATAAATGAAATTCCTTTGCTTTCTTGAAGTAGCAGATAAATGAAAGAACTTAGTATTCCTGTCACCTTCTTTGAGCCAAGCTATATTGGACCTTTGTTTCCAGTAGAGTTCTTTTTGCAGATATAGTTTGTTGAGAAGTATTTGAATATCCCGTTCTTCAAAATAGCCAGAATCAGTGGGAGACTTTGATTGTAAGGATAAGAGCTTTTCCTCAAGATACTTGATGACTTGATTTAAGTGGCCTGAACTGATTTTTTTCCATTGATGCAAACAGGGGAGCAAAGATTTTAATTTCATTTGAAGAGTATTAGGATGCATGTTTTGCCAATACTCAGTGAAGATAGACTTAAAATCATGCTCAATTGTCCATGAAGCTTCAAATCTAGATACTCTCTTAGCCTTTCTCTGAACAAGATTTAATAACAGTAAGATAGGATTATGATCACTGTTTAAACATGGCAAATGAAGAAGACCAGCAGTAGGGTGCAAAGATTGCCAATTAATATCCACCATTGCTCTATCCAATCTTTCCGCAATGTAATGAGTAGGCTTTCTTCTATTATTCCAAGTAAAAGCTGGGCCAAAAGGAGTGATATCCATTGCTGCAACAGAGTTGTACCAATGTATGAAAGCCTTGTGATGATTGTAATTAAAGTTGTTTCCTCCCAATTTCTCCTCTGCAGAGAGTATTCCATTGCAGTCACCAATACAAATCCAGGGTTGTGAAATAGAAGTCATAGTGAGTTCCATTTGCTTCCAAAAATTATAACGATCAGAAACCACAGGGGGACCATAAAGACAGAAAAGAAACCAAGGTTGAGAATACCCAGGATATAAGAGAGAAGAGTGAATACAATTGTCTGTAGTAGACAAAATATTCAAGTTGATAGAAGAATCCCAACAGAGAAGGAGGCCCCCTGAATTACCTTTTGAGGAAACAGATTTGTAATGGTCGAAACCCAATTTCAATGCTATGGTTGAAGCCAGAATTGACGAACATCTAGTTTCAGATAAAAATAAAATTTTTGGTCTAGATGCACGGAGGAATGAATGTAAAGTACGAATTGTAGGGTCATTCCCCAGACCCCTACAATTCCATGATAGAATCATGAGGATGAAGGCTGTTGTAGGCCAGCCGCGCCTTTGATAGCAGTAGAGAGGAGCATGATACGTTTTGTGGGTCTCTCATTAATAATGTCATTGTCTTCCTCAATACATGGTGATCTTGGTCTTTTTGAAGGATTTAGTATTTCATGAACATGGAATGTAGAAGCAGAAGGAGGGACAACTGTAGATAAATCAATATCATTGACCTCTGTTACTGGATTTGTGGCAATAGAATGAAGATCTGAATCAGAATTGTAGGCAACAGGTATAATATCTATAGCAGTTTGATCAGTTGCAATTTTTGGCTGGTGTAAAGAAATGGAGGAAGGTGGATGAAGGGAATGTAGTAATGAGGTGAATGTAGATTTGACAGAGATGGAGGAGGGACGTACAGATGTAGACGTGGTATGTAAGTTTGATGAAGGTGTTAGATGTGAAATGGAGGTGAAATGAGTAGAAGGCACAGATGTGAAAGTAGTTGACTTTGCAGCTAAAACAGGGGAGGTAGTAGTAGTAGAATTGTCAATGGGAGTAAGAGAATTAGGAATAACATGATCTGAATCCAGTTTGGTCAAGTCACTTAACAACCTGGTAGTACTGTTTAATTGGTCAGGCAGTTTGACATTCATAAACGTGGAATCAGTTGGAGGGACACTATGGTCTTCCGAGGAAGGGGGGGAAGTGTTGAGCACATCCTGGAAAATAGGAGTAGTGGAATGAGCATGATCAGTAACTAACTCCGAATCCGTGCACTCTCCGGTCACCGGAGTAACGCCAGAATTAGGAGATGATGTGGAAGGATGATGGATTGAAACAGGGGATTCATGAAGTATGGATACAGGAGGAATGGTAGAAAAGGAATGATCAATATTCATGGCTGTTGAGGTAATGGAGGATGGATTTTGATTTGGAACTGAGTCGAAATTTGTTTGAACATTTGGTATAGTGATGTTAGTTTGAAGCAATTGTTGATTGGAAGAACTCTTTGACATACCTTTACTGGATAACTTCTTACTGAATTTTTCAGCATGATTCACACAGATTGAAAGATCCAGTCGTGTATCAAGAAGACTTTGGAATTTCTGCTTTTGCTCTTCAGACCATTCATCACATACCTGAGCTTCATAGTCTTTATGAATCTGACACTTCTTAACGCTGTGACCCAAGCATCCACAAAACAAGCAAAACTTTGGCAATCTTTCATATTTCAATATAACAGTACAAGTCATACTGTTTCCCATTGGTACTTTCAAGCTTCTGATCAATGGCTTCATAATGTCGATTTTCACCTTAATTCGTGCAAAAAGAACCCATTTGCACGCCTCTGCAACAGAAGGAGGACATATCTTACCAATTCGAGCCGCAATTGTAGAGACAAAATCCACTGTCAGTAGATTAACAGGAAGTCCATGTATCTGAATCCAAAATTCACTCTCACTGAATTGATACTCATGCGGAAGCTTATTTGGGCAACATCTTTCAATAATAAGCAGGTGACGATTGATCTTCCATGGGCCATTTGCTATAACAGACTCCAGATCGTCGCTTAATGCAAACTTGGCAGAAAAAGAATTCCCATGATACTCTGATATCTTGACTGATCCTTTACATTTCCAGATCTTTGGGATAGTAGCAACTATAATATGAGGAGGATAGTTTTTCTGGGTGAGGATTTTGAAGAAAAGATACATTTGCCAATCAGCTTGTGGATTCTGTAATGAAGAAGAAGAGGGACCTTTATCATCATCATAAGAACTTGATGATAGAAGGGATGATAACTTGAGCAAAATTTCATCATAGGAGGAGGAAGATGAGGCCATGTGGTGAACAGGAGAGAATGGGAAACAAGCAGAGAACAGGAGAGAATGGGGAATCAGAAGGCGATGTAGAAATCCGGCTATGGAATGTGGATGGAGAAGGAGCAGTAGGAATTGCTATTGATGAACGCCATGGAGAGCCAAGGGCGTGGCTGATTTTTTCTTTTCATGAAGAAGCTCTTCTTCCTCTTCTTTTGTTTCTTCTTTAATGCATAAAGTTCCATGCATTGCTACATTGTAGCTGTTGCTTTTAGGATGGCGAGAAGGCAGCCTAGGCAGTTTCGAAAGGTACCATAGAGGATGGAGCACTCTGCTCACACGGAGGTCGGAAGACTGTCAGCATTGGGTGATAGAGAGTCTGGGGTGCTACTCCCAGAGTACGGCTTCTTGGTATCATTGGTGAAGGAGGTCTTTACGATGCGGTCACACTGTCAACAGAGAACGATGCCGTGGGTTCGCACGCTAGAACCAATGGCCCTGGCTCGGCTCTATCGCACGGGAACGACAGAACATGCGGCTGTGGTGAGTCTTCTTCGGTGCTAGTGGTCGCGTTGGTTCTGGCCGAGTCGGTTTGCTGTCGACGAGTGCGAGATGCCGAGGCGACAAGCGTTACTCGTTATCTTGAGGGGTCGATGGTTCGAGGATGGGGCGGTGGCCATGGGTTATTTTGTGATGTTGGGATAGAGGCTGGCAAGGATAGGCAAGATGACGTGGGCGGCTTGGGACTTGAGTCGGCTTGCATCGACATGCCCAATCTAGGGTCTTCGAAGGCAGCGATGAGATATGGACATCAGCATGGTAATGGCGCGCACGGAAGGAGGGCCTTGTACCGGAGTTGAAGGCTTACAGCGGGTCTCTTGGCTAGAGGGAGAGAGGAGGTCGAAAATGGTTGGGTTGACATGGAAGGTCGGAGTTGCGAGAATACATGCATAGAGAAGATGAGAAGGATAGGTTACCTTCATACCTCATGGAGGCGTGCCCGATCTTTTTTTTTCTCTTTGATATAGCCCTATATATAGAGTTGGTAATTGAGAAAGTGACAGATGGAGAAACTGGTTGGTATTAGGATAGAAACGCATGCATATTTAAATCTTTGTTTGTTATCCTATTTTAATGCACTTTAGTAACTATTTTTAAATAGGTTTTATCATAATATATATTACTATATTTATCTATATAAAAAAAAACATTTATAAAATTCATTATATAGAACTCATTTAAATAATAAAATAACATATACTTAAATATATAACCAGTATAAATAAATAATAAAATATTTAACACACATATCTAGTTATTATAAAAAGTCTTTATATATTTAAGATATACGGTAACTATACACGTATACATACTAAAAAAAATTTAATGAAAATTAAATATAAGGCCATTATTATATATATGTAAATAATAACCAGAAAAAAAACAATAAAAAAATATTTAGCAAACAAAATCAGGGGGTTTACAGGAGTTCTGTCCGGACGAAGTCTGCTCTACCGTCAGGGGTCACCGCATTCCTAATAAAATCCTGCAGGCCCCGTTGAATGGCGCAGACCATTGCAGGTAGCAGGACGAGCCGGTATCCAAAAGCCAGCTTTACAGCCGGAAGTATCATGCTCCGGATCATCCTTTCAATAGACCCTGAACCACCAGGGACTACACAATCGCGGATCCAGATCATCAGGAAAGCTGCCAGCACGGCTTTCTCCGACAGCTTAAACTCAGCTTGCCGGAAGTAGTGGCCGATCGGGAACTTTCTCTCAGGATCATCACTGTCCTCAGCATCCGCTGTGTCATAATCTGTCATCATGTCCTCTATCTCTGACTTTATCAGGGGCTTACAAATCGTAAAGGAGGTCGGATCCTCTCCTTCTCCTTGAACGAAGATATAGCTCGTCCAGGCTCTCGTATGAGGATTAGCCCCCTCAGTCCTTCCTTTGTTATTGATCCTGTGACAGATGAGGAAGTGGCAGAATAACTCCTTGTATACGTCCATCATCTCAGAGTTTTTATTCTCCAGGTCTCGAAGTTTCTCGTCACATGGCACATATTCTTCATACGGCTCTGTGCCCCAAGGAAGCTTCGATACTTCCTGCATCTCATGGAGGGCCAGGCCCATCTCTTCGCCCGGAGTGAAGAAAGTACCGGTGTGATGGTTGTACAACTCTGCCAGAGAAACGAACATGGGCCAATTCGTCTTTAAGCCATATTAAGTGGCTTTGACGACATGGAAAAGGCCGGCAGCCTTTAGGGTGGCTTCATAAGTTGAAAGCACCCATTCAGTAAGGTTACCCCAAAATGAAACAGGGTACCTCCAACCTTCCATCCGCATCTTCCCTGCGGGATATGACACACTCTTCGACATCATCAGATTAAAAAGTGTGTTGGCAGCATAAGGATGAAGGTCAGTCGGGATGTCGTTTATTATGGCACCAGGCTGCAGCCCCCTCGTGGAGTAGGACATAGAGCCCTTGACCCACTTAAAAGTGTCCCTCTTCTGATCACCAGAGCTTAACTGTATCTTTCTGGAGACAACCCCAGGAAGTTCAGGGGTTAGTCACATTTCATCTGCCGTCGTGCGGCTAGATCAGTGAAGGCCGACAGAGGATACTGGCAATCCATCGACGGCAACCATATCCTTTGATTGTATAGCCTGACCACCAAAAGGTTTTTCATGCGTATCGTCTCGCCGTCTTCAAACCCCAAGCTGTCACCAAACAAAAAGTACGACTTCTTAAAGCTCCGCGTCCCTCCAAGCAAGAGCTTCTCATCGTTTATCATCTGCTTCAGGAAAGTCTTATCCTGTTCGAGTATAGCGATTGTTCGTAACGAAGGCTGGCTATGACTGATCTTGGCTTGAACAGTTCTGATCATGTTAGTTATGTGACTTGTGCCGAGAACTTGGCGAGCAGAGCCGAAAGGGATTCCACCAAGCTCCGAAACGATTCGTACCGAAGGCTGGCTATGACTGATCTTGGCTTGAACAGTTCTGATCATGTTAGTTATGAGACTTGTGCCGAGAACTTGGCGAGCAGAGCCGAAAGGGATTCCACCAAGCTCCGAAACGACCATGTCAACTGCAAAGATAGAAGAAGAAAGTCAGATTTAGAATCTGCAGAAAAAGAAACTAAGTGTTGGATATCCTATGCGTCCAAAGGGTTATGCACCCAAACTGCCTATGGGCGCATAAAGTCCTCAAACACATGTGCTACAAGTGGGCGCATGACATGCAACAAGCATGTAGGCGCATAACAGTTCAGGCGTATAATAGCGCTCAGGCATGGAAGCATTCTGCGTAGGCGCATAACACACAACAGCGTGTGGACGCATAACACACGACTGTGTGGGCGCATGCTTCTGTGGGCGCATAAGAATGCTCACAGAAGCGTGTTGCTTTGGGCACATATCAATGGTTATTCGCCCAAGCAGAGAAGAGTCTGAGCGTCTCAAATTAACGCTCGAGACTTTGTTTTTGAAGCATAGCCTCACCCAGAATTGGATCTTGGACTAGTGGGGATGCTGTCGAAGGAGGAGAACCGCTCGGTGTAACCTCCTTGTCCTTCGCAGATCTCTTGGCAGCCTTGGAAGACATGATTCGTGTAGAGAGGAGATGAAGGGTCTTTTGAAAGTTTTTGAGAAAAAGAGAAAAATGAAATTTCTCTCTCCTCAAGGCCTATTTATAGGCATGGAGCAAGGCTATGTGCCTACATAGACTATGCGCCCACATAGACTATGCGCCCACAATAGCCTATGTGCCCACACGGAGACTTGGTCTTTTGTACATTATGCGGCTACTGCTTGCTGATGTGGACAACGCACGAAGGATGGACCTCTTCAAATTTCGATCCGATGAATCTGTAAGTTCAGATTTCGAGAAAGATCTCAACAACCATCTTTTAATAGCCTAGCAAAATTCTATGCGCCCAAAGTTGGAGTTTGCTATGCGCCCAGACAGTCTCCCATGCTTCTTTCAAAGTATTTCGAACTCGTTCGAGTATCAAAAACTTTGAAGGGGGTCTTGTAGAAGCATGAAAATTTCAGCATTTCAAGTCAGAAAGCATCCATGCGCCCAAGTCAAGAAGCATCTATGCGCCCAAGCCAGGAATGATCTATGCGCTCAAGTCAGATACTGCTATGTGCCCAAGCTAGAGAGTGGCAGACACTCACAGAGCAAAGTCTATGCGCCCATCCCTATGCGCCCACAGCAAAGCCTATGTGTCACTCCCCGTTCCCAGAATACATATTTTTATACATGTACAACTCATATATATTTATTTAATATTTATCATGTATTATCCTGTATTTAAATTCCTTTAATTTCATGTTAATTAATTATCTGCATTTTATTTCCTGTAATTTTATTCCTGTATTTTATTTTTGCATTTTATTTTCTGCTTTTAACCTCTCTGCTTTGCTTTCGGGTTGGCCTTGGATGGATCCGAATGAACCCGACCCAATAAACCCCCACCTACCACCACCCCTTCCATTTAAAGCCCCCATCTCCTTCTCTCTCTTCATAACTTTCCTTCACCATTACTTCTTCTTCTTTCTCATCACTCTCTCCACCTACCAGGAGAAGGCAAGTACATCTTGCTTCTCCTTCACCCATTTTTATGGTTCATTTGTCTTTCTCTTGTGATTCTAAGAGAATTTAGTACTTAGCATTTTTGATTTCCTTGGCTCGTTTCTTATAGATCTAAGTTGTTGTGTTTTCGGTTGTCCATGGGTTTTGATCTCCCAACCTGGCATGTTTTCGAAAATAGATAGTTCATGTGGCAGAGCTTCTCATTCCACACCATTCTGAACCATGGGAACCTCATTTCTGGCATGGAACGAAGGTTCCATAAGATTGGAGTTCGGGAGATTTAGTCACGCTCACGTTCTTACGTGCCAGCGTGAATTTTTAGTCACGCACACGTCTTTACGTGTTAGCATAAATTTTGAGTCACGCACACGTCTTTACGTGTTAGCATGAATTTTGAGTCACGCACGCGTCTTTACGTGTTAGCGTAAATTTCTTATCACGCTCACGCTATGCGTACGTGAATTTCTTATCACGTCTTTGCGTGCGTGCGTGAATTTCTTATCACGCTCACGTTACGAGTGCGTGAATCACTTTCCACGCTCACGCTGTGCGTGCGTGAGTTGCTTTTCATGCTCACGTTATGAGTGCGTGAATTTCTTATCACGCTTTTCACGCTCACACTGTACGTGCGTGAATTACCCTTCACGCTCACGCTGTGCGTGCCAACGTGAACCACTTTTCACGCTCACGCTGTTTATACGCTCACTCCTACCTACTAGACTTGTTGGCGTGACTTGTTGGCCTTAGCATAGACTTATTGACGTGACTTCCTGACCTGGGTGTTTCTATTTGTTCTATAATTTATTCATTTAATGGTGGCACGATAATTCTCCTATTATATCCTTACGCCTTTTTTTATGAACTCGAAAATCTTAGCATGTTAATATTTTTAATATATATGGTTGTGTAGAACGTGCCCTGTGTCTTGATTGGTTTATGGATACCCAGTAAGACTGGAACTTAACCTTGAGAGTTATAGATGGGCGCAAATTGAGTTATTTGGGTCCTGGAGGATTGACGGGGCGAACTGCTAGTTTTCGGATACGAGATATTCATCCGAGCCACTATGGGCGTATTTGTCCAATTGACACGTCCGAAGGAATCAATGTTGGACTTATTGGATCCTTAGCTATTCATGTGAGGATTGGTCATTGTGGATCTATAGAGAGTCCATTTTATGAAATATCTGAGAGATCAAAAGAGGCACAGATTATTTATTTATCACCAAATAGAGATGAATATTATATGGTAGCAGCAGGAAATTCTTTGGCCTTGAATCGGGGTATTCAGGAAGAGCAGGTTGTTCCAGCTCGATACCGTCAAGAATTCCTGACTATTGCATGGGAACAGATTCATTTTAGAAGCATTTTTCCTTTCCAATATTTTTCTATTGGAGCTTCCCTCATTCCTTTTATCGAGCATAATGATGCGAATCGGGCTTTAATGAGCTCTAATATGCAGCGCCAAGCAGGACCGAGAAACTCGACCCCATTTAATACTAATTGACTTTCATGCCTTGTCACCATTGATAATAATGGTTATCTTTACTAAAATTGATCATGCGTTCCTAGTTGGAACTAAGAGACTGGCTAGTCATCTTATTGAATTAAATGAATGAGACACGTTCATGTTATGAACTATTGTAATCGATTAGCCGATCCCGAATATTGACATACAGGCATGTGCAGGCTTCAATTTATTTATTTTTCTACAAAGCAGCATGTGTACTTTATGGTCAATGCATGATTACTCCGTGGTTAGATTTGATTGTTGCATTACGCTATGTAAGACCTACAACCTAGCCGCACGGGTATCTTTGTAGAGTTGCGCATATCGTATCCCGTACGAAAGTACTCATTTGAATGACCATGATCCACGGTATGGGATTTCACTCAACGTAGAGACTATTAAGTTAAATAAAATAATGATTGCATGGAGAGAATGGATCCCCGAGTTCTTACATGACAGCCCTCTTGGGACTAGTAGTGCCCAACAGGCCGGCTGGTCCCCACAGATACTGCAAATCTGCCACACGGGCAGGGAGCGGTATCTGGTTATATTATTGTATATTGTATATTGATGACGGGCGTCCCACTGGGACTCATCTAATTCATGATTGGCGCAATTGATTGACTGGATAGACTAGCCTTGCTCGTACATAGTAAGAACTGAGGAATCCCTATTTGCATAATTTCAGGATAACTTGGGACTCACAATAGCAAGCCGTAGGAGTTGATTGGCCGTTCAAGATGATTGTTTGTGTAATGTACCTACTCTGTTGCCTAACTGAGATGATCAGAATGTCAGGACATGACGGGCCAACTTCTGTCCTTGTTTGGTTGGGAGGTTGGTTCGAAGTGTCGTGATGTTATGTGAATCCTAGTGGAAAGCAGAGATCTATTATTATTATATTCTATTGCTTACTGGTTTAATCCTTCATATCGTGCTTCCTTGTGGTACTTGCTATTAGAGGTCTAACCTCTCTGGTTTTGCATGGCCAGATTTAAAGCCGGTTCCCGAGGACTCAGCTTACTTCCACCTCCAAGATGGTCAATACTAGGGGAATGATCGCAGGAGGACTCGAGTGGGTTCCTTACTCCACCGCTCGTTTTGTTATTTACTTTATACTTAGCCGTTTGGCACCGACATGTTAGTCGGATTGTCTTGTAACTACTTTTACATAATTGTAACTAAGTCAGACTGCAGCTGATAACAATTGTGTATATGTTACTATATCATCTGGCTATGTTTTGTAAAGCCAGATCTCATTTTGACTAAGCATTTGGGACGCCTTACTGCTTTATCTTACATGTTCTCTATTTTTGCTTCTTGTTTGAATGATTGAGACAATAGATGTGAAGTGACCATAGTAAGACTTTCATGTAGTATGCACCCCCTCGTCTGGTTAGACAGCATTGATCGTATTATACGGTATTCATCTACCCGTAATACGTAGCTGGCTGAGTCATTCCCTCGCTCTCCAGAATTCTGGTTCTGGGACGTGATACTATGCGCCCACATGGCTCCTCCAGAGGGGGCGCATAGCCCTATTCCAACCTATGCGCCCAAGTCAAGATAGCTCCATGACTCGGTCAACATCCACGACCAGTCGTGCACCGAAGCATACGGTCACGTCAGTCTCCACGAGCAGTCGTGGACCGAAGCATGCGGCCAAGTCAACCCCACGATCAACCCACAATCATGCAGCCTTTATGCGCCTACACCTTATGCGCCCAAAGGAAGTCTATGCGCCCACATGGAAAATCAGTGTATTTTCCCCTGTGGGCGCATAATAGTCAATTCAGTACAAAACGACTATAAATAGGGGTCTCATGCCTCTTCAAAAATACAGAACGAAGAGCATTTCAAGAGCCAAATTGCTGCCATTCTTGCCAGTGAGCCGAGAGTTAGCAATTTTGTTAGGTTTTCTACCACTTTTGTAATGGAGTGTCAACGGAGTAAAGGAGCAACTTTCGCTCGATCTCCATCGTCCCATTCCCTTCTTTTTTGTGTGTGTCCACAGGTGTCTAGGGCCATGCGCCAAAAGTCATGCGCCCATGGCTATGCGCCTGAGGCTTTGCGCCTAGGATATGTCGTATCATGGAGAGTCAAGGGTTTTGGGAAGGCATGCGCCAAAAGCTATGCGCCCACATGCATGCGCCTACATGCATGCGCCCACATGGTGGAGTCAGGGTTACTTGGAAGAAGTCAAGAGACTAACTTCCAAGGCAAGATGGGCGCATAAGGAAAGCTATGCGCCCAAGCAAAGGAAACATGGTCCACTTGGCCGCATATACAGAGCTATGCGCCTAGGCAGGGGAGTCCTTGGGCGCATATATAGGGCTATATATGCGCCCACGCAGAGAGCATGGAAGACTTGGGCACATATAAATGGCTATGCGCCCAAGAAAGAAGTGTCGTGGGCGCATAACAAGCTATGCGCCCAGCACTGTTCTTCTTCCCCAAATCCGAGAACAAGTGTTCATGAACCCATGAACTTCCCAAGTCCACAAATCACTCAAAACAAATCGAAATCTAGGTTTTCAAAGGTCTAACTTGAGTAAAATCAAATTCTCTACAACATGGAACAATCAAAACTTGAAAATAATAAAGTTTGAGAGATCAAATCCCAAGAAAACCAAGATTTGCATAAACTTAGATCTACAAGAAATCATTCACCAAAACCAAAATTGCTAAGTACTAAATAGTCTTAGAAGCTTGTAGGGAAGATAATGAAACAACAAAAATAGAGTTCCTCCATGAAACAAGTTGCACTTGCCTAAGGGTTTGGGAGAGGTTTAATGGAGGAGGAAGAAGGAGTTAGAAAATAAATGGAAGTAATGAAGAGAGAGAAAGGGGTGGTTGGGTTTTAAAGGGGGAAAGGGTTTTCTCATAATGAACCAAGCCCAATCAAACCAAGCCAAACCAGAATAAACCAAGCCAAGTCATGGCCAACTAAGACTAGGCTAGCAAGTCAAGTCGAACTACGGGTCACCTGACAAACGTCAGAGATCTCGTATACGCATATGGAAATACGTATAACGGAAAACGGGAGTGACACCGGGCCGGGCCATAGCAGGCCGACCGTTTAACTTAAAAAAAAAGTGGGTCGGTCCGGGCCTGGGCTCGGTTTAGTGAACCCAGTCCAGACCAGTAGTGCAACGGGTTTGGGCGGGCTAGGGCAGGTCCGCAGGAGAACCGGATCGGATGACACCTTGATGTCGAATTGGAAGTTCGGATGTTTTAGTGGTTGTTCAAAGTGAAAAAAAAGAATTTAAACATTTTTATGGTTATTGATAATGGAGGAAATTTTTTTTGGTTGTTTTGATGGTTGTTGGAAATGAATGTTGTTTATCCCAAATTTTCTAAAATTAAAAATTTCTAGGTCAACAAAAATTGTATTGAAGGCAAATTTAATTCACAAATATTGAAATAGTTTTTCAAAATTTAATATGCTCAAATATTTTGTTACACATTTTTTTATTTACTCCAAAATTTAATTTACTAAAAAGAAATTATTTTTTTCACTTTCGTGCAGCCAAACGGCTGAACTCCTCTTCTTCCTCCCAAATTTTTCCAATTTTTTTTAGGTAAAGATTGATATTTTCTCAGCCGACATGAAACTATAAAGTGCCCAATAAAAAAAAATTACTTTCCTACTGTTGCAACCAAACGTCCAAACTCGGCCAAGTTTACCATGAAACTGCAAACTCGTCCGAGTTCACCGACATAAAATTTTCATCGACCACTTTATCTCAAAAAGTTAAATGAGTTCCACCGACATGAAACTGCAGTCGAGTTCCCACTCTTGCAACCAAACACTTGAACTCAAGAAAGTTCGAGCGGGTTACAAATAAATGTCCAATTTCAGCCTACTTTCCTCCAACCAAACATTCCCTTGGCAGCTCATGTCCTGTCATGGCTCATGTTTGTTTCCAAAAGTTGCTAGTAAGGTTGAGAATTATTCGATTTTGGACTTAAAATTGAACTGAAGAAAATATTTTGTTTGAAAAAAATATATTATTTCTTACACACACACACACACACACACACACACACACACACACACATATATATATATATATATATATATATATATATAGATGAAAATGTACCTAAGGTCGACCTTAGGTAAGTTACCTAAGGTCGACCTCATTTTTCTCACTTTACAACATTTTTTTCTTGAATTTTTTTTTATGGGATTCATCTACACCTTATTGATTGGCAACATACCAAATTTCAAGAAAAAATAATATTGTTTAGCCCCCTATCTATCCCTTGCAAAATCGACGGTCTAAAACTTTGCTGCTACACCGTCGATTTTGTACCTTATTGATAGGGGGCTAAACAATATTATTTTTTCTTGAAATTTGGTATGTTGCCAATCAATAAGGTGTAGATGAATCCCATAAAAAAATTCAAGAAAAAAATGTTGTAAAATGAGGAAAATGAGGTCGACCTTAGGTAACTTACCTAAGGTCGACCTTAGGTACATTTTCCTCATATATATATATAGCCAACGACCCTCTAGCATGCGGCCCAAGTGGTATATATATATATATATAGCCAACGACCCAAGTGGTTAGAAGTTCGATTTCCGGTGGGTGAGTTCGTCACAATTTTCCTCTTTCAAATATATATATATATATTTATATATATATATATATATATATATATATATATATATATATATATATATATATATATATATATATATATATATAAAAGTTCGATTTTCGGTGGGTGAGTTCGTCACAATTTCCCTCTTTCAAATATATATATATATATATATATATATATATATATATATATAACCCACCGAAAATCGAACTTATATATATATATATATATATATATATATATATATATATATATATATATATATATATATATATATATATATACTAGTCTACTTTGCAAGTATTTTAATTAGAATACCATAATGTCAGCTGTTGTCTTTCGTCTTTTTCAGATGAATAGTCATGTGTGTGTTTTCTTTTTACAATACCAACAGATTAGAAGTACGAATTTTGTTTTTTTTTAATTTTCTATTGAGAATAATAACCTTTGAAAAATGGTAAAGACATAAAAATATATTACCATTGGAACATGAAGAGTTGTACGGAAAAAGAAAACTCCATAGCATGCAAACTTTATTACTTTGACTCTTAAATATAAATGACATGCAAGTTGATATAATAACATCAAGTCATAAAATACTAAAGGGTATTTTAGGAATTCAAAAGTTTCACTACCAAGTTTATCTATTATATATACTAGCATATGTGCACGTGCCTTGCACGTATTTTAATATTTTTTAATTAGTTTAGGAAGACCAAAGGGTAATCTTCCTAATTACTAAGTTGTCCTTATTAAAATTAATGAACTATTTTTAATTAGTATAAGTATGTAAGGGTATTTTCGGAATTCAAAAGTTTCACCATCTAAGTTTTCCTATTATATAGTAGAATATATATATATATATATATATATATATATATATATATATATATATATATATATATATATATATTAAAAATGTGTGTATATATATATATATTTTATATATAAAATATATATATATATATATATATATATATATATATATATATATATATATATATATATATATATATATATATATATACACACAAAAAAAAATATATATATATATATATATATATATATATATATATATATATATATATATACACACATTTTTAATATATATATATATATATATATATATATATATATATATATATATATATATATATAGGGTAAAGTGTTCCTAGGGTGCCTCCCTAGATGAAATCTAAGGAGGCACCCATGTGGCTTGATCTCCACCACCCATCTAAAAGGTAGATGAAAAGGCAAGTATTTGAAATCATTTTGCAAAAAACCCCCTCTTCTTGTTTGGCAGCTCCTCACTTCCCAAAAAAAAGGCACGCATCTAGCCCCAAACAAATCGGCAGGGTCCATTCCCCCAAAAAAACTTCCAAAAAAATTCCATCGTCTTTAAACAAACGAGTCTTTTTAGTTTGCTACAGAAAATTCCAAACAAACGCAGATCCATCAGCAAATCCTTCCCCAAACAAACGCAGATCACATCTTCTTCAAACGCAGATCACATCTTCTTCTTCAAAAAATTTCATTCATCTTCTTCAAGAAAAATCCCAAACAGCCCTCTCCCCAAGCCGCCGCTCACCACTTCTTCAGAAGCAAAAAAAAAATTCCCCAAGCCTGTCGACTTATGCTCCGTCGAATCAAAAATTTTCCTTCAAACAATTGTATTTGATGCTGAGCAACCCGGCGTCGACTGAAAGCAGCTCGGCTCCTTCTCCATGAATCCCCAAGCTGCCGAACAAGGAAATTGTATTTGATGTATTTGAAACAGCTTGATTGCAACTCTTTGTATTTGAAATTTTTTGTGAGAATTTTGAATCTGGAAGTAATTGTATGAGATTTTAATTGGAAGAAAATAGTGACAGATTGATTGTAAGCTTCCGGGGATAGAACAAAATTGAGTTCTACTTCGATGTAATAAATTCATTATGCAGTTGGAATTGTTACTGTAACAAATTGTATAAAATGAGTGCATATCCTTGCAAGAATTCATACAAAATACATAGCAAAAAATGGGAATTCGTGTGACAAGCAACCCAGATACAAAACACTTAGGGGCATCATCTGAGTTTCTTTGTAGACATGACACAACTTTACAAAAAGCATACAAAATACATAGCATCATCTTCAAAATGTTTTCTTTGTAGTCATGACACAACTTTACAAAAAGTTCAATGATATACATCATATTAGAGAAATATGTCTTCATCTGTTGATGTGCTTCATCTCTTGCATGTGTCGTGGATGGATAGAGATATCAGCAGCAACAAGAAACTGATCCATGACATCAGTTCCAGAAGCTTCAGCTATGTGTATATAAAACAAAAGAAGTCAAACAGAAGAGGAGGCATGCTGAAACACTAATTTGTAATTGTTGAAAATTGACAGAAGTATGACATTAAAGAACATAAGTAACCAAAAAATCCATTACTGAAATCACAAATTATTAGTTCAAAAAGGAAGTAGTAGTGATTTCAATTCAAACACAATGCAGTAGATTTGAGGTATATTTTTCTTTGATACTGGCTTTCAAAAGCCCATTCATTTATTCATACACCAATGCTCTATTTAGTCCTCTGACACTATCCAGTTCCCTGCTCCAAAAGGTTTGCCAATAATAAAAATGAAATCAAATTTCCCATATTGAGGAGAAAGAAACAATTATAACTTATCTCTTCATTGAAATCAAATTGCAATTGGAACTCCTGAGTAAGTATGTCAACATATTGCACGGAACAATGTTACAGCACAAGTCTTACACATCACAAAACATTGTTTTGCAACACAGTAGTTGTAGCTAAATAAACACAGTAATTATAACTTATCTCTTTGTTTCACATTTGTCCACCTTGCTCTTGTTGAATACCGGCTTTGTTCAACTACAAAGCATCAACAAAAATTGGTATCACAAATGAATAGCAAAATTTTATGAATACAATAAGAAAAATGTAGCACAACAATACCTTAGCCAACGGACATCCGGTTACATAATGACCTTTTTGCTTGCAATATCCACAAGTTCTCTGTTTATTAGTATTTTTTCCTTGTGCTATCTCGATTCCAGATTTGATTCTGCTAGCTTGTCCTGGTCGACCTTTTGTGACTACTGGGCCATCAGGATCACGGATAGTGATTTGAGTTGCTTGTTCTTGAGATACCAATATGGTTGACATAGGCTTTTTATTGTTAGCATCCACACGACCATCTTTATCTTTCTCCTTCTTCTCCTTATAAATTTCGACTTTTTCATTAAATTTATCGATCATATTCTCAAGCTCATCATGAAACACATTGGCCAATGTTGCCCCTTCCAATGCTTTGTTGCATTTTGCTCTAAGTGCCCAATACTTAATGATAGAAAGTTGGCATTCACTATTTGTTTGGCTACTTCTAACCACCCCACGACCAACATGCCTAGCATCCTTCGTCCACCGTCTCATGATATATTTTTCTGGAATTGTTGCAACTTGTTTTTTCACTAAAATATGTAGGCTATGTCTACATAAAATTCCTTCCATCTCGAACTTGGCACATGTGCAAGTAATTGTTATTTCTTGAGATCTATCAAAGACAACAAGCTCATGTCGTATTTTACCTTCACCATTTTCAATCATCGGCCACACGTCATATGTGATAATAGAATCATCCTTCGATAATTTCTTATGAAACATGGAGCCATTTTCCTTGAACTCTTCTTGAAAGATATCAAACATATTCCTTGTATAGAAATCTCTAGCTTGCTTTTCAATGAGATGTGATGTGCTTAATATAGGAATTGAGTTGGCACTTTTAAAATCGGCATCAAGTTCAACAGCTCGACGGGCTCCTACTGCATTTTCATATTGGTTTATAAATTCATGTAATTTGGTTTGTGAATTTACATAACCATCAAAATATGCATTGATTCCCTCGCTTCTTTGAGTAGATGACATGCCTGCAGTAAAAATATTCTTTAGCAATACTGGTACCCAATGATCTCGATGATTATACAGCTGTGTTAACCAATTTTTCCCATCCAAGCTATATTTACTCCGCATTTCTTCCCAACGCTCCATAAACTTCTCTTCGGTACTACTCCAATACCATTTTTTGTACTCTGCAGAAATTTGCTCACCATACATACTTTGCATCGACTGAATATTTTGTAAAGCATTTTTTTGAAGATGCCATGAGCAATAACGATGGCGTGTCTTAGGAAAGACATTGTGAATTGCAGGACACATAGCCTTATCTTGATCAGTGATTATTGTTGAAGGTGCTATACCTGACATGCATTTCAACCATTCATTAAATAACCATGTAAATGTCTCTTGTGATTCATCCGCCAGTAGTGCACATCCAAAAAGTGTAGACTGCCTGTGATGGTTAACGCCTGTGAATGGCGCAAATGGCAAGCTCAAATTATTTATTTTGTATGTGCAATCAAATGAAACAACATCCCCAAATTGCAAATAAGATGTTTTAGCTCTCCCATCCGCCCAAAAGACACTTCTCATTGACTGATCATGATCTAATTCCATTGCAAAGTAGAATTGTGGATCCGAAGCCATTTTATTTTGAAAATGTTGGATGATTGAGGCACACTCTTGACCAATATTACTTTTCCTCTTAACTCTAAGATGAGTTTGACATTGTTGCATACTAA
This sequence comes from Iris pallida, assembly GCA_029216955.1. Classification (NCBI taxonomy): domain Eukaryota; kingdom Viridiplantae; phylum Streptophyta; class Magnoliopsida; order Asparagales; family Iridaceae; genus Iris; species Iris pallida. Next base: position 319,866 of record JANAVB010039420.1, read on the forward strand.
GATGGTCATCTTCACCTTCATAAGTAGCATTTACAACCTTGCAAATAGTAGAAGGGCGTAATCCTTTACCGTCAAGACTATCAATAAGCTTCTTGCACATTGGAGCTCGATGAAGTTTTTGATGTGAATGATGTTTCATGACTTTACTTGGTGTGGTTAATGCATGTCCACTGTGATCTTCATCAAATTTTCGAATGATCCAATTTCCAGATACTCTATCATGTCCAATAACCATCCTTGCATTGCATCCCACTCTTGTGTCAGCATGTCGGTAGACATCTTTTCCTGCTTCACGTTTGTCCTTCATATATTGAATCCTTCCTTATCACACACAAATGTTCTTTTTAAACATACATCTTTCTTTCTCGACCATTCCGTGTGACCCCTACGAATGCCAAAACCTTTACGCTTTGCATAGGCATTATAGAAGTCGTATGCTTTCTCATGAGTAGAAAATTCCATTCCGATGTATGGATCAATGGTAGGATTGTCTTTATCTTGAATACTTTGTCCAACGATAACATCATCACCATCATCCATATTAGTTGGCATCTATAATAAGGGAAAAAATTTAAATCAACAAATTTCAACACTATATGTTTTTTATTTTGTTAAGGAAAACTTTAAAAAAAAAATATTGTCGGCTAACAAATAAATAATTAATCAATATCTAATCAACTGAAGAATACAAGCTGATAAACAATAAAGCAACAAAAGCTTACATCACAAACACACTAAACAAATCATGTTTTAAACCAAAATGGTAGAATGATCAAAGGTTTAACAATTATATGCATATGTATCATTGAAATCATTATGGATTTCCTTAAAACAAGAGGTTGAATGAAAAGAAACAGATGTGCACAAAATGTTTCTTCAATGTAGTATTATTTAGGATCACTTAGTGAATCCTACCCAATCAATTACGTAATTACTATTAGGAATATGATAGTGCTAACAGAATAATTATATTTTAATCGTTATAAGTTTTTTTACTTAAGGATAAAAATTTATTCATAATGCAATCTTAAACAAATGTATACTGTTCAGATACATCACTACTACTGCATATGCAAAATAAATTATAAGAGCATTTGAATGTAGAAAAGGCTTAGTGCCCATGTATGCACAATGCAAGTTCACTTAGACACAATCAGTTAATCGTATTCAATAACATAATTTCGATATACCTGAGCTTCAACATCCAAAGCATCTTGAAGCTGACGGTTTGAAGTATCACCCGATGATCCACCAACAAATAAATGAGCATCATCTCTCCCCGACATCACAAACGATTAGCAATTTAGAGCCTCGATCTTACGGTGATAGATGCTCCGTCGTTGTCGAAGGTCACGGACAAGGTGGAAGCCTAAACCAATTTTGATTCATTAAGCTCTAACTAGCTTCCAACTCATAAAACCCCCAAAAAAAAAAAAATCAAATTTTGAAGAATACGTACCCATTACTCTAAACAACATAAAAACCATTAAACACAAAGTAAAGAAGACAGTTATATAAAAAAATCAACAAACTTTGTCACCTAAAGGAGCTCGATGATCTGCCTGGTGTTCGCGTGGACGCCAAGGATGTTAGGATCTAAGCATCATGCGAGAGAGGGCTGAGAGAAACGGGGGTGTATGGTCTGATTCACACTGGGAGAGAGGTCCGAGAGACAATTCTTGGATTTGAATGAGATGGCCTGAGAATCGCTGGATTTCTCCGATAGAAAGTGGGAGAGGGCGTCGACCGTGGGTCACCAGGGAGGCGTGGGGTACAGCAGCCGTCGGGGTCAGGAAGTCGAAGTGGGAGGCGCACGAGGGGACGGTGATTTTTGAGAAGACGAAGGAGAAAAGGCTTTTTTTTTTGCCCTGTCGATGAATGGCGCACGAAGGGGAGGCGAAGCACCCATCTAAAATTGTGTTTTTTAATTTTTTATTTTGGGAAAAACAATCCAACAGTTCTGAGGAGAGGGAAAGGGTTTTTTTTTGCAAAACGAAATTCCATATTTGTTTCTCATCTAACCTTTTAAATGAGAGGTGGAGATCAAGCCACATGGGTGCCTCCTTAGATTTCATCTAGGGAGGCACCCTAGGAACACTTTACCCATATATATATATATATATATATATATATATATAGATATATATATATATATATATATATATATATATATATATATATATATATTAAAAATGTGTATATTTTTGTGTATTTTGAAATAACAATTTTATATATGTGTTTTAAAGTACAATTTTGATAATTTTAACAACTTGTCTAATTTTTAGTCCAACTTTGAAATACAAGAAATATATATATAAAATTAATTTTTAATATAATTTTACTATAATAACTTTGGACTATGTTCATTAAACAAAAAAAATAGTCAACCGAACAAAGCGAATCGGTTATACTAGTTCAGGCTCGGTTATGGCTAATTTTAGTTTGATTTCGATTTTTAAAATTTTGATTTATTTAGTTTTGAATATTTCCAATTTGATTGACTATGCTTAAATCGTCCAACCATATAACAAATATTTTTCTTCTTAACGAGTGTTTTAGTGTTCTATTGCTATTGTGTGTTAGTTGATAGTTTGTTCTACTTTTTAGAGTTGATTTGTAGAATGGTTAGGTATTATTGAGGTATTAAGTGTTATATATCAACCTAACTATTGACATGGTCCAATACACATCAGACCCAGCCCAATTTCAGTCGTGATCCAACCAATATTATCCAAATAACGCAAAATTCGAATTATGTTCCCCTTGAACTTTTTTGGAGCTCTAAAAAAAAAACTCTCTTAAAATTAGATATTCAACATTACAATTGCGTACTTGGTAAAGTGAAATGCCTACCTAAAGGAGAGATTCTTGTAAGCCTTTTTAGTACTCAAGATGTTGTAGCCAGCTGATGAAAGAGCTTCCAATTTATTGCACTAGAAGCTATTAATAAATTAGGACTTTATTTTTGCGATGTCCGGCATAACATATGGTACAGAACTTTGTCCACACTGTATTGCATATCATTTGGATCCATTGTCCACAATTTTACACACACATCCATACCTTTTTCGTTGTTTAATTTCTAGACCGTCCACCTAGCCAAAGATGTTACATCTCTCCTCGCTGACCACAAGTGCCAGTTGAATTTAGGGGTGAGCATTATTCGGTTTTGGACCAAAAACCGAACCGAAGAGAATCGAATAAGAGATCTGGTTTGGTTTTAAAAAAAAAAAATTGGTTCGGTTTCGGTTTTGAAAATACTAAAAAAATTATTCAGTTTTGGTCCAAAACCGAAAACCGAATAAGAAAATTTAGTTTATATATATATATATATATATATATATATATATATATATATATATATATATATATACTAAATAAATTTAGGTATATTTAGTTACTATATATATTAACCAGAAAAATACAAATAAACCGAATAAATCGAAAACTGAACCAATTTAATTAATCGGTTCGGTTTTATTCGGTTATGGACCAATTCGGTTCGGTTTCGATTTTGCTTATTCAGTTTTCGGTTCAATTCGATTTTCGTTTATTCGGTTCGGTTTGAACGGAATTAACTGAATGCTCACCTCTAGCTAAGTTTGATATAAATCAGGATTATGATCTCTTATTTTATCTTTTTCTAGTATCATAATCTAACCAATGAAAGAGCAAATAAAATGTGCATACTCGAAGTCGGCATACAAATGTTGTGTTTTGATGGTTAGAACTTAATTCTCTCCCATATGAATTGGAAAATATATATGCATTGTCCATAATTCTAAACTTTTTTACACGTTATTGATCCTAATTTTATCGTTTTATTACATATCTTCATAAATTCATTTGTATAAAGTTCCAGCCAACTTTGGTCCACAATGAAGCCTACAAATGAGTACGGCCTGGAAGCACAGAGGAAAACTATAATCTCCGACTAGGCTGGGCCATGACGCAAAAGGGCTTTACTTGTCTGTGTTTTTTTAAAAATATATACTTACAAGACAAATCTATTTTAAAATAGTATAAATATTCTGAAATAAATATATTTTTGATATTGTAAATACTTATTGTACTAAAAAGTATATAATTATTAGTGGTTAGTAATTATGTTAGTGGGGAGGTGTGTAGTTTACATATTTTACTTGCATTTGATTACAAGGTGGGAAATATGAGGAAAATTAACTAATTCCACGGAATTATTCTACTAGAAAAAAAAATTCATGAAAAAAAAATCCACGGAATTAATTTGGATGTTTGATTGTCGTAATTTTTCATAAATAATAGTTACTTTTTTTAGAAATTGATATTTTTCTATGGGCTGGGCCAGTTTTATTTTCCACCATTTTGAAGCAAAATATGGAAAATGATACATTTTTGGAAAATAATTTCATGAAAATTATTCGCTATCAAACACTACAATTGGTGAAAATTTGTGATGAAAATATTTTCCATGGAAAAAAGCTTAATCAAACACAGCCTTAAGTTAAACATGTTTTAATATATATATATATATATATATATATATATATATATATATATATATATATATATATATATATATATATATATGGTTGGATGAAGATATTTTTAGAACATAAAAGTCCCATGGAAAAACCTAGAAATTTATTATTATATATAAGGTAAGATTAATAACAATTATTAATTTACATAAAAAAGTGTTTAAAAAGTTCTTGGCAAACACATTTTCATTTCACTTACATAAGTTAATCTATTGTTCGAGTTAAACCATAGTCACTATTTCTAATTGTTTTGCACAAAGCAATCGTGATAGAAAAATGAAGTCTCTATTCTCAAATTTGTTGCATTTCCATGTTTGAATCTCTTAAGGGGTGTTTGGATATACAAAGTGAAGCTAGGAAGCCAAAAATCTTGCATGTGGCCCCAATTTTCATGTTTGGTTGTTTCAGGAAGTTCCAACCGGATTCTATTAGCACATTTTGAAGTCGGGTTCAGTCCGCATACGTTCTACCCGAATCATGGATTCAGACCGAGTTCCAACATTTGGGTCAAAACATGGTGGACTAGCAAAAATAGGGTTCTAGGCTATTCTGAAAATGGAGGACAATATTTAGGCCTTCTTTGGTTCACGGATTTAAGGAACCAAGAAAGGAAAGTTGTTTCTTTCATTTGTTTAGTAGCCACAAACTTGAAAATCAATTTTCTGACAAGGGAGAAAATTGGTGGGAATATGATTCCACTCAAGACTCATGGGATTGATTTTTTCTCCTCCTTTTCTAACATTTATTACAAAAGTAACAATGTGTTATTGCTTATTTTACCATTAATGTTATTTTTTATAATATTATTTTTATTTTAAAAGGTAAGGATATTATTGGAACATTGTTATATTTTGCTTTCCTTTCCTAGGTAGTTTCCTTGTTTTACCAAACAATGGAAAGAAAATGTGACAGGAATCATACTTTTCTATTCCTATGAAAAATACAAGGGAATTCATTTCCTTTCCGTGAACCAAACGAGGCCTTAGGGTTCTTGTAAGTTTTAGAAAGCCTTTGTAAAATTTAGAATGTCAAACTTTGTAAAATTTATGATGTCTTTATAAATTTTAAGGGACATTTGTAAAATATTAGGACCTATGTAAAATTTAGAAAGATTTTATAAATTTTAGGGACCAGGCTCATGTATTTATATATAAACAACTATCCGAGCGCGGCAAAATAGGAACTCCATTGGATCGCTTATTGATGACGATGGGAGGGTCCTCACTGAAGAACACATGATTGCTAATGAAGCCATTTCTTATTATAGTAAGCTTTATAACCAATCTGACTATTCATCCACCTTCCCGGAAATTATATGCAAAAGGATCATCACCGACGAGGAAAACGCGAAGCTACGAAGTGAGATAACTATGGAAGAGATCGAACAGATAGTTAAAAATGTGGATGTCAATAAAGCTCCCGGGACTGATGGGTTCAATGCGGATTTTTTCAAACAACATTGGGACCATTTCCGGATTCCTCTTCTCCATATGGTCCAGGATTTCTTCAAAACTGGGCGCTTGCTGAAATAAATAAATCATACTTTCTTAACACTGGTCCCGAAGAAGGAGGGGGCTACCGCACTTGGGGATTATCGCCCAATAGCCTGCTGTAACTTCATATATAAGATTATTACTAACCTCATGGTCTCTAGAATGCAATGTTTGATGCAGGAACTCATATCATTGACCCAATCTGCATTCATCAAAGGAAGGGCTATTGCGGAGAATTGCTTACTCGCACATGAGCTTGTCCGTGAATTCAACAAGGCAGGCGGGCGGAAAGGGTGTATTAAACTTGACCTGCAGAAAGCTTATGATATGGTGAACATGGATTTTGTGTGCGAGGTACTACAAAGTATGGGATTTGCTAAATGGTGGGTGGAAGGATTCGGGTTTGTATCACTATGCCTACATTCTCGATACTCATCAAAGGGGAACCAATGGGATACTTCGGGAGCAACCGAGGATTGCGTCAAGGAGATCCCCTTTCTCCATATTTATTCACTACTGTCATGGGGCACTTCACATGCATGATGGACCTCGCGGTTATCTAGGGTAATATTCGTCCACTCTACCATCGCATCTCTTCGAGCATATCGCATCTTATATATGCAGATGACCTATTGTTCTTTATGGAGCCTACGGAGAACGGTTTTGATTCATTAATATCTATATTGCAAGATTTCAAGAAAGTTTATGGCCTTCAACTAAATAAAGATAAAAGTATGCTGTATGTCAATAAAGACTGCCCACAGAAGGAACGGTGGCCGGAGTTGTTACAAATTGGCATGGGTCCGCTCCCGGTCAAGTACCTTGGCTTGCCATTATCCATAAACTATGTTCGGGATACTGACTGTACTGGTTTAATCCAGTACGTCAATAACAGATTGGAAGGGTGGCAATCACAAGTTCTATCTTTCGGTGGAAGAATATAATTGGTGAGATCAGTGATTCTTGCTATTACTATATATGTACTGGATGCAAGCTTTATACATCCCAAATAAAACCATCAAGAGAATTGAGACTCTGTGTGCTAATTTTATTTGGAGAGGTGGTATACACGCCATCTCATGGGACGATCTCTGCTTAGCAAAGGAAGAAAGAGGACCGGAACTCCGATCCTTATGGGTAATACGAGAAGTTACCATGATTAAACTAGCATGGAAGTTTATACAGGGCAAATCATTATGGGCCCAATGGATGAGAAATCGATACATTCGACGGGGAATTTCTGGGTTCAAGATGTTGATAACTTTTTCGTAACATTTAAGAACTTACTCCGGAGTAGGGGAAAGCTGAAGAGCCAAATAACTCGAGTCATCAGAGATGGATGCAAAACCAGTCTATGGTTTGATCCCTGGATTCAACACGAGAGCCTAATCGATAAGCTCGGCTGGCCAACGTACAAACTGGTGGGGAATCAAGATACTGTCAGCGCGCTTATACAAAATAATGCTTGGGACCTGGCATCTCGTCAAGAGGGATGCTGGTTCGAGGAAGAAATCAGTCAGATTCAGCTGGACTTGGAAGCGGCAGAGGATAGTTGGCGTTGGGCGGGCTCGACGGATGGTGAATTCTCCAGCAACTTGGCTTATGCTCAGATGCGGCCACACCAATCTCCGGTCAAATGGGCAGAGTTAGTATGGGTAAAGGGGGTGGCTACAAAATTCAAGCTTTGTCTATACAAAGGCCTCCGCGGAAGACTACTGACAAAGGACAGGTTGAGAAATTTCGGGGTCCAAATTACTAACACCACTTGTATACTTTGCGAGCGTGATGAGGAAACAAGAGATCACCTCTTTTTCACATGACCAGTGTCTGGCTACATATGGCATCACTTCAGGGACCAACTGGGGTTACCTAACAGGAACTATGATGGGCTCCAATGCAATGAGATCCAAGGACTGAAGACCAAGGGAGCTGTGATTTACAATAGAGCTAGAATCAAGCTCTTATCGACGGTTTGGCACGTATGGCGCGAACGAAACAATCGTATTTTTGAGGGCAAGAGGATACTACTACAGGCCTCATTAACAATATCAATAGTGATATTAGATGTATGGGATTTACTGGTTAGATGATAGCCATATCTGAGCTTGTGTAATTGTAAATAGCAGTATCAATAAAATCACCCATTCTTCAATATATATATATATATATATATATATATATATATATATATATATATATATATATATATATATATATATATATATATATATTAGGTATCCTTTCTCCAAGCTAAACCGTGGCCCAAAGCCACACAGCCGTCCAGGAGGAAATTCGAATCCGAGACCTGTGCTCGGACGGCCCCCGCACTATCACTAGGCTAGTGCCTTAGGGACACTCATGTCTAGATCGCCTAGACTTGAAATCAACTCTGGGTCAAATTTCATTCCGGCTTGGAGTCTTTGTTCGAATGGACACGCCCGGTAAATCCTTTTAAATCTAGATCTGGGTCGGCTCGGTCCAGCCCAGTCCAGCTAGAGCTGTCAAAATGGGCTAAGCCCGTTGGGCCGGCCCGCCCTGCCCGCCAAAAAGGTGGGTTGGGCCGAGCATTTAGGAGCCCGCCAAACAGGCGGGCCTAGGTGGGCTGGCCCGCTAGTAGCCCGCCCCGCGGTGGGCTAGCCCGCGGGCCAAGTGGGTTGGCCCGCCATCTATTTTTTTATAAAATTTTTAATTTTTTTATTAGCACATATATGAGATATGTATTATAAATGATAAAAATTCTCATTTAATGCAAGTAATGACGTATAAAATATTAAATTTGGTCATTTATTTACATGAATGAAGGTGTTTTAAAGAAATATCTACTATTATAATGTTTCTTGTATTTTACTTGTAATTTGATGCATATGAGAGTGAGTAGAAAATATTATATATATGATATTTTTTTCCTTTTAAGAAACTAAACAATAATTAAAAAATTTTAAAAAAATTAAGCGGGCCGGCCCGCCTAGCCCGCGGCCCGCCGGTGGGTTGGGCTGGGTTGAAATTTTTTCAGCCCGCCAAAATGGTGGATCAGCCCGTCCCACCCCGCCAAATGGTGGGTTATGGGCCGGCCCGCCCCGCCCCGCCGGTCCGTCTTAACAGCTATAAGTCCAGCACAATGACCATGTTGACCATACACTACTAAGCTCATTTTTGATCATAAGTTTGAGTATGTAAAAAAAAAAAAAAAAAAAATTTGAGTATGTCAACTCAGCTCACTCTTGCTCCACACAACAGCTCATTTTGAGCCTTCTATTCTAGCTAGCTTTGGGCTTACTATGAAGTAGGAGAAGAACTCGTGGATTTGCTCTTTTTCTTTCCTTTATATTACTATATCAAATATTTAGTTAACAGTAATTAATTTTTAACAACCTAATAATTAATTAATAATTAACTAATATTTAGTTAATATTTAAAAAAAATAATTCTTAGTTTGTTTTAGCTGTTAGTATAATAAAATCAATTTTTGCACTCAGATTTAGATTTATGTTTCATGATCACGAATACGACACGACACAGTAAATAAGGACAGAATGGACATAATGTATATTTGGATGTATCAATGGATTGTCTCATACGTATATGTTGAGTTTCTAATACGTTTTTTCCACACAACAATGCCATAATTTTGGTGTGCATGTACTTCCTAAACTTGAATTGAATTTGTTTGAATTATCTAATTACTAGTAGTTAATTAGCACATAAGATAATTAATTACTATTCAAAATTATTTATTTATTTTATCAAATAATTATGATAATTAATTAATTTTACCTATTATTCATTTATTTGTTAAACTAATTATCATAATTATTATAATATACTTTCTCACTTTCTATTTTTTTTTATTTTCTCATCCTAACAAACATATTTATGATGAATTCCTATACAAGTCTAATTCCAAATCTTTCCCCATTTACGATTTATCAAACAAGTCATTAATAGAACATTTGACCTTTTCTTATTGGGAGACAAACATCCCTCTAAGAAGTTTTTTTTTTAATTTTTTTAAACATGTATTATAAAGAACTTCTGATTGGATCTTTACCCAAACAATAAAACAGAAATTTTTAGTTTGCTCGTGTTTGTATAAAAACTATTTTGGCATTGCATCATTGACAACATTGTCAAAAGAATTAATTTTTAAAATATTTTAAAATGTTTCCAATATAAATATGAAAACTACCATATATCATTACTTATTTATAAAATTAGAAAATGTTCATATTCTTTTGTAAGCAACATTTAAAATTTTAAAATATGCTCACACTATTTTAATCTAAATTTTTCCTAAACAAAGTACAAATTACAACAATTGTACACAAAACCTTCCTACGTACAAAGATTCCGCGTCACCAACACTTTAACTGATAATACAAATACTCGGCCATACTTAGTTGTACGAAAAAGACCTTTACTTTACAAATTCCAGCATAGCTTTTTTGTTGTAATGTAATTTATAAGCGTAAGTTGATTGTGCCAAAGTGAAACCATCCAAAAACAATCATTTTATTTACAAATTGAAATGAAACTTAAGAATATATAGTACAAGTTCATCATACAAAGACAAAAGAGAAAGAAGAAGAAGAACTAAACGAAAAGAGCCAAGAATACGTAGTGACTAAGAAGCCACTAATCCCAAAGGTATCTTAGATGTCCATGTGCTTAATTAGTTTCTATAGCTTTTCTTGTTCTACAAGTGGACTAGCAAGTGAGGTTAGGGGTCCTAAACTTTGGTAAGCATCCTTAATATAAATCATGTATCATTTCTTACCTGTCAAACACATTTCGTTCAATAGATAAATTTTATATAGTTTTTTGTATCAAGATTAGCATCTAATAGTAGGGGGTGAGCATTATTCTGTTTTGGACTAAAAGCTAGATCGAATAAGATATTCGATTTTATTTGAATTTTTTTTTGGGTCCGGTTTTGGTTTTGAAATACTAAAAGCTTTTTCGGTTCGGATTTTGGTTTCGTTCTAAAATCGAAATCGAAAATTAAATAAGACTTATAAAATTATTAAATATCTATAAATATGTCCGGCGCTCCTAGCGTAAATGGCAGGAGGGGGGGCTCTCGACGGGGAGACCCGGGATCGAGCCCCCCCCTCCCGCACAAGCCGGATGGGTGGCAGTGGCCACGGACTTGTGCGAGGATGACCGGACACCAAAAAAGAGAGGAATATATATATATATATATATATATATATATATATATATATATATATATATATATATATATATAACCAGACGGCTGGTTTTATATTATACAATCATCCTATATATATTTTATGGGTTGGATTGAAATTTACTGGTTGAGATTAAAAGACGTAGACCCCAGCATATTTTTAAGTCATTTAATCACAACCGTGCAATTCCAATCCAACTTGTATAACATAGGTTGGTTCTATAATACAAAATCAGCCGATTGGTTCTAGAGCACTCATATATATATATATATATGTATATATATATATATATATATATATATATATATATATATATATATATATATATATATATGTTTTAAAGTCCAACTTATTGGAAACGAGACGTGAAAATCGTTCCCCCAAGCCAAAGAGCTACTAAGAACCGAGCAAAAACGCATAAAATCAAATTGCCATAATCACAAAAGAACCAAACGCAAACACAAGCATTTTTTGACGTGAAAAATCTTTGCGAAAAAAAATTACGGAACTATCGAAGTCCAACCATGATAAATCTCTACTAATGGAATAAAGGGTACATCCGACTCCTTACAAACTTCTCATGATTCAAAATAGATCATCACACTAGTTGGAAGATGAAAAACACGATTATAAGCCCACGAAGAATAAAGATGATGACTAGAGTCACCCGAAACGATCTCATCTTCAGAATAGCCGCAAATCTCATTTCTCTCTAAAAAATTGTAAAGCCTCTCTTGCAATGCTAAGTAGGGTTCAAAAATATCTAACACATATCCTCTAAAAGACGCAATAGATCTGGATTATTGGATTAATCCAACGGTGTAAAAGTACCTTTTCAAATTTGGACAGCTGCGACAATCGAACTTGGACCGAATTCAGTTCTTTAGAACCAACAAGTTGAGCAATGTTCAGACTCCAAAGGGATCGAACTTGGGCCGAGTTCCCCTTGGACCGAACTCACCCCAAATTTCTCTTGGGCATGGAGAGAAACCGGTGCTCCGACTTTATCTGATACGCGAATAGCACTCGTTGCACTCCATGAGCTTCTCCGACACACGGATGACACTCGTCGCACTCCAAGATTTTTTTCACATAGGTTGGGAACCCCACCCAACACCAACAAATTTTTTCTTCCCAACTAGGTGGAGGAGCTCGCCATACCGACGATCCTCCTGCAGTACTCAAACTCTTCTCTTGATAGAACCTTCGTGAGCACATCCGTTCCATTATCATCAGTATGAACCTTCTCAAACGCCGCATCATTATTCTCAATCACACATCTCGTATCCAGTAATACAAATCGAATAAGACTTGTAAAATTATTAAATATTCATAGTTTTATGCATATTTTATAATTAAAATGTGTATATATGTGTATATTTTAAAATAATAATTTATGTATATGTTTTAAAGTCAAATTTTGATAATTTAAAGGAGTTCAACTTTGGCCCAATTTTAAAATACAACAAATACATGTATAAAAATTATAAATTTAAGGCTTAATTGCACTTTGATACCCTCAACTATTCCGCTTTTTCAATTTGATACCTCAACTATTTTTTTTTTTCAACTTGATACCCTAAATTTTTTTTGGACAATAATGCTCTTACCCAAAAATTAAAACTACCACTCAACCCCTCCCCCCTCCCCTCCTCCAGCCCCCCCCCCCACCCTCCGGCCCCCGCCCCTCTCCCCGCCGCCCCGCCCGCACCCTCCGCCACTCCCGCCCCGCCTGCACCCTCCCCCTCCGCCCCTCCCGTCCCGCTTGCACCCTCCCCCTCCGCCCCTCCCCCCCTCCCATCCCGCCTGCACCCTCCCCCTCCGCCCCCCCCGGCTCCCCTCCACCCTCCGGCCACCCGCACCACCCCTCCGCTCCCTTCGCTCCCTCTTCCGCTGCCCTCCTTTCCCGACTCCACCATCGCCGGAGAGGGAGGGGGGTCGCCGCCGCGGGAGGGGGGAGGTGGTCGCCGGAGAGGGAAGGGAGGGAGGTGGTCGCCGGAGAGGGAAGGGAGGGAGGGGGAGGGGAGAAGGGGAGAGGGAAGGGATAAGGGCATTTTGGGAATTTTAAAAATTTAGGTATCAAGTTGAAAAAAAAAATAATAGTTGAGGTATTAAGTTGTTGAGTAAAAAATTTTATGTTATCAACATGAAAAAGCGGAATAGTTGAGGGTATTAAAGTACAATTTAGCCAAAATTTAATCATAATTTTAGCTTTGTCCAGCCCATTAAATAATAAAGATAGACAAACCGCAAAAACGAAATCGATTATCCTTTCGGTTCGATTCAGGTTTGGTTATGAATAATTTTCGTTGGACTTCGGTTGAAAATCGAATAAAGCTAACCCTCACCCCCTAACACTTAGGACCTAGAAATGACTAATAAATAAAAAAACGGGTAATTTCATTGGGGGGGGTAAAGTTGAGGGTAATTATAAAAAAGGGAGTACTTTTAACAAAATTACAAAAAAGGGTGATACGACATCGCAAATGGCGCCATAGGGTTGCCCCTCCCCCCCTGGCGACATCTGTGATGGCGCCAGAGGCCCCCCCCCCCCGGCGCCATCATAGATGTCGCCAGACTACTTCCCCCCATTTTTCCCTCCCTCTTTCACGTGCACATTATTCTCTTCCTTCCCTCTTTCAAATGTTCATTATTTCCCTCCCTTTTCATTTGTCCATATTCTCTTTCTCTTCTCCCAATGCTAACTTTCTCTTCCCCTATGTAGTTTTTTTCCATGTAATTATAATTTTATTTGCTTTCTTAGATTCCTCACGGGTGGTTGGAGTGAAAGATGTATATAAGAGGGTAAGAGTGGAAGAACATATACATTCACATAGAGGAAGAAGAACTGAAGAGCTAAAAGTCGGAGAAGATGAATGCTGGAAACGATGGTCGTATTCCCGGCGGGCCGACGACTGAAAGAGAGGAGCAAGAACGAAAAAATCATATATCGCGATTGGTGTTTACCGGAGAGGTAATATTTCAAAAGTTCATATTTATTCGTTATTTTATTGTATATTGAATTAGAGTTAATTTTTGTCATTTGTTTCATTTGTAGTTATTTGATTATAAGCCGGACGTACGGTTGCGTGAACGTGGACAATGGTATAACGCTACAAACTATGCCACATGAGAGATAAATACATATCAAAAGGGCTTAGTTAACGTATTTGGTTTTGGATATGTAGATGAGCTTCGATTCTTGTTGCACGACAGAGATTTAATATTTTCTCTAGTGGAACGTTGGTGGCCCCAACGCAACACTTTCCAATTGTCGGTAGGAGAGATGACCGTAACTCTACTGGATGTAGCCAATATTTTAGGGTTACCTATTGCAGGTAAAATATTTGTTAAATATTAATTTGGTACAAAATTTTATATAGAAACCTAATTTAAAATTACAGGTGAGCCTATATTTTTTGATAATCAACCAAGCACTGCTACTACAATTAGACGGTATCTCGGTATTGATTCGCCCGAAGATACAAACATAAGATCCGACGTCACTATAAACTGGTTGCGCAAAAACTTCATGGATCTAGACCGTACAATTGACGGTCCAATTAACGTTGATGAATAGCGGGTATTTAACTTCACTTGTTTATTAATGTATTTATATTGAGAATATGGAACTCATAGTACCGTACGTTTACAGATTGTTTGCTGCACAAGGGCGTATCTACTCGCTCTATGTGGTTCAGTTCTCTTTTCGAACGCAACCGAATGTCGGATTACTGTTCGACTTCTTCCTTTTCTGAAAAATTTGGTTCACCCGACACGCTATGCATGGGGAGCCGCAGTCTTAGCTTACTTGTATGCTTCTTTGACAGAGTTTGTGACTGCGAGCTCTTTACAAGATATGAACAAAAATTTAACTGGATGCATGTCACTCCTACAGGTATTTTATCATTCTAGAGAGTATTAACGTTACTTAACATAATCTAATTTTGTATTATTGTTTGTACTTAGATCTGGGCATATGAGCATTTTGCGATCGGTAGACCGGTGACTAGCATTAGCCGCGAATTAGGTGTATTTCCAGTAGGTAGACGTTGGACTACTGATGTGGTGGACCAAGCACATTGTGGACATCCGGTTGTCTCGATCTATCGTACCGAATTTGACTCTCTAACACATGACGAGGTAAAAATTAATATTATATTTGTGTTTAATTATGCTTATGTATTGACTTGACAAAATCTCATATAGGTTACGTGGATGCCGTATATTATACGTGCCGATGCTTCCGACATCCAAAGGATGTCACTTTCCAATAGTCATTATAACGTGATCATCTTATATGATTATCGGACCATGTACCACCCTGTTGATCGTGTTCTTCGCTAGTTCGGTCTCGTACAAACTATTCCTAATGCGTCTGAATATATAAGCCACAACAAAAATGGACGGTTTTCTAGAATTCAACGTTATCTCCATGAATGGAATACGAGATCCGATCGATATAATATATTAATCATGTCACGACCTGTTCAATCCCCTGAAGATTGTAAGTTCAAATTTAATATCTTATTTAATTTCAAGTATTTAATTGTCGACGTATATGTCAGGTTTTAACGATTCAGACCTGTTCAATCCCCTGAAGATTGTAAGTTCAAATTTAATATCTTATTTAATTTCAAGTGTTTAATTGTCGATGTATATGTCAGGTTTTAACGATTCAGGGTTAGGTGATATTACATACAGAAGTTGGTATGGAGCACCACGTATAGCTAACAGAGCATACACATTTGAAGAGATACGGTTCACTAATAGAGCCGTGGATGACTGCAGTATGTGACGATTTATAGATAACATAAGTCAATTGGTAAGTATTATTTATTTGAACAACGTTGTATTAGTTATCATTTATTAATTGACATATTTTCAAATTTAGCGTCCAGAAATGGTTCAAGCGATTATCGATAGAGAAGACTTACAAGCATAACATGCATGTATACATGGCATAAGTGTATGAAACCATCTTAAACAAGAACAATAGCTCTCGTTCAAGCGTACTACATAGGTTCAGCTGGTTTTACAATCTAACATTTCAAATAAGCAACTATCAATGCGTAACATTTGCAAGTAATATTTTTGCCTATTTATACTTGCCATTGATTTCATGATTCTTGGACAGAATCCTGTTTCTAGGTTTTCAGCATGGAGTCTATTCTTCTCCTGAAGCGTCACTACTAAAATCTGTCAATTCAGCGACGCGTAAAGACGTCGCTAAAAAGGAAAAATACGTCGCTAATTTCTATTAGCGACGTTTTCAAGTAGTCGGGATTAACCTAGTCGTTAAACAAGAAAACGTCGCCATACGTCGCTATTGCGATGAGCTTTAGCGACGTGTCCACGTCTCTAATTTAGCGACTGCCAGCGACATAAAACGTCATAATTTACCAACGTAATCTAGCGACATTGAGCGACTTGACATGCATCGATGCTGACCTGGCTTGAGAGCCATATGGCGACATTTTGCGACTTTTCTACGTCGCTACAGTACCGACGTTTAGTGACGATCAGCGACGATATTCCTCACAGTTAGCGACGTTGATAGCGACGTTTTTTTTCGTCGCTGACCGTCGATAATCGTCGCTGAACGTCGCTAATATTAAAAAAAATTAAAAAAAATACAGCATTTACAGCATTTCCTGCAGCATTTGCAGCATCTCCCACACCATTTGTTACAGCAACAACGGTGTGTATCACGAACACAGTATCAAACAACACAGATACACACAATCACGAACACGTTTGAAACACAATCTCATCAATCAACACAGATGTATGAAAATTTGTAACAACAATGTCAAACATAATGGTCCACAACTTAATTGCCAAGTATGGGAACGAATGGCTCAGAACACAACCTAAAATTCATTCTAGCATACATTAGTATGAATCATCTATGTTCTGTACATATGGTGTAGTATATGTTCTTATCGTATGTAGTATCTGAAGAATGTAACAGAATCAAGATGAACTCACATAATGTAATACTAAGACGTCATCTACTACTATATATATAAGATATAGTGATAGGTTATCGTATCATCATTGCCGAGAGATGAGGGTCGGAGGACAGTCAACTTTATCTATGACTACATAGTTTCTGCCTCGCCAGTCGAATGGCTGCAGGGACCATGTCCTGATCACGATGTCGTACCGTAGATTAATGCAAATGGAGCTGGAGCCAAAATACAGAAACCAAAATATGATATCCACCTGAAGTGTAGAGTCGGGGGAGAAGAACTTTTCCACCCTCTCCCTCTCTCGCGCTATCAACGTCACAACTTTTCCACCTCAAGTTCTGATCAAGCATCTTCCTTCTCCTCTCCTCCACCATGGCTCTGAACCCATCTGCTCCTCCCTACTTCCCTTCTTCTTATTTGACTCTCTCAGCCACATATGATATCCAGCTCAAGTGTAGAGTCGGGGGAGAAGAAGTGGACAGGAAGAGGAGGGGGAAACAGCACAGCCGACGGTATAACCCGGAGAAAGTACAGAGGTTTTCTTCAACATACGTAGGAGAACTATAAGGATATATCTTTTCACAACATATCACCTTGTCAAAGACCCTTAATGTGACAACCATGTTACCGCGGTGTCGGAAAACTAACATGTCATAATTTTATAAGCCGTATGTTTTGACATAATCCTCCAACCGGATTTCAGTTCTATGTAATAATGCAAGATTACGACATAGGAGGAAAGAGTTAGGAGGATTATGTCAAAACACACGGCTTAGAAAATTATGACATATTAGTCTTCCGACACCGCGGTAACATGGTTGTCACATTAAGGGTCTTTGACAAGATGACATATTGTGAAAAGATATATCCTTATAGTTCTCCTACGTATGTTGAAGAAAACCTCTGTACTTCCTCCGGGTCATGCCCCCGGCTGTGCTGCTTTCCCCTCCTCTTCCTGTCCACTTCTTCTCCCCCGACTCTACACTTGAGTTGGATATCATATGTGCCTGAGAGAGTCAAATAAGAAGAATAGAAGTAGGGAGGAGCAGATGGGTCCATAGCCATGGTGGAGGAGAGGAGAAGGCAAAACTGAATCAACATTGTCTTCCGGATCGTCCTTATCAAGGCATAACGGGCTGCTCAGCGTGCCCAGCTTCTTCAACTTCTCGCTGGCTGCAGAGTCGAAATGGGAACGGGTCCTCTTTGTCGGCCCGGAGCTCTGACTCGCACTCGTCGCCGCGCTACCGGTTCCCTCTCCTCCTCTGATGCAGGTCATAAGAAAAGAAATTTCGTACCTCTTCTTCACATAAACATCATTGTCGCCTTGTACTCGAGCCTAGCCTCCTCGTCTGTGACGCTATCCAACTTCTCGGAGTCATCGGAGAAGGAGTCGAATGAGTCGGCGGTGATAGCAGATGATTGCAAGACAGGGAGCAAAAAGACAGGCGAAGAAGAGGACGATACGAGTCGAACGGGAGATTCGAGTGACAATGTAGGCACCGAGAAGTCGGATAGCATCACAGACGAGGAGGCTCGAGTACAAGACGGCAATGATGTTTATGTGAAGAAGAGGTACGAAATTTCTTTTCTTATGACCCGCGTCAGAGGAGGAGAGAAAACCAGTAACGCGACGACGAGTGCGAGTCAGAGCTCCGGGCCGACAAAGAGGACCCGTTCCCATTTCGACTCTACAGCCAGCGAGAAGTTGAAGAAGCTGGGCACGCTGAGCAGCCCGTTATGCCTTGATGAGGACGATCCGGAAGACAATGCTGATTCAGTTTTGCCTTTCTTGGATGGTATTGATTCTGTAGATCCGTGTATAAAAGAGGAAGAGATTGGGAGTAGAGTGGACCCGGAGGGAAATGAGAGATTGGTAGCTGGGTCAATATCCAAGAAGCGAAAGAGAGTCAAGGATTCTGATAGGTTGTCGTATCATCGTTGCCGAGGGATGAGGGTCGGAGGACAGTCAACTTTATCTACGGCTACATAGTTTCTGCCTCGCCAGTCGAATGGCTGTGGGGACTATGTCCTGATCACCATGTCGTACCGTAGATTAATGCAAATGGAGCTGGAGCCAAAATACAGAAACCAAAATACAAAATATAGAATCCAAAATACAAAATACAAAATACAAAATACAGAAACCAAAATACAAAATACAGGAACCAAAATACAAAATACAGAAACCAAAATACAAATACAGAAACCAAAATACAAAATACAGAAACCAAAATACAAAATATAGAATCCAAAATAGGACCCTCTATGAGAACGGATGGCTCAGAACACAACCCAACCGGAGAGGATACTCTGAGAGATCCATCTGAGAGGGACGTATATTCTGAGAGATCACCTTTACAAGAATTATATCAGTAGTGGGATCGAGTGTTGGAGGAGATATTATCAAAGTATACGTGCTACTCAGATGGGTCTCTCACCGTTACTATTTTTTCCTAACAGCATGGTGGATGTGCTCCGTCCACAGATTCTTGCTCCGAGCCAAAACTTTGTCCCGGAGCTCAAGTGGACATCCTTGGTGTAGAGCTCGAGTGAGAGGTTCCTGACAGCATGGTGGTCTCCTTTGTTAAAGTATCCGTGCTCGTCCCACAATCAATGTGGGATGAGCACGGATACTTTAACAAAGGAGGCCACCATGCTGTCAGGAACCTCTCACTCGAGCTCTACACCAAGGATGTTCACTTGAGCTCCGGGACAAAATTTTGGCTCGGAGCAAGAATCTGTGGACGGAGCACATCTACCATGCTGTCAGGAAAAATTAGTAACGGTGATAGACCCATCTGAGTAGGACATATACTTTGATAATATCTCCTCCAACACTCGATCCCACTACTGATATAATTCTTGTAAAGATGATCTCTGAGAGTATACGTCCCTCTCAGATGGATCTCTCAGATTATCCTCTCCGGTTGGGTTGTCGTATCATCATTGCCGAGGGATGAGGGTCAGAGAACAGTCGACTTTATCTACGGATACATAGTTTCTGCCTCGCCAGTCGAATGGCTGCAGGGACTATGTCCTGATCACCATGTCGTAGTCCAATATAATCCAGAGATTGACACAGTTCTAATTCATATATGTAGTCCAATACAAATAGTCTAATACAAAAACAACCCAATACAAATAGTCCAACACAAATAAGTATAGCTAATGAGAACCACGCTGCTCACGCAAACGCTCAGTGATACGTTCACGCAACCACCTCCAAAAAGCAAGATTTTTGGCGAGGAGAGAGGTCGTCCCTTGCAAGGATAGCATGAAGAGAACTCTCGGTCTCACTAGCTACCGGTGCTGGATGAATAGAACTCCCGGTCTCACTAGCAACCGGTGCCACTTCCTCCTTAACTGTAGGAGGAGCCACCTCAGCATTCACTGTTTCCCTCAAACAACGTGCCGCTCCTCGGGTCATGGGTGCCATCTGGTAAGCAAGCTAATATAATTGTAACATAAGCAAGCTAACTAAAGGAACCATCATGTAATTTAAGTACATTTTGAAAGCAGATAAAGTACAATAAATTTAATTTTTTGCCAACTAGCAGAACGGATGGCTCAGAACACAACCCTAAAATTCATTCTAGCATACATTAGTGTGAATCATCTATGTTCTGTATATATGGTGTAGTATATGTTCTTATCGTATGTAGTATCTGAAGAATGTGTAACACCCAATTTTCTGAAATTGGGGTATTTTTGAAATTTTATTATTTTTATTATTTATTAGTGGTATTTTAGTCATAATATGATTTTTGGGTGATTTTAGTTAAGTTAAACCATTTTCTAAGTCATGACTTATGACTTTGTGATTTACTAGTATAACCCGAGTGTAAACCCTAGAGATTTCATAACCTAGAGACTAACCATGATCATGTGAGCCTAGCCATAGGCTTAGAACACCAAATTAGTGATTTTTAGCCTAAAGGGTATTTGGTAATTTTCTAGGATTTATTTAGAATTATTTGTATTTACGTGTTTTTATTATTGTTTAATTATTGATTAGTGTCATGTTAGTCCCTAACCTAGTTTAGCACTAATCTAGAGGTTAGCTACTAACCTAGAATGCTAAGGGGATAGATATTTGCATTGGTTAAAGTAGGATAAATATCTAGATATTATACATGTGATATTTTGCTTGAAACATTCAAAATATCAACCCTTGGCAAGGAAGTCTTTGCCTTAACCTAGAAGAAAGCCAAAGACACCCCCTAGCAGCCACACATCCTATATTAACCCCTCATATTAATTCATGATCATTTTACATGAATTTTAACCTAGAAAAATCACATTCCTTCAAACCTCCACAACTTGGCCATTTTTGATCCAAATCACCTCTAGTTTCTTGCATTGGACTCCACTACACTAGAGGGTACTAGTTAGGGCCTGCTATCGAGGATTTGAGGGACTTTGGGCATCACCAAGAGAAGAGGACACCCCCCCTACTTGGTGTTTCTTGAGTTTTCACACAAATAGGTAAATACCCTCAAACCATGTTAATATTGTGTTTTCTCTTCATATTTGCATGCATCTAGGTACCAGGGAACTGTAGGTCAAGTTTGGTGAAAATTAGAGTTGGTTTGGTGTCCGTATCGGACACGTATCCTAGGCTAGGAAACCTTGTTTGATGAAATGCCACAAAGGATTTATTTTTGTTAAAATGTAAAACAAAATATATTTTCTGGTAGCCCTAGACTTCTAGGTCACAACCCTAACTTACTGGACACATTTTCGAGTCGTGTCCGTGTCCAAAACGGACACGAACTCACTGTACGATACACGCGCACAGTGCCCTGCTACCACACCCTTCGTGCGCACTGCACATGCCACTAGGACACACCAAAATTGGTGGACACGAGGAGGCAATGTCTGCGAACATGCCCCCAAAGTTTCACGACGTGTCGTTTTGTATCGGACACGAAATCGGGGACGCACTGGCCACACACGCGCACAGTCCAGTCGAAAATTCGACTTAGACACGCGACTCGTGTCGCATGGACACGAGTCGAGGACACCTCGTGTTTGCACGAGTGTGTAGCCCTACACGTGGGCTACACGTGGGCATGACCACGAGGCCCCACGTGGCTCGTGTCGTATCCACGAGGCGTGTGCATCTCTGCACGACGCAGTGAAAACCGCACGTATCAGTCGAGTTTCCTCGACTGATACGGCTCTCGTGTCGACGCTGTAGGACACGTGGACACGTAACAGAGTGTCCATCGTGTAGCCCTATATGTGGGCTACACGTGTGTGTGACCACGAGACGTGTCGTGTCTCGTGGTATGTCCACGAGACACGTGAACACGTGCACGACGCTGTGTACGTGTTTGTGTATCCCAGTTTACCCGATTGGGTTTTTAAGTGTTTGGACACGCCGTGTCGTGTCGTGGTGGTCTGCTATTGACACACATGACACGTATATGTGTGGGGCATCAGTTACCAACCTAGGGATTCGAGCCATAGTTTGGTTTTGACTGTGTAAATCGAGTTACCTACTTACCTATGCACTGTGCACTTAATTCCAGTTTTTGGGATTTTTCCCAGTTTTGCAAAAACGAATTTCAAATCTATTTTGGTTATGATATAAGCATGTATATGTGTATTTCAGTGTTGTATACATATGTATATGTATATATGTATGTGTATGTGAGTTTTTAGGGTGTGTACATGTGTATAGAGGTGTATATACATGTATGTGTATTGTAGGTGTGTGTGTGCATTTTGTGTATTATTGGGGGATGGTTTCCTGTCTCAGGAAATCTGAAACTTCCCCCCCATTCCTGTCCTGCCATTCCCTCTCTCTCACTGTCCCTCTCCCTATTTCACTCTCTCTCTCTATATATTGTATTGTATATATATGTTGTATATATATATATATATATATATATATATATATATATATATATATATATATATATATATATATATATATATATATATATATTGTATTAGATTATATATGGTATCTATATATGGGTACCTATATGATATATGAGTATACTTAGTCCATAGGCCTATATAGTTATGTGTATATATATATATATATATATATATATATATATATATATATATATATATATATATATATATATATATATATATATATATATATATATATATATATATATTTATATATATATATATATATATATATATATATATATATGTAGATATATATATATGTGAATATATATATTTTTTTTTATATATATATATATATATATATATATATATATATATATATATATATATATATATATATATATATATATATATATATATATATATATATATATATATATGTAAGATATATATATATATGTGAATATATATATATATATATATATATATATATATATATATATATATATATATATATATATATATATATATATATATATATATATATATATATATATATTTATATATATATATATATATATATATATATGTAAGATATATATATATGTGAATATATATATATATATATATATATATATATATATATATATATATATATATATATATATATATATATATATATATATATATATATATATATATATATATATATTGTATAGAGGTAGATACCCATATGGCATTAGCCTATGGAACTTGGTTATTAGCCTATGGCCAATGAGTTAGGATAGACCATTAGGCCTACTAGACCTAGGTTGACCAAAATGTTGACCATTGTTGACCAAGTCAACTATTGGTCAAACCATGACCTACTTGACCTAAAAATGACTAGTTTAACTAGTCTGACCAAGATTGACCTAATTACCTTGTTGACTAGTCTTTGTTTGACCAAAACCTTAGTTAGTCTAAGTTTGACCTAGACTTGACCTAGCTTGATCATGTTGGCTAGTATTTGACTAGTTTGGCCTAGTTTGACTTTTAGAGTTGACCAAGAGTTGACTTTTGACCAGATTGACCTAGAATCATGTAGTATGCATTGTATACTCTAATTTTACCATTGTGTATATATTGTGACCTGTTTTACTCTAATAGGACTCTGTGACACCAGTTCGGATATCTATTCATATCAGTCATACAGGGTGACAGGCGAGTACATTCTCTGATCTTTTCATACTTGTTAGGATTTATATTCTTGCTCTAGAATACCTTACATGATGCTGTCACGTCATTATCACGGATTGGTACTATATGGAACTTGTCATGCGATGTTATCTCCCTCGGGGTGCATCAGATACAGTTGTCATGTGCTTTTCACGAACATCTTGTATTTCATGTACACCGCTTTCATGTATACTCTTGTGCAATCTTGTACTCTCATGATCACGTGAGCAAACATGATAAAAACCTCTTGTATAAGGTAACATAACTTGACTGGATCCTTGTGTATTGATTGGAGAGGGTGAGTAGGAAATGGTTATGTGATCAAATCCCATCTTGTATAAATTCTTGTAAAATCTTGTAAAATCTTGTATATGTCCTAAACCCGTTTATATAACCATCTCATGCTCTAAATCACAGGTTACCTACAGTTCTTACTTATCGTATATATAGATATTTCCAGTTATCAAATCTCTCTTGTTTTTATATATATTTCTTTACAGTCCATGTATCTTACTCTATGCATGCTTTATATTTCCCAACATGATATGAACTGCGTGAGATGTATTGTGCTCGTTCCTGTCCTGACTGGATCTGTTAAAAATATTACAGATGATGATGGTGACTGTCCTACCTTCTATGGGACACATGAGGGTGACCTTCAGGAGCCTGAGGAGCATCTAGCTCAGTAGAGGGTGCCTAGTCTAGTCTAGTGTTTATAGTTTTTATTTTGTATCGGATTGTTCCGATTGTTAGTTGTGACTTAGTTATATTTCAGATCTTGTACTTATTGTGTTGGACATCTACTTTGTGTGGTGTGATAACTCTATATATATTCAGTTCTTCCTTTCATCTGATTCCATATCATGTTCTATCTTTCCTAGACTTGTGTTTGAGATATAGAGTTGAGATGTTATGTTATACCTCCGTGCGGAGATGACAGGTTTATATATCTTGTTATTAGATGTTAGATGTTATAGATGACCTATACAGCGTTCTACCGCCGACACTGCGGCGTAGGCTGGACGTACCCACGTTCTCGTGTCCCTAATCAGGGTGCGGGTCATGACACATTTTTGTGGTGGCCCATGCAGGTCTGTGTCGCAATTAGTGCGATCTCGTAATGGTGCTCGACTTAGAGTACTAATTACGAGCCTGCAATTAGGACGTAGGACCTAGGACATGATAGGAGTTTCTCAATCACACCTAGGAAATTTCCGATCTTTTGATTATCATGATTACTTCCCTTGTATTAAATTAACTGTCCTTCTTTGATAATCTACTCATGTGCCATATTGATCTCTTTGTTTCAATTCGTCTCCAGGATGACGAAGACGCACCCGCAGGCCACTGGATCGAGTAGCTTGCCTGAGAGATCTGATCAGGCAGATGAGGAGGTTCATGAGACTGCCCCCAGTGATTCTACTATTCTGGAGACCCAGGCAGTTGTACATGGAGGTCTACCACCTCCACCCCAGAGGGTTACGGCCGTTGTTCCGGAGATACTGCCGCCACCACCACCGGTACCGACGGATACGCACCATATGTTCTTTCTTCTTCAGCAGATGATGGAGACACAGCGGGCCCAGGCAGAGGCGTCGCAGCGCCAGTTGTCACGACCCGCACCCGTTTTTTTTTTAAAACGGATACGAGACGTATCCAAGCCAGCCTACGCCGCAGTGTCGGCGGTAGAACGCTGTCACGGCCATGAAGATCATAATCACAAAGATGCTCATTCACATAATTAATTTAATTTACAATGATCACAAGTTTACATTTGTAGAAGAATATAAACTTGTACAATTAAATGAAAGACTACAACTCAACTATCTAGCTAGTCTCTAGGCTTTTGTCTGCAAGTACTCCCGTCACTCCCAAGCTAAGTGAATCCACGACTAACCTGAAAATGTTGGTTTCCAGTCAGGAATGGAACGAGCACAATTCACCGAATGCAATTTCAAATAAAGAAAATGACTATAAGACAAAGGTTAGGCATCAGTCATGAGTTTTGAAAATAACAGTAAAGCCGTGAGAAAAATCAATAGTAATAAATAGACCAATATACTTTTCCACCGTTAGAAGTACCTTTGATATGTGATCGGTCTGGGGTACTACACCGCACGGTCTACGATATCTACTTGCAGAATTTAAACAATGTCTACGAGATCTACTGCATAAAATAAACAATGTCTACGAGATCTACTGCATAAAAATAAACAATGTCTACAAGATCTACTGCATAAAAATAAACAATGTCTACGAGATCTACAATGTCTACGATATCTACAATGTCTACGATATCTACAATGTCTACGGTCTGATCACACATCCTTGATACTTCTCATTCCCGACTCAACAATTTATAATAGAGTATAAAAATATCATATAACCAATAACTAATCAATGAAATATAGTAAAGATCAATATCGAAATACAGACAATAAACTGTACTCGCCTGTGGTCCTGTGCTGGTGAAACCGATGATCCAAATCACTCAATATGCCACAATAGTCAAAACCCGTACAACAGTCCCCTGAAGCTGAAATAGACAATACCAATGATCTCAGAATAGCCCAATTAGCTAGGATCGCCTGTCCTTAAGTCCAATTCTGGACACAGGGGCAAAACGATAATTTCGGGCCAAAACGGTGTCCGCCGTTGGACCCGCTTTGCACCAAAAAGCGTGCCAGAGTCAACGGTCTCTAAAGTCGTCAAACTACATGTCTACGGATCCGGTTTTTCGATACAAATCCAACCGTATGTCCAAAGTTGGATTCCGACGGGCCGTGCACAAAATCACCCGTTGAGTGGGACCGTAGGGCCGGCAAAACGACGTCCGATTCAACTGTCTCAGAATTGGACCAAACTTGGCATGCAGGACCAAAAAAATGATACGGTCCTGCTGGCGCAAGTTTCGTCTCGATCCGATGAGCGTGTACAATGTAATTGAGAAATTTGCAAAGTGCACGATACGGTGAATTTCGACGGATACGCGTCAAATTCGTCGTGCACACGCGACCAATTTGAATTCCGTCAAAGCCCACACGACTACAAAACCGTTACGCAGTTTTCAATGCTTACGGTGGGCGACCACGTCGTCCCAATTGGCGTGACGCACGTCGTGTGGATGAATTTTTCTAAATCTTTAAAACAGATTTTTTCTAAACTTTGAAAACTAATAACTTAGCCTATGATTGATGAAAACAGAATATACAAGAAGGAAATCTGAGACCTATAGGTTGTTAATAACTGCCTTCAGGTGGATTTTCAAGTTGGTCACTGGTTTGATGGAAATTGGGACTCAAAGTAGGGAGTTTGGGCAGTTATATATCCTGTTTCGAACAGGTTATTCGGCAACTTTGGGTTTGGTTTACGACGCGTACCGTGGAACTAAAATCAAAGTAATTGAAGGGGTTAGGAGAGGGTCATGTTGGCTTTCCAACCCAATTTACGGGTCGTAAAAAGATAGAGTATCGGAGAAGAAAACTCACCTCGAAGTGGTCCCCAAAACACGGCTGCTGCTGTCGCCTGTTACTCGCGCGCGCGTGCACTGCCTCCGCGCGGTCTGGCTGGCCGGCGGCCCGCGGTGGCGCGCGCGTGCGTGCGGGGGAGGCGCCCAGGTGGTGGCGTGGGGTGTTGGCTTTCTGATTTAGGGTTTCGAGCGTTCAATTTCTCGGCTATTTCGAGCATATATATATATTACGAAAGAACAAAACAGGGCTTCGGTTTGGCTGAGATTTGGGACTCGGGGGAAAAGGATTTACTTGTGTTGCTGGGCTTCTCGGGTTGGGGGGGAAATGTTACTGTGAAGGGGTCGGGTTTGGGTAATTTGGTTTAGCCCGAGGGAGCTGGCCTAGCAGGCAGGCCGGACTAAGGACATGTATAAGTATTTTAGCCTCAAGTATATTTATCCATATATATATTTCTATATATATATATCCATTTATATATTTCTATATATATAATCCATATAAATATTTCTATATATATACCCTACCTTATATGCAATTGAACATATTTTATACATCCATATATATTTTTCTAGACATGTAATATATATACACCTACACACGTAATATAGTATATATATACGTATACGATATTTATATCTATATACATATTTCTATATCTATTATCTCTTATAACATTTAATATATTTCATAACCAAAATAATAATATTAATAATAATAATAACAACAAAATACCATAACCGATAATAATACTAATATTATTTAATAATCAACTCAATAGCTTAATACTAAATAATAATACTCAAAATGCAATAGGTCTATAATGATGTATATACCCTTCATGTAGAGTCTAAAAAAATCACCATTTAAATAAAATAAATTAATAATAAAAATATTTTAAAATTTTGGGGAGGGGAGCTACACCAGTCGGAGGCATCACACCGACAGATCGAGATGCTGAGGCAGAGTATGGAGAACTCACATCAGCTTGTCCTAGCAGCAGTAGAGAGAGTGGCACCGGGTACGGTGCAGGGCCCTACTGGCCAGCAGTCGTACCAGCAGCAGTCCAGGCCGGGGACAGTATTGGACTTCAGGAAGATAAGCTCCAGGGACTTCACAGGCACGGAGGGCATCCTCTATGCAGACGACTGGCTAGAGGATGTACAGCGGAGCATGGAGCTGGCAGAGCTTCCTAGAGCGCTTTGTGTTTCGGCCGCAGCCAGCCGATTCTTCGACATTGCGCTGACATGGTACCGCACGGATCCTCGTGCGTCGGTGAGAGGGCTGACTTGGGAGAACTTCCGGAGGCTCTTCAAGGAGAAGTTCTTCCCGGACGTGGCTCTTACAGCATTGGAGGGCCAGTTCGTGGGTCTAGTGCAGGGGAACTCGTCGGTGGACGAGTATGCAGCTGAGTTCTTCCGCCTTAGCAGGTTCGCTCCCGATATGATCCAGGATGAGGGGCAGAAGGCTCGTAAGTTCCGTAGGGGACTTATTCATGCAGTGCGCACCCGCACCTCGGGACGCCGTGACGCGACGTTCGATCAGATATTGATGGACGCACAGATTGCAGAGGAGGACTTCGGCCTCAAGCTGAAGAGGGGTAGTGATACCTTAGGAGCTAGTTCTAGTGCAGGGCCGGCCAAGCGCCCTCACATACAGCAGAGGCCAGTTCAGCAGCCGTTTCAGGGCCAGGGACATATACTTCACCAGCAGGCACCCAGGCAGCAACAGCACCCTATGTGTAAATTCTGCAAGAAGCAAGGTCACGGATGGGACAACTGCAGGAAGAGGCAGGGCCTGTGTTTGCTTTGTGGTTCAGCAGAGCATCAGTTGAAGGAGTGTCCCAAGAGCTTGGCACGATTGGCTCAGGCAGCAGCAGGAGCTAGGGCTCCGACAGGGCAGCAGACGGGACCACCGTTGCAGACTCAGCAGCAGAGGTTTGTCCAGCATCAGCAGCAGGCCAAGGGAGGCCAGCCGGGGCGAACTTTCGCCATGGCAGTCGATGATGCACAGGCAGAGGGAGAGCTGATTGCAGGTTCCAACCTTTTCGATTCTATTTTCGCATTTGCCTCCTTATAACTGTCTTGGAAATTCGATTCTATCTGTTCCTTGTAGTTGATAAATTTTGTTCGGATATTCATTGTGAATTATTTTCTTCTGAGATAAGTCGTATGGGCTAGGTCGTCTCGATCATGGGATCTAGAATCTTCTATAGTCATGTTAGCTGGCGTAGTGAGGACATATATTCGGATTTTGGACGTATTTCTCGGATGTGGGAGTTTAAGGTTTTCGCGGCCAGGCATGCGGCAATACGAAAATTTTAAATACCATGATTCTAGAGGTATGTACCTTAGTCGAGGACTCTGTGAATATCGTAGCCTTGCTCACTAGCATGACAAAGATTCCGAATATCATGATTTCGGACAGACGCATATGATTATCGGACTGTGTGTTTGAGACTGTGATTGTTGGGGTGTTTGACCTAGAAGGAGTATGACCATTCTAATTTCGAGGACGAAATTTTCTAAGGAGGGTAGACTTGTAGCACCCAGTTTTCTAAAATTGGGGTATTTTGAAAATTTATTATTTTTATTATTTATTAGTGGTATTTTAGTCATAATATGATTTTTGGGTGATTTTAGTTAAGTTAAACCATTTTCTAAGTCATGACTTATGACTTTGTGATTTACTAGTATAACCCGAGTGTAAACCCTAGAGATTTCATAACCTAGAGACTAACCATGATCATGTGAGCCTAGCCATAGGCTTAGAACACCAAATTAGTGATTTTTAACCTAAAGGGTATTTTGGTAATTTTCTAGGATTTATTTAGAATTATTTGTATTTATGTGTTTTTATTATTGTTTAATTATTGATTAGTGTCATGTTAGTCCCTAACCTAGTTTAGCACTAATCTAGAGGTTAGCTACTAACCTAGAATGCTAAGGGGATAGATATTTGCATTGGTTAAAGTAGGATAAATATCTAGATATTATACATGTGATATTTTGCTTGAAACATTCAAAATATCAACCCTTGGCAAGGAAGTCTTTGCCTTAACCTAGAAGAAAGCCAAGACACCCCCCTAGCAGCCACACATCCTATATTAACCCCTCACATTAATTCATGATCATTTTACATGAATTTTAACCTAGAAAAATCACATTCCTTCAAACCTCCACAACTTGGCCATTTTTGATCCAAATCACCTCTAGTTTCTTGCATTGGACTCCCCTACACTAGAGGGTACTAGTTAGGGCCTGCTATCGAGGATTTGAGGGGCTTTGGGCATCACCAAGAGAAGAGGACACCCCCCCTACTTGGTATTTCTTGAGTTTTCACACAAATAGGTAAATACCCTCAAACCATGTTAATATTATGTTTTCTCTTCATATTTGCATGCATCTAGGTACCAAGGAACTGTAGGTCAAGTTTGGTGAAAATTAGAGTTGGTTTGGTGTCCGTATCGGACACGTATCCTAGGCTAGGAAACCTTGTTTGATGAAATGCCACAAAGGATTTATTTTTGTTAAAATGTAAAACAAAATATATTTTCTGGTAGCCCTAGACTTCTAGGTCACAACCCTAACTTACTGGACACATTTTCGAGTCGTGTCCGTGTCCAAAACGGACACGAACTCACTGTACGATACACGCGCACAGTGCCCTGCTACCACACCCTTCGTGCGCACTGCACAGGCCACTAGGACACACCAAAATTGGTGGACACGAGGAGGCAACTGTCTTCGAACATGCCCCCAAAGTTTCACGACGTGTCATTTTGTATCGGACACGAAATCGGGGACGCACTGGCCACACACGCGCACAGTCCAGTCGAAAATTTGACTTAGACACGCGACTCGTGTCGCATGGACACGAGTCGAGGACACCTCGTGTTTGCACGAGTGTGTAGCCCTACACGTGGGCTACACGTGGGCATGACCACGAGACCCCACGTGGCTCGTGTCGTGTCCACGAGGCGTGTGCATCTCTGCACGACGCAGTGAAAACCGCACGTATCAGTCGAGTTTCCTCGACTGATACGGCTCTCGTGTCGACGCTGTAGGACACGTGGACACGTAACAGAGTGTCCATCGTGTAGCCCTATATGTGGGCTATCACGTGTGTGTGACCACGAGACGTGTCGTGTCTCGTGGTGTGTCCACGAGACACGTGAACACGTGCACGACGCTGTGTACGTGTTTGTGTATCCCAGTTTACCCGATTGGGTTTTTAAGTGTTTGGACACGCCGTGTCGTGTCGTGGTGGTCTGCTATTGACACACATGACACGTATATGTGTGGGGCATCAGTTACCAACCTAGGGATTCGAGCCATAGCTCGGTTTTGACTGTGTAAATCGAGTTACCTACTTACCTATGCACTGTGCACTTAATTCCAGTTTTGGGATTTTCCCAGTTTTGCAAAAACGAATTTCAAATCTATTTTGATTATGATATATGCATGTATATGTGTATTTCAGTGTTGTATACATATGTATATGTATATATGTGTGTGTATGTGAGTTTTTTAGGGTGTGTACATGTGTATAGAGGTGTATATACATGTATGTGTATTGTAGGTGGTGTGTGTGTGTGCATTTTTGTGTATTGTTGGGGGATGGTTTCCTGTCTCAGGAAATCTGAAACTTTCCCCCCCATTCCTATCCTGCCATTCCCTCTCTCTCACTGTCCCTCTCTCTATTTCACTCTCTCTCTCTATATATTGTATTGTATTATATATATATATATATATATATATATATATATATATATATATATATATTATATATAATATATATATATATATATATATATGTATTACATTATACATGGTATCTATATATGGGTACCTATATGATATATGAGTATACTTAGTCCATAGGCCTATATAGTTATGTGTTGTATATAATATATAATATATATATATATATATATATATATATATATATATATATATATATATATAGATATATATATATATGTAAGATATATATATATCTATATATATATATATATATATATATATATATGTGAATATATATATATATATATATATATATATATATATATATATATATATATATATTGTATAGAGGTAGATACCCATATGGCATTAGCCTATGGAACTTGGTTATTAGCCTATGGCCAATGAGTTAGGATAGACCATTAGGCCACTAGACCTAGGTTGACCAAAATGTTGACCATTGTTGACCAAGTCAACTATTGGTCAAACCATGACCTACTTGACCTAAAAATGACTAGTTTAACTAGTCTGACCAAGATTGACCTAATTACCTTGTTGACTAGTCTTTGTTTGACCAAAACCTTAGTTAGTCTAAGTTTGACCTAGACTTGACCTAGCTTGATCATGTTGGCTAGTATTTGACTAGTTTGGCCTAGTTTGACTTTTAGAGTTGACCAAGAGTTACTTTTGACCAGATTGACCTAGAATCATGTAGTATGCATTGTATACTCTAATTTTACCTATTGTGGATATATTGTGACCTGTTTTACTCTAAATAGGACTCTGTGACACCAGTTCGGATATCTATTCATATCAGTCATACAGGGTGACAGGCGAGTACATTCTCTGATCTTTTCATACTTGTTAGGATTTATATTCTTGCTCTAGAATACCTTACATGATGCTGTCACGTCATTATCACGGATTGGTACTATATGGATCTTGTCATGCGATGTTATCTCCCTCGGGGTGCATCAGATACAGTTGTCTTGTACTTTTCACGAACATCTTGTATTTCATGTACACCGCTTTCATGTATACTCTTGTGCAATCTTGTACTCTCATGATCACTGTGAGCAAACATGATAAAAACCTCTTGTATAAGGTAACAGTAACTTGACTGGATCCTTGTGTATTGATTGGGGAGGGTGAGTAGGAAATGGTTATGTGATCAAATCCCATCTTGTACAAATTCTTGTGAGATCTTGTGAAATCTTGTATATGTCCTAAACCCGTTTATATAACCATCTCATGCTCTAAATCACAGGTTACCTACAGTTCTTACTTATCGTATTATAGATATTTCCAGTTATCAAATCTCTCTTCGTTTTTATATATATTTCTTTACAGTCCATGTATCTTACTCTATGCATGCTTTACATTTCCCAACATGATATGAACTGCGTGAGATGTATTGTGCTCAGTTCCTGTCCTGACTGGATCTGTTAAAAATATTACAGATGATGATGGTGACTGTCCTACCTTCTATGGGACACATGAGGGTGACCTTCAGGAGCCTGAGGAGCATCTAGCTCAGTAGAGGGTGCCTAGTCTAGTCTAGTGTTTATAGTTTTCATTTTGTATCGGATTGTTCCGATTGTTAGTTGTGACTTAGTTATATTTCAGATCTTGTACTTATTGTGTTGGACATCTACTTTGTGTGGTGTGATAACTCTATATATATTCAGTTCTTCCTTTCATCTGATTCCATATCATGTTCTATCTTTCCTAGACTTGCATGTGTTTGAGATATAGAGTTGAGATGTTATGTTATACCTCCGTGCGGAGATGACAGGTTATATATCTTGTTATTAGATGTTAG
Organism: Iris pallida; assembly: GCA_029216955.1. NCBI lineage: Eukaryota > Viridiplantae > Streptophyta > Magnoliopsida > Asparagales > Iridaceae > Iris > Iris pallida. The sequence goes on from JANAVB010039420.1 coordinate 354,166, forward strand.
ATGTTATAGATGACCTATACAGTGTTCTACCGCCGACACTGCGGCGTAGGCTGGACGTACCCACGTTCTCGTGCCCCTAATCAGGGTAGCGAGTCGTGACACATTTTTGTGGTGGCCCATACAGGTCTGTGTCGCAATTAGTGCGATCTCGTAATGGTGCTCGACTTAGAGTACTAATTACGAGCCTGCAATTAGGACGTAGGACCTAGGACGTGATAGGAGTTTCTCAATCACACCTAGGAAATTTCCGATCTTTTGATTATCATGATTACTTCCCTTGTATTAAATTAACTGTCCTTCTTTGATAATCTACTCATATTCCATATTGATCTTTTGTTTCAATTCGTCTCCAGGATGACGAAGACGCACTCGCAGGCCACTGGATCGAGTAGCTTGCCTGAGAGATCTGATCAGGCAGATGAGGAGGTTCACGAGACTGCCCCCAGTGATTCTACTATTCTGGAGACCCAGGCAGCTGTACAGGGAGGTCTACCACCTCCACCCCAGAGGGTTACGGCCGTTGTTCCGGAGATACTGCCGCCACCACCAACGGTACCGACGGATACGCACCATATGTTCATTCTCCTTCAGCAGATGATGGAGACACAGCGGGGCCCAGGCAGAGGCATCGCAGCGCCAGTCGGAGGTGTCACACCGACAGATCGAGATGCTGAGGCAGAGTATGGAGACCTCACATCAGCTTGCCCTAGCAGCAGTAGAGAGAGTGGCACCGGGTACGGTGTAGGGCCCTACTAGCCAGCAGCCGTACCAGCAGCAATCCAGGCCGAGAACAGTATTGGACTTCAGGAAGATAAGCTCCAGGGACTTCACAGGCACGGAGGGCATCCTCTATGCAGACGACTGGCTAGAGGATATACAGCGGAGCATGGAGCTGGCAGAGCTTCCTAGAGCGCTTTGGGTTTCGGCCGCAGCCAGCCGATTCTTCGACATTGCGCTGACATGGTACCGCACGGATCCTCGTGCGTCGGTGAGAGGGCTGACTTGGAAGAACTTCCGGAGGCTCTTCAAGGAGAAGTTCTTCCCGGACGTGGCTCTTACAGCATTGGAGGGCCAGTTCGTGGGTCTAGTGCAGGGGAACTCTTCGGTGGACGAGTATGCAGCTGAGTTCTTCCGCCTTAGCAGGTTTGCTCCCGATATGATCCAGGATGAGGGGCAGAAGGCTCGTAAGTTCCGTAGGGGACTTATTCATGCAGTGCGCACCCGCACCTCGGGACGCCGTGACGCGACGTTCGATCAGATATTGATGGACGCACAGATTGCAGAGGAGGACTTCGGCCTCAAGCCGAAGAGGGGCAGTGATACCTTAGGAGCTAGTTCTAGTACAGGGCCAGCCAAGCGCCCTCACATACAGCAGAGGCCAGTTCAGCAGCCGTTTCAGGGCCAGGGACATATACTTCACCAGCAGGCACCCAGGCAGCAACAGCACCCTATGTGTAACTTCTACAAGAAGCAAGGTCACGGATGGGACGACTGCAGGAAGAGGCAGGGCCTGTGTTTGCTTTGTGGTTCAGCAGAGCATCAGTTGAAGGAGTGTCCCAAGTGCTTGGCACGATTGGCTCAGGCAGCAGCAGGAGCTAGGGCTCCGACAGGGCAGCAGACGGGACCACCGTTGCAGACTCAGCAGCAGAGGTTTGTCCAGCATCAGCAGCAGGCCAAGGGAGGCCAGCCGGGGTGAGCTTTCGCCATGGCAGTCGATGATGCACAGGCAGAGGAAGAGCTGATTGCAGGTTCCAACCTTTTCGATTCTATTTCCGCATTTGCCTCCTTATAACTGTCTTGGAAATTCGATTCTATCTGTTCCTTGTAGTTGATAAATTTTGTTCGGATATTTCATTGTGAATTATTTTCTTCTGAGATAAGTCGTATGGGCTAGGTCGTCTCGATCATGGGATCTAGAATCTTCTATTGTCATGTTAGCTGGCATAGTGAGGACATATAGTCGGATTTTGGACGTATTTCTCGGATGTGGGAATTTAAGGTTTTCGCGGCCAGGCATGCGGCAATGCGAAAATTTTAAATACCATGATTCTAGAGGTATGTACCTTAGTCGAGGACTCTGTGAATATCGTAGCCTTGCTCACTAGCATGACGAAGATTCCGAATATCATGATTTCGGACAGACGCATATGATTATCGGACTGTGTGTTTGAGACTGTGATTGTTGGGGTGTTTGACCTAGAAGGAGTATGACCATTCTAATTTCGAGGACGAAATTTTCTAAGGAGGGTAGACTTGTAGCACCCAATTTTCTGAAATTGGGGTATTTTTAAAAATTTATTATTTTTATTATTTATTAGTGGTATTTTAGTCATAATATGATTTTTGGGTGATTTTAGTTAAGTTAAACCATTTTCTAAGTCATGACTTATGACTTTGTGATTTACTAGTATAACCCGAGTGTAAACCCTAGAGATTTCATAACCTAGAGACTAACCATGATCATGTGAGCCTAGCCATAGGCTTAGAACACCAAATTAGTGATTTTTAGCCTAAAGGGTATTTTGGTAATTTTCTAGGATTTATTTAGAATTATTTGTATTTATGTGTTTTTATTATTGTTTAATTATTGATTAGTGTCATGTTAGTCCCTAACCTAGTTTAGCACTAATCTAGAGGTTAGCTACTAACCTAGAATGCTAAGGGGATAGATATTTGCATTGGTTAAAGTAGGATAAATATCTAGATATTATACATGTGATATTTTGCTTGAAACATTCAAAATATCAACCCTTGGCAAGGAAGTCTTTGCCTTAACCTAGAAGAAAGCCAAAGACACCCCCCCTAGCAGCCACACATCCGATATTAACCCCTCACATTAATTCATGATCATTTTACATGAATTTTAACCTAGAAAAATCACATTCCTTCAAACCTCCACAACTTGGCCATTTTTGATCCAAATCACCTCTAGTTTCTTGCATTGGACTTCCCTACACTAGAGGGTACTAGTTAGGGCCTGCTATCGAGGATTTGAGGGGCTTTGGGCATCACCAAGAGAAGAGGACACCCCCCCTACTTGGTGTTTCTTAAGTTTTCACACAAATAGGTAAATACCCTCAAACCATGTTAATATTGTGTTTTCTCTTCATATTTGCATGCATCTAGGTACCAGGGAACTGTAGGTCAAGTTTGGTGAAAATTAGAGTTGGTTTGGTGTCCGTATCGGACACGTATCCTAGGCTAGGAAACCTTGTTTGATAAAATGCCACAAAGGATTTGTTTTTGTTAAAATGTAAAACAAAATATATTTTCTGGTAGCCCTAGACTTCTAGGTCACAACCCTAACTTACTGGACACATTTTCGAGTCGTGTCCGTGTCCAAAACGGACACGAACTCACTGCACGATACACGCGCACAGTGCCCTGCTACCACACCCTTCGTGCGCACTGCACAGGCCACTAGGACACACCAAAATTGGTGGACACGAGGGGGCAATGTCTACGAACATGCCCCCAAAGTTTCACGATGTGTCGTTTTGTATCGGACACGAAATCGGGGCCGCACTGGCCACACACGCGCACAGTCCAGTCGAAAATTTGACTTAGACACGCGACTCGTGTCGCATGGACACGAGTCGAGGACACCTCGTGTTTGCACGAGTGTGTAGCCCTACACGTGGGCTATACGTGGGCATGACCACGAGGCCCCACGTGGCTCGTGTCGTGTCCACGAGGCGTGTGCATCTCTGCACGATGTAGTGAAAACCGCGCGTATCAGTCGAGTTTCCTCGACTGATACGGCTCTCGTGTCGACGCTGTAGGACACGTGGACACGTAACAGAGTGTCCATCGTGTAGCCCTATATGTGGGCTACATGTGTGTGTGACCACGAGACGTGTCGTGTCTCGTGGTGTGTCCACGAGACACGTGAACACGTGCACGACGCTGTGTACGTGTTTGTGTATCCCAGTTTACCCGATTGGGTTTTTAAGTGTTTGGACACGCCGTGTCGTGTCGTGGTGGTCTGCCATTGACACACATGACACGTATATATGGGGCATCAGTTACCAACCTAGGGATTCGAGCCATAGCTCGGTTTTGACTGTGTAAATCGAGCTACCTACTTTCCTATGCACTGTGCACTTAATTCCAGTTTTTGGGATTTTTCCCAGTTTTACAAAAACGAATTTCAAATCTATTTGATTATGATATATGCATGTATATGTGTATTTCATTGTTGTATACATATGTATATGTATATATGTGTGTGTATGTGAATTTTTAGGGTGTGTACATGTGTATAGAGGTGTATATACATGTATGTGTATTGTAGGTGTGTGTGTGTGCATTTTGTGTATTGTTGGGGGCTGGTTTCCTGTCTCAGGAAATCTGAAACTTCCCCCCCCCCCATTCCTGTCCTGCCATTCCCTCTCTCTCACTGTCCCTCTCTCTATTTCACTCTCTCTCTATATATATTGTATTGTATATATATATTGTATTGTATATATATGTTGTATATATATATATATATATATAATATATATATATATTATATATATATATATATATATATATAACTATATAGGCCTATGGACTAAGTATACTCATATATATATATATTGTATTGGATTATATATGGTATCTATATATGGGTACCTATATGATATATGAGTATACTTAGTCCATAGGCCTATATAGTTATATATATATATATATATATATATATATATATATATATATATATATATATATATATATATATATATATATATATATGTAAGATATATATATATGTGAATATATATATATATATATATATATTGTATAGAGGTAGATACCCATATGGCATTAACCTATGGAACTTGGTTATTAGCCTATGGCCAATGAGTTAGGATAGACCATTAGGCCTACTAGACCTTGGTTGACCAAAATATTGACCATTGTTGACCAAGTCAACTATTGGTCAAACCATGACCTACTTGACCTAAAAATGACTAGTTTAACTAGTCTGACCAAGATTGACCTAATTACCTTGTTGACTAGTCTTTGTTTGACCAAAACCTTAGTTAGTCTAAGTTTGACCTAGACTTGACCTAGCTTGATCATGTTGGCTAGTATTTGACTAGTTTGACCTAGTTTGACTTTTAGAGTTGACCAAGAGTTGACTTTTGACCAGATTGACCTAGAATTATGTAGTATGCATTGTATACTCTAATTTTACTATTGTGGATATATTGTGACCTGTTTTACTCTAAATAGGACTCTGTGACACCAGTTCGGACATCTATTCATATCAGTCATACAGGATGACAGGTGAGTACATTCTCTGATCTTTCATACTTGTTAGGATTTATATTCTTGCTCTAGAATACCTTACATGATGCTGTCATGTCATTATCACGGATTGGTACTATATGGATCTTGTCATGCGATGTTATCTCCCTCGGGGTGCATCAGATACAGTTGTCATGTGCTTTTCACGAACATCTTGTATTTCATGTACACCGCTTTCATGTATACTCTTGTGCAATCTTGTACTCTCATGATCACGTGAGCAAACATGATAAAAACCTCTTGTATAAGGTAACGTAATTTGACTGGATCCTTGTGTATTGATTGGGGAGGGTGAGTAGGAAATGGTTATGTGATCAAATCCCATCTTGTACAAATTCTTGTGAAATCTTGTGAAATCTTGTATATGTCCTAAACCCGTTTATATAACCATCTCATGCTCTAAATCACAGGTTACCTACAGTTTTTACTTATCGTATATATAGATATTTTCAGTTATCAAATCTCTCTCATTTTTATATAAATTTCTTTACAGTCCATGTATCTTACTCTATGCACGCTTTACATTTCCCAACATGATATGAACTGCGTGAGATGTATTGTGCTCGTTCCTGTCCTGACTGGACCTGTTGAAAATATTACAGATGATGATGATGACTGTCCTACCTTCTATGGGACACATGAGGGTGACCTTCAGGAGCCTGAGGAGCATCTAGCTCAGTAGAGGGTGCCTAGTCTAGTCTAGTGTTTATAGTTTTCATTTTGTATCGGATTGTTCCGATTGTTAGTTGTGATTAGTTATATTTCAGATCTTGTACTTATTGTGTTGGACATCTACTTTGTGTGGTGTGATAACTCTATATATATGCAGTTCTTCCTTTCATCTGATTCCATATCATGTTCTATCTTTCCTAGACTTGTGTTTGAGATATAGAGTTGAGATGTTATGTTATACCTCCGTGCGGAGATGACATGTTTATATATCTTGTTATTAGATGTTAGATGTTATAGATGACCTATACAGCGTTCTACCGTCGACACTGCGGCGTAGGCTGGACGTACCCACGTTCTCGTGCCCCTAATCAGGGTACGGGTCGTGACAGAATGTAACAGAATCAAGATGAACTCACATAATGTAATACTAAGACGGCATCTACTACTATATATAAGATATAGTTATAGGTTGTCGTATCATCATTGCCGAGGGATGAGGGTCGGAGGACAGTCAACTTTATCTACGGCTACATAGTTTCTGCCTCGCCAGTCGAATGGCTGCAGGGACTATGTCCTGATCACGATGTCGTGCCGTAGATTTAGGATTTAAAATATGGTATTCAGGTCAACTTAATTCGGTCAAAGGGTACTGAACAGAAAGTCTAATTATCCCATATTTCAGTAATGTCAGTGAGCTAAATCATACTCAACTGTCGAGAATACTTAGGAGAAAACTCATTCACAGGATTAGTATATCCATCCTTCGTGACATAGCTGAAATTTTATAGGGCTCGACAATAATTATTAGTCAATTTATTCATCATTTCAAAACCCTGAAAATGCCCAAAAAAACTCCCAGTATCAGTAAATAGGGCTCGAACCCTAAATAAGAATTCGAATCCAAGCAAAACATCAAATTGACAGTTGATATACCCAAAAAAAACGAGATTTTTTAGTATATAGGTGTCACACTGTGAATCTCGTGTCCACACAGTGGGACACGACGTATCCAAACCAACAAAATAGGTGTCACACGAACTAGAAGCGAGTCCACGCTCTCGTGTCCCCCGCAGCGAGTCCACTGTCAGTCTCGTGTCTCCCGCAGCGAGTCCACGCTCTCGTGGACACGAACTAGAAGCGAGAGAGAGAAAGCTAGAAGACGAGGAGAAACTGGGAAGGAGCTACGAGAGGAAGGAGGAGGAGGAGAAGGAGGAGAATGAGGAGCTACCTGAGGAAGGAGGAGGAGGAGAAGGAGGAGGCCGGAGGAGGGAGGTCGCCGGAGGAGCGCCGCGGAGGAGGAGGGAAATCGCCGGAGGAGCGTCGCGGAGGAGGAGCGCGCCCAAAATTGGGGGGAAAAATTGTGAAATGATCGAAAAGGAAACCCTCACTGGCTATATGAAACGTTTAGCGACGTCCGCATAGGACGTCGCTAAACGTCGCTGATATATAATAAATAGCGACGTAACTTAAAATGCGTCACAAAACGTCGCTATATCAGCGACGAGTACCGACGAACTTGCGACGCACTACCCCATTTAACAAAATGTAGACGCTAGACGTCGCTATTAGTCGCTGTTGGCGACAAACAGCGACGTCTTATATTAACGTCGCTAAAACCCCAAACATTAGCGACGAAATTTCACGGAGTCGCTAAATACGTCGCTGATTTGACTTATTTTGGTAGTGCGTTATAATCTTTGCTCTAATTCCATCAAGTAGCATTGTTATCGGTTTGTCACGTAGATTCTTAACCCAGTTATTGAAACATTCTGCAAGATTCGAAATGTAAATATCTAATCTAGGATGAGAAGAATAAGCAGCTATCCAGTGTTCAAAACTACGATTTTCATTATTCACCCCAATAAGCTAGTTAAACATGTCAATGTTTTCGACTTTGATTATTTCAAATCTATAGTCAGCATCCGTTTTATTATACGATCTAGCAAGAGAGTCTAACATTCGATGAAATTTTGTAATCCGGGTGACAGATTTTAAATTCTGTTTAAAATGTTGAATACAAAAGAAGTGTGGTGATTCTGGAAAAATAGCACGCATAGCATTTATCAGTCCCTTTTTTATCAGATATAAATGAAAATCTACTCCAGTGATCTAAATATCTTTCAAAAGTATTCTTAAACAGTTTAGAAACCATGTCCATGAATCAGTATTCTCACCTTCAGCAACAGAATAAGCAATTGGATATAACTGATAATTAGGATCACGAGCACAAGCAATAAATAATATACCTTGGTAACTATATGAAAGAAATGTACCATCAATACTAATAACTGGTAAACAACCTGCTAAAAACCATCAATAAATGCTTTGAAACAAATACAAATTCTTTCAAAGCTATTGTCTTCAGTGGTTTTTATACAAACTCTACTGCCTGGATTTGTCTCCAAAATTCTTAAACCATACTCTTCAAGACTAGCATAGGCATCAGATAACTACCGTTTATTTCAGCTAATGCCATCTCTCGAGCTCTCCAAGCTTTGGCATAAGAAATTTGTATCTGATATTCTCTACGGATATCCTTTACTACTTGCGATGGACTATAAGACTGATTATCCCTAATTATATCAATAATCTTATTTTTAATCCACTTAGCAGTAGCTAATGGATGGCATCCTCTTGTTAGTCCACTTAAACAAGAATGTCGACTTTCTAATGTACTACTAAAAAATATTTGTCCTGTGCCAATGGGTCTAGCATATACTCTCCAATTACAAGCTGGTTGATCACAAGTATAAATAATTCTCCTAGAATTGTTCATACTACCGGTTGAACATGTAAAGTTATGTTCAATTGCTACATTACTTATAAAATTTCTAAACTCAAGCCGTGTAACAAATTGTTGTCCGACAAATAATTCATGAGTGGTGCTACTACTAAAAGTATCATCAAAATCATCATCTATATTTTTAATTCAGTCATCAATATTTTCAATAGTTTGAAAATCATCAAAATCATCATTACTAGGTAGATCTACTGGTTGTTCTTCTTCATGAGTTGGAAGTGGTCGAGAAGAACTACCACCCACTTCATAATTAGAAGCACGTGGACGTGAAAATATTTCAAGTGGTGGAGAAACTTGAGTAACAAAAATACTTATAAATGACGATTGTAAATTAACTTCAAGAACAAAATTTCATGCTTGATTAGAATCTATTAACAAACAACGAGAAACGAAAACATGTCTTAAAATAAATTCATATCGAATAGAAAAAGAGTTAATAATCAGAGTTCATAGACTATCTAATGTACTAATACGATCGGTTAAAAGAAGTTGTGTAAAATTGCCTTCGTATGATAGCACATTTACTGAACCTCCATGTGAGCACAATATTCTTAGGCTCTGATCCATATCGAAAAAATGGACAACTTCTAATCTGTAGAAAATTTTGAAGAATGTAGAGCGCTGCTAATAGAAAGTGGAAGAAAGAATAGAAAGAGTGAAGTGGAAATAAAATTCTCTCACAATCACCTCGTTTATATAGATGCAATATCCAACCGTTAGAAATACGAATATTAGAAATGTGAACGTTAGAAATATGAACGTTAGAAAGTGGAACGTTGGAAGGGGGTGGCCCGGCGACACCGCGGATGGCGCCAAGGGTCCTCTAGCGACATCTATGATGGCGTCGAGGGTGGGGGAGGGGGGGGGGCCTCTGGCGCCATCACAGATGTCGCCAAGGGAGGGGCAGCCCTATGGCGCCATCTGCGATGTCGTATCACCCTTTTTTTTGTAATTTTGTTAAAGGTACCCCCTTTCTTATAATTACCCTCAACTTTACCCCTCCCAATAAAATTACCTCTAAGGTACTGTTTGGGAAGGGTGGAAAATGGGAGGAAGGAAAAAGTTGAGGGAAAAGTGAGAGAAAAATTTTAAATGATGGTGTTTGGAAAGGAGAAGAGAAAATGGAGGAGAAAAATTTGAGAGGAAAAAGTAGGTGGGTCCCACCAAAAAAAATTTCTCCCAAAAGTGGGAGGAAAATGGAGAGAGATGAGAGAAATTTGAGTGAATTTACCCCACCACCTCTCAAAAAATTAATATTAAATCACCATTTGAGAATACCAAGGAGGAAGTAGTAATTATACCTTTATCCATAAACAAATAAAAAATTGTTTTTAAACTTTTCCTAATCCTTTCCCTACTTTTTGTCCATCCAAACAAAGAAAGAAAAAAAATTAACTTTACTTTCATTTTACTCTCCTCCATTTTCCTTCTCCTCAAATTTTTCTCTCCCTTCCCACAAATGTTTCCAAACACAGTGTAAAAAAAAAAAAGCTGAAAAATGTTAGCGAGACATCTATATCTGGTTACTACACCACGACAACCATTAGTTTGATTAGAAGAGACGTTACACACAAACAAAGCATGATTTCAGATCGACATCCTCCCTCCCAATTCTTGTCCCCACACCGAAATCATCGAAAAGCTATTAAATTTATGAACACATAATTTGTTTCATTGCTGGACCAACCGTTTGGGGTCCAGCTAACCAGAATTTAGGGTCTTAATTTTAGTCATGTCCATCTCTATAATTTCAGCAGATTTTGCCAAGTCTTGTCCCGAGTCCCAGTTGCTGTTGATCGCCACGGAGAACTTCCCTATTCTCAGCCCTAAAAATTCCTAAAGGCCAAAAGGACAATAGCAACGAGCTGTGCTCCGAAAATGAGAAGACAAAGCAAAGCAAAACAAGGACGGTCCATCCACCAAATACTACAAGAAAAGTACTGTCACCTTCTCCAGCTAATAACATGCTGTCAAGACATCAACACTCCACCGCTCCACCACTAACTGAGTCATCTTTTTTGTTCTAGGGCTGAGCATTAAGTTAATTCGATTCAAACCGAGCCGTGTAATAAAAAATTAAATTAGACCGAAAATCGAATCGAATTGATCCATAACCGAATCATATCGAACCAGATTAAATCGGTTCAATTTTCTGTTTATTCGATTTTTCGATTTATTTGTACATTTTTTGTTTTATATATATATATATATATATATATATATATATATATATTAAAAAAATTTATTCGATTTTATACCGATATCCAAAATCAAAACCGAAACCGAATAAGAGAATTTAGTATTTTTAAAACCGAAATCGAACCGAATTTTTATTCGGTTCGTTTCGATTTTCGGTCCAAAACCGAATAACGTACACCCCTACTTTGTTCCATGCTAAATTATTCTAGTGGTTTATTTTAGAATATCTGACAATACAAATATTTAAATTGTATTTTGTATTATCAGATATATTTTTGAAGTGATCTTGTTGTGCTTCAAAATTGATAAAATGAGTTTAAAAAAATAAATTTATGAAGTTGTGAAACTAAGATATTGAAAAGTTGAACGCTATAGCTGTGATGCCTTTAGGATAATTTAATCTTTTTCTCACAACAAAACTTATTAAGAGAAATCATACATGACCTTAATAACAACGATGACAACCCTTAATTATGCATAAGACTAAAGAAAATGATGACAGTCCTTAATAACAAATGTAGTGTGCTTAGAGCATCTCCATCCCTATTGTGAGTTTGGGGGAAAAAAAAAGTTGTTGCGACATAGAAATTACACATTTTTATTTATAAAGTGATTCTTCAATGCAAATGTCAAATAAACTATGAAAATGACATGACATAACAAAGACATTGTTAAATTAGTTGTCTAGCTCTAGACAATACACTTAACAATAACTTTACCTCCACATCATCAATTATGAATAAAACTATCAATAAAAAAAAAAGAGAGGATAAGTTGCATTGGAAGGTGAAAAAAATTATCATTTTTTGAATACTTTTGCAATGGAAAAGATTTTTCTACCTTATTGCCTTTTGTAAATATAATCTTGCCATCTACAAAAGATATTGACTTTGTGTCTCATGTCAAATAAGAATCACAACACATAATAAGACAATAGGGTTGAAGATGCTCTTGGTAATGACTTCATTCTCATGTTCTCATTTCTATGACAGATGGGCCATGGCAAACCTTTCGCACGCATGCGTGCATCACACATCATATAGCCCACATGTCATAGTTACAGGGATGTACGATTAAGTATTGCGTTAATTCGTCCTTGATTTTATAAGATTAGCACTTGTTTAAGTAAACAAATAAGGGTTTGGTTTGGCCACCACAGAGAAAGTGGTGATCAAGTGGTAAGTAGCTGTACGTATATATATAAACAAACTACTACTTTGAACAAAATATTTTGTGGATGGATTTATTAGTTGTGAAACACAAGACACAGCCAGCCTGGCCAAGCTATTTAAAAAGAGCAGATTGAGAGAGACATTAAATGAAAGGAATGGGAATGGCTTCCTTGATTAATATGCTTTGTTACTATGCTCCCCATCCCTTTCTTTCTAAACCCCTTCTTGTTGTTGGACTTCTCTGGGCAAATAACTTTCATTGATATTTTTTAAGATACCAAAGTACTGCTAAAGGAGTTCCATAGTTATATGTTACTCTATATATGAGTAATATTATTTGTATCTTCAAATTGTTTCTCCAAAATATCTCTCATTATGCGGCAGCTGATGTGGCATATGTAAGTAATATTATGTGTCATATGATATGGTAAATTTTAACAAAAAAAAAAAATTATCCATTTTTTTCATTTTAATATTAATGTAAATATTAATATTAATATTAAATGTTAATATTAGTACTAATATTAGTTTTAGCATTAATATTATTGTTAATGTTAACGTTAATATTTATATTAATTTTAATGTTAATGTTAATTTTAAAATTAGTTTTAACGTTCATTTAAATTTAAATTTTTGTCATGTACATGTCAGCTACCACATTAATATGCCACGTCAACTGCCACGTAAGAAAAAATTGTTTGGAGGAACAAAAAACATTATATATATATATATATATATATATATATATATATATATATATATATATATATATATATATATATATATATATGACCTCTAGCCTAGTGGTTAAGAGAGATGCATGTGGCCCAAGTGGTCAGGAGTTCGAGCTCCAGTGGAGACGAGTTTGCCACAATTACCCATCGCTTAAAATATATATATATATATATATATATATATATATATATATATATATATATATATATATATATATATATATATATGTCACACCCCGTTCCCGGAATGCGTATTTTTATACATGTACAACTCATATATATTTATTTAATATTTATCATGTATCATCCTGTATTTAAATTCCTTTAATTTTATGTTAATTAATTATCTGTATTTTATTTCCTGCAATTTTATTTCTATATTTTATTTTCTGCTTTTAACCCTCTGCTTTATTTTCGGGTTGGCCTTGGATGGATCCGAATAAACTCGACCCAACAAACCCCCACCTACCACCACCCTTCCTATTTAAAGTCCCCATCTCCTTCTCTCTCCTCATAAACTCTCCTTCACCATTACTTCTTCTTCTTCCTCATCACTCTCTTCCACCTACCAGGAGAAGGCAAGTACATCTTGCTTCTCTTTCACCCATTTTTATGGTTCATTTGTCTTCCTCTTGTGATTCTAAGAGAGTTTACTACTTAGCATTTTTGATTTCTTTGGCTTGTTTCTTCCAGATCTAAGTTGTTGTGTTTTCGGTTGACCATGGGTTTTGATCTCCCAACCTGGCGTGTTTTCGAAAGTAGATGGTTCTTATGGCAGAGCTTCTCATTCTTCACCATTCTGAACCATGGGAACCTCATTTCCGGCTTGGAACGAAAGTTCCATAAGATTGGAGTTCGGGAGATTTAGTCACGCTCACGTTCTTACGTGCCAGCGTGAATTTTAGTCACGCACACGTCTTTACGTGTCAGCGTGAATTTTGAGTCACGCTCACGTTCTTACGTGCCAGCGTGAATTTTAGTCACGCACACGTCTTTACGTGTCAGCGTGAATTTTGAGTCACGCTCACGTTCTTACGTGCCAGCGTGAATTTTTGTCACGCACACGTCTTTACGTGTCAGCATGAATTTTGAGTCACGCTCACGTCTTTACGTGTTAGCGTGACATTCTTACGCTGTGCGTGCGTGAATTTCTTTCCACGCTCCCGTTATGCGTGCGTGAATTTCTTGTCACGCTCACGCTGTGCGTGCGTGGATTTCTTGTTACGCTCCTGCTGTGCGTGTGTGAATTTTCTATCACGCTCACACTGTGCGTGCGTGAATTTTTTATCACGCTTTTCACGCTCATACGCTCACGCTGTGCGTGCGTGAGTTACTTTTCACGCTCACGTTATGAGTGCGTGAATTCCCATTCACGCTCACGTTATGAGTGCGTGAATTACCCTTCACGCTCATGCTGTGCATGCCAACGTGAACCACTTTTCACGCTCATGCTGTTTATACGCTCACTCCTACCTACTAGACTTGGCGTGACTTGTTGGCCTTAGCATAGACTTGTTGGCGTGACTTCCTGACCTGGGTGTTTCTAGTTGTTCTATAATTTATTCATTTAATGGTGGCATGATAGTTCTCATATTATATCCTTATGCTTTTTGTATGCACTCGATAATCTTAGCATGTTAATATTTTTAATACATATGGTTGTGTAGAACGTGCCTTGTGTCTTGACTGGTTTATGGATACCCAGTAAGACTGGAACTTAACCCTGAGAGTTATAGACTCGACCCCATTTAATACTAATTGACTTTCATGCCTTGTCACCATTGATAATAATGGCTATCTTGACTAAAATTGATCATGCGTTCCTAATTGGAACTAAGAGACTGGCTAGTCGTCTTATTGAATTGAATAAATGAGACACGTTCATGTAATGAACTATTGTAATCGATTAGCCGATCTCGAATATTGACATACAGGCACATGCATGCTTCAATTTTATTTATTTATTTATTTATTTTACAAAAGCAGCATGTGTACTTTATAGTCAAGGCATGATTACTCTATGGTTAGAATTGATTGTTGCATTACGCTCTGTAAGACCTACAACCTAGCCGCACGGGTATCGTTGTAGAGTTGCGCATATCATGCCCCGTACGAAAGTACTCATTGGAATGACCATGATCCACGGCATGTGATTTCACTCAACGTAGGGACTATTAAGTCAAATAAAATAATGATTGCATGGAGAGAATGGATCCCCGAGTTCTTACATGGCAGCCCTCTTGGGACTAGTAGTGCCCGACAGGCCGGCTGGTTCCCACAGATACTGTAAACCTGCCACACGGGCAGGGAGCGGTATCTGCTTATATTATTATTGTATATTATATATTGATGACGGACGTCCCGCTGGGACTCGTCTAATTCATGATTGGCGTAATTGATTGACTGGATAGACTAGCCTTGCTCGCACATAGTAAGAACTGAGGAATCCCTATTTGCATAAGTCCAGGATAACTTGGGACTCACAATAGCAAGCCGTAGGAGTTGATTGGCTGTTCAAGATGATTTGTTTGTGTACTGTACCTACTCTGTTGCCTAACTGAGATGATCAGAATGTCAGGACATGACGAGCCAACTTCTGTCCTTGTTTGGTTGGAAGGTTGGTTCGAAGTGTCGTGACGTTATGTGAATCCTAGTGGAAAGCAGAGATCTATTATTATATTCTCTTACTTACTGGTTTAATCCTTCATATCGTGCTTCCTTGTGGTACTTGCTATTAGAGGTCTAACCTCTCTGGTTTTGCATGGCCAGATTTAGAGCCGGTTCCCGAGGACTCAACTTACTTCCACCTCCAAGATGGTCAATACTAGGGGAATGATCGCAGGAGGACTCGAGTGGGTTCCTTACTCTACCGCTCATTTTGTTATTTACTTCATACTTAGCCGTTTGGCACCGACATGTTAGTCGGATTGTCTTGTACTTACCTTTACATAATTGTAATTAAGTCAGACTGCAGCTGATAACAATTGTGTATATGTTACTATACCATCTGGCTATGTTTTGTAAAGCCAGATCTCAAGAACATTTTGACTAAGCGTTTGGGACGCCTTACTGCTTTATCTTACATGTTCTCTATTCTTGCTTCTTGTTTGAATGATTGAGACAATAGATGTGAAGTGACCATAGTAAGACTTTCATGTAGTATGCACCCCCTCGTCTGGTTAGACAGCATTGATCATATTATACGGTATTCATCTACCCGTAATACGTAGCTGGCTGAGTCATTCCCCCGCTCTCCAGTATTCTGGTTCTGGTGTGTGACAAGGTTTTAGTGGTGGCCCATGCAGGTCTGATTTCAGACTTGTGGGGTGTTTTGATTTATAGGATGTCTCAATCACACGTGTTTCTCCCTTGATCTCATGATTCGTTATTCTCAACCCTTGTTTGACATTCCGGTATCCTTTGACTTCATTGATCCTTCATGTCCGGTTGTTTGATTGTTCTCTTGTCCCTTTTCTTAGGGGCACTTCGTCCGCATCGGTCAGAGCTGGACAACAACAGGGGCAACATGGGCAACATGACCAGGTTGGTCAGCAACAAGGGCCAGTCTCACCTCAGGAGGCTATCCAAGAAGAAGTGATAGTAGAAGCAGCAGCTGAACCGCAGTATCCGAATGTTCTACCACCACCAACAGTTCCACCTACCCAAGTGGACACACCAGCCCTTCTGGAGATCATGAGAGGAATGATGGCTGCTCAGCAACATCAGATGTTGGCCTAGCAGCGCATGCACACTCAGCTATAAGAGAAGAATGTGTTGCTCAACCAAGGATTGCAGACGGCTTTGGAAAGAGGAGTGAGGACTGATTCAGGAGCATCAGCCAGGTTTTGCAAGTACAACCCCCGCCGTTTCGAGGGCACGGAGGATGCCATCTCAGCAGATGCATGGCTTAAGGATATTAAGGCTATTCTGACAGCAGCTAAGGTACCGGCAGAAGAACGTGTGGATCTAGTGAAGTTGTTACTTCAGGATCTCGCACGTGATTGGTGGGAATCAGAGGAAGTGGGCATTAGACGTCCTGTAGCTTGGGACAATTTTACTGCAAGATTCAAGACCAAGTACTATGGAGTTGTGGCACGGTTTGAGCTACAAAAGAAGTTTATCAACCTCAGGTAGGCCGGCAAGACTGTAGATGCTTATGCAGCAGAGTTCTGCAGATTGAGTAGATTCGCCCCAGAGATGGTAGCAACAGAGAGCCAGAGGGCCATGAGGTTTCAGCAAGGGTTTCATCTTGAACTCTTGCAATTGATAGAGGGGCACAATTACCAAACTTTTGACGAAGTATTGACGACAACTCGAAGGCATGAGATCACCATTCAGAGGCTTGCGGCAAGGACTGGAGGTCAGAAGAGATCCCACAGTCATATTGAAGGAGGAGGGGGAGCAGCGCCCCGAATAACAGCACCATCCACTGGCATTCGCATCTACGATGTGGCGATACGAGGACCAGCACCACCACCCAGGCAGCAGCAACAGCAACAGAGGAAGAACAAGCAACCCCCGACGGGCTGCACTTATTATGGGAAGATGGGGCACACTAGAGATGTGTGTCGGACATTGAATAGACTGTGTCTGATATGTGGAAATCCAGACCATCGGGTTACCACATGTCCCATGAATCCGAGGTCAGGAGGACCAGGGCAGCAGTTTCCTGCTCTTCCAGCACACCAGGGGAAGGCCAGTATCGAGGACCAGTGGTGGCAGTAAGGCCGTTGGCACAGCGTCCGTTAATGTCGCAGGCTCAGATGTTTCGATAGCAGGGGCCGCCGATGCAGCAACACCAGCATAGACCACCCCAGCATCATCAAGGAAGGGGCCAGCAACAACATCAGGCTAGACCGCAGCATGGAAACCAGCAAGGAGGTCGAGGGCAAGCATTTACTTTGTCCTTGGAGGAGGCATTGGCATCGGGAGATATTGTGGCAGGTAACATTCTCGTCGCCTCATATCCCGCAGTAGCATTGTTTGATTCAGGAGCATCCCACTCATTTATATCTGCACAATTTGCGACACGACTAGGAATAGAGTTCGAGGCATTGCCAGGGAGGTTGAATATACTCACTGGTAATGGGCTCGTAGGAGTTAGTAGAGTTATTTTAGCATGTAGCGTTGTAGTTTGCGGGCATTCTTTACCCGCCCGGTTGATAGAATTTTCTGTTGGAAATTTCGACGTTATCTTAGGCATGGACTGGCTGAAAGACAGTCATGCGATAATAGATTGTCGTAGAGGGAGTGTATCTTTTGATATTCCAGGCATGAAGCGGTTCACCTTAGTCAGAACAGGGGCAACTCAACAAGAGCAGGGAGTAGTAACGGCAATGGAAGAAGTTCAGATTCCGAAGGTAGTTTAAGAGTTTCTAGACGTATTTTCTGAAGAACTTTCAGGTCTACCACCGGTTAGGGATATTGAGTTCAGTATAGAATTGGCACCAGGAACTAAACCGATATCAGATCGAGTTTACAGAATGGCAAATTCAGAGTAGGCCAAGGTATATCAGCACATAGAGGAACTGAAGGAGAAGAAGTTCATCCAAGCTAGCGTGTCACCATGGGCAGCACCAGTGGTACTTGTGGGAAAGAAGGATGGGTCATCCAGATTGTGTATTGACTACATGAATCTTAACGCGGCAACAGTGAAGAACAAGTACCCATTACCCAGGATCGACGACTTATTTGATCAGTTGAGCAAAGCTAGAGTTTTCTCCAAGATAGATCTTCGTTCAGGGTACCATCAGGTGAGGGTTCGGAAGGAAGATATTCCCAAGACAGCATTCAGGTCGAAGTATGGACATTATGAATTCTTAGTAATGCCGTTTGGTTTGACCAATGCTCCAGCAATATTCATGGATTTGATGAATCGCATCTTTATGCCATACTTAGATCAGTTTGTCGTGGTATTTCTCGACGACATTCTCGTATACTCTGCTAGTGAAGAGGAGCATGAAGACCACCTCAGGAAAGTGTTACAGGTTCTGAGAGAGAACCAGTTGTATGCCAAGCTCAGCAAGTGTGAGTTTTGGTCGGATCACATTTCATTTTTGGGTCACATCATATCAGGAGCTGGAGTAGCAGTAGATCCCAAGAAGATAGAAGCAGTAGAAAGTTGGCCAGTACTGTCACACCCCAGAACCAGAATACTGGAGAGCGGGGGAATGACTCAGCCAGCTACGTATTACGGGTAGATGAATACCGTATAATACGATCAATGCTGTCTAACCAGACGAGGGGGTGCATACTACATGAAAGTCTTACTATGGTCACTTCACATCTATTGTCTCAATCATTCAAACAAGAAGCAAGAATAGAGAACATGTAAGATAAAGCAGTAAGGCGTCCCAAACGCTTAGTCAAAATGTTCTTGAGATCTGGCTTTACAAAATATAGCCAGATGGTATAGTAACATATACACAATTGTTATCAGCTGCAGTCTGACTTAATTACAATTATGTAAAGGTAAGTACAAGACAATCCGACTAACATGTCGGTGCCAAACGGTTAAGTATAAAGTAAATAACAAAACGAGCGGTGGAGTAAGGAACCCACTCGAGTCCTTCTGCGATTATTCCCCTAGTATTGACCATCTTGGAGGTGGAAGTAAGTTGAGTCCTCGGGAACCGGCTCTAAATCTGGCCATGCAAAACTAGAGAGGTTAGACCTCTAATAGCAAGTACCATAAGGAAGCACGATATGAAGGATTAAACCAGTAAGTAAGAGAATATAATAATAGATCTCTGCTTTCTACTAGGATTCACATAACGTCACGACACTTCGAACCAACCTCCCAACCAAACAAGGACAGAAGTTGGCTCGTCATGTACTGACATTCTGATCATCTCAGTTAGGCAACAGAGTAGGTACAGTACACAAACAAATCATCTTGAACGGCCAATCAACTCCTACGGCATGCTATTGTGAGTCCCAAGTTATCCTGGACTTATACAAATAGGGATTCCTCAGTTCTTACTATGTGCGAGGAAGACTAGTCTATCCAGTCAATCAATTGCGCCAATCATGAATTAGACGAGTCCCAGCGGGACGCCTGTCATCAATATACAATATACAATAATAATATAAGCAGATACCGCTCCCTGCCCGTGTGGCAGGTTTACAGTATCTGTGGGAACCAGCCGGCCTGTCGGGCACTACTAGTCCCAAGAGGGCTGCCATGTAAGAACTCAGGGATCCATTCTCTCCATGCAATCATTATTTTATTTGACTTAATAGTCCCTACGTTGAGTGAAATCCCATGCCGTGGATCATGGTCATTCAAATGAGTACTTTCGTACGGGGTACGATATGTGCAACTCTACAACGATACCCGTGCGGCTAGGTTGTAGGTCTTACATAGCGTAATGCAACAATCAATTCTAACCATGGAGTAATCATGCCTTGACCATAAAGTACACATGCTGCTTTTGTAAAATAAATAAATAAATAAATAAAATTGAAGCCTGCATGTGCCTGTATGTCAATATTCGAGATCGGCTAATCGATTACAATAGTTCATTACATAAACGTGTCTTATTCATTCAATTCAATAAGACGACTAGCCAGTCTCTTAGTTCCAACTAGGAACGCATGATCAATTTTAGTCAAGATAGCCATTATTATCAATGGTGACAAGGCATAAAAGTCAATTAGTATTAAATGGGGTCGAGTCTATAACTCTCAGGGTTAAGTTCCAGTCTTACTGGGTATCCATAAACCAGTCAAGACACAAGGAACGTTCTACACAACCATATGTATTAAAAATATTAACATGCTAAGATTATCGAGTGCATGCAAAAAGCATAACGATATAATAGGAGAACTATCATGCCACCATTAAATAAATAAATTATAGAACAACTAGAAACACCCAGGTCAGGAAGTCACGCCAACAAGTCTATGCTAAGGCCAACAAGTCACGCCAACAAGTCTATGCTAAGGCCAACAAGTCACGCCAAGTCTAGTAGGAAGGAGTGAGCGTATAAACAGCGTGAGCGTAAAAAGTGGTTCACGTTGGCACGCACAGTGTGAGCGTGAAGGGTAATTTACGCACTCATAACATGAGCATGAAGGGGAATTCACGCACTCATAACGTGAGCGTGAAAAGTAACTCACGCACGCACAGCGTGAGCGTATGAGCGTGAAAAGCGTAATAAGAAATTCACGCACGCACAGTGTAAGCGTGATAGGAAATTCACGCACGCACAGCAGGAGCGTGACAAGAAATCCATGCACGCACAGCGTGAGCGTGACAAGAAATTCACGCACGCATAACGGGAGCGTGGAAAGAAATTTACGCACGCACAGCGTAAGAATGTCACGCTAACACGTAAAGACGTGAGCGTGACTCAAAATTCACGCTGACACGTAAAGACGTGTGCGTGACAAAAATTCACGCTGGCACGTAAGAACGTGAGCGTGACTCAAAATTCACGCTGACACGTAAAGACGTGTGCGTGACAAAAATTCACGCTGGCACGTAAGAACGTGAGCGTGACTCAAAATTCATGCTGACACGTAAAGACGTGTGCGTGACTAAAATTCACGCTGGCACGTAAGAACGTGAGCGTGACTCAAAATTCACGCTGACACGTAAAGACGTGTGCGTGACTAAAATTCACGCTGGCACGTAAGAACGTGAGCGTGACTAAATCTTCCGAACTCCAATCTTATGGAACTTTCGTTCCAAGCCGGAAATGAGGTTCCCATGGTTCAGAATGGTGAAGAATGAGAAGCTCTGCCATAAGAACCATCTACTTTCGAAAATACGCCAGGTTGGGAGATCAAAATCCATGGTCAACCGAAAACACAACTTAGATCTGGAAGAAACAAGCCAAAGAAATCAAAAATGCTAAGTAGTAAACTCTCTCAGAATCACAAGAGGAAGACAAATGACCCATAAAAATGGGTGAAGGAGAAGCAAGATGTACTTGCCTTCTCCTGGTAGGTGGAAGAGAGTGATGAGGAAGAAGAAGAAGTAATGGTGAAGGAGAGTTTATGAGGAGAGAGAAGGAGATGGGGGCTTTAAATAGGAAGGGTGGTGGTAGGTGGGGGTTTGTTGGGTCGGGTTTATTCGGATCCATCCAAGGCCAACCCGAAAACAAAGCAGAGAGGTTAAAAGCAGAAAATAAAATATAGGAATAAAATTGCAGGAAATAAAATACAGATAATTAATTAACATGAAATTAAAGGAATTTAAATACAGGATGATACATGATAAATATTAAATAAATATATATGAGTTATACATGTATAAAAATACGCATTCCGGGAACGCGGAGTGACATCTCTACCCACCTTAGAAAAATTTTGTCCTCGAAATTTCAAATCCAAGCAGGTAGAAATACCGGAGCTAAACTAATACAAGCAATTCTAGTGAGCAAGTAATCATTTTTACCATATCAAAAGCAAGTACTATATATATAAATTCATCATTCTACAATATCAAGTAGCTCTACCCATAAGGTGATAAGCATGAAGAATCAGGACAATCAAGGTATACAGAAAAAGATATACCTTGTGAGTCAAACAGGTGTGGATACCGTGATCGGATATCATCCTCACGTTCCCACGTTGACTCTCCCAAGGAGTGATGACCCCAAGCAACACGGATAAGACTAATTGTTCGGTTCTTGAGTATCTTCTCTCTTTAGTCCAAAATAGACACAGGCTGTTCCTCGTAAGACAGGTTGGTACCAACAACCAGCTCAGAATGATCGAGGATATGGCTTGGGTCCGATACATACCTACGTAATTGAGATACATGAAACACGTCATGCACCTCTCGTAACGAAGGCAGGAGGGATAAACGATAAGCAACATCGCCTATCCGATCAAGGATAACAAATGGGCCCACGTACCGCGGACTTAATTTCCCGCGAATGCCAAATCTAATGACCCCACGAGTAGGTGAGATCCGCAAGAATACGTGGTCCCCAACAGAGAACTCTAACGGCCTATGATGCTGGTCCGCCCAATGACGATGCCGGTCCTGCGCAACTCGAAGTCGCTCTCTAATTCTCTTAACCACGTCAACCGTCTGAACAATCATTTCTGGGCCTAACATTTTCCTCTTCCCGATATCATCCCATGCAAGTCGCGACCTGTACTTCTTACCATATAGTGCTTCGAATGGCGCCATCTGGAAACTGGCTTGATAACTATTATTGTATGAGAACTCGACTAAGTGCAGGTGACTCTCCCAAGACCCTCCAAAATCTAGAGTGCAAGCTCGCAACATGTCTTCTAAAGTCTGAATCGTTCTTTCTGATTGCCCATCCGTCTGCGGATGGTAAGCCGTGCTAAATTTTAACTTGGTACCCAGACTATGATGTAAGCTCTTCCATAAATGTGATGTAAAACAAGTATCTCGATCCGACACAATACTGACAGGGACTCCATGCTGCCTGATTATCTGTTGCATATACAACTCTGCCAACTTTTCTGTAGATTGCCCTACTCTGAAAGGAAGAAAGTGTGCTACCTTTGTAAGTCGGTCCACTATCACCCAAATAGCGTCCTTACCACTTGGTGATCTCGGTAAACCGGTCACAAAGTCCATTGTAATATGCTCCCATTTCCATTCCGGAATAGGAAGCGGTTGTAATAGCCTAGCTGGCCTCTGCTGTTCTGCCTTCACTTGCTGACATACCAAGCAACGAAAAACAAATCTAGCTTTCTCCCTCTTCATCCCGTTCTACCAGAAATGCTGTTTGATATCTTGGTACATCTTGGTCCCTCCAGAATGAATAGAATATTGAGAACTGTGAGCTTCTGTCATAACCTCCTGTCTGATATCTCCACTAGGCACACATAGACGTGATCCAAACCTAAGCGTACCATCTTCATGAATTCTCATCTCCTTCCTGAGTCCTGACTCACATTCTGTCCTAAGCTTCTGAATCCTTGGATCTTGTGCCTGAGCTGCCTTGATTCTGTCTACCAAGTCGGATTGAACTTGCAGACTTGTTAGAACTCCTACATCACTAGGAAGTATAACTTCGATGTCCATCTCCTGAAGGTCTTCTAAGATATGCCTCTGTGTTGTCAACATAAATGTGCCGCCTCTCCTGCTGAGAGCGTCTGCTACTACATTAGCCTTGTCTGGATGATACTGAAGCTCTACTTCATAATCCTTGATCAACTCCAGCCATCTTCTCTGCCTCATGTTTAGTTTCTTCTGAGTAAAGATGTACTTCAGACTTTTATGGTCTGTGTACATGTCCACTCGGTCACCATATAAGTAATGTCTCCATAGCTTCAGAGCAAACACTACTGTCGCTAACTCCAAATCATGAGTTGGGTAATTCTTCTCGTGGTCCCGAAGCTGTCTAGATGCATATGCTATCACCTTCCCATGTTGCATAAGGATACATCCAAGTCCTTTACCTGACGCATCACAATATACTGTAAAACCTCCGGGTCCAACTGGCAATGTAAGAATAGGTGCTCATATCAACTTCTGCTTCAAAGTCTCGAATGATGCCTGACATTCTGTCGACCAAACGAATGGTACATCCTTCCGGGTCAAGCGGGTCATGGGTGCTGAAATCCTCGCAAAGTCTGACACAAACCTTCTATAATATCCTGCCAATCCCAAGAAACTCCGCACATCTGCTACAGTCTTGGGTACTGGCCAACTTTCTACTGCTTCTATCTTCTTGGGATCTACTGCTACTCCAGCTCCTGATATGATGTGACCCAAAAATGAAATGTGATCCGACCAAAACTCACACTTGCTAAGCTTGGCATACAACTGGTTCTCTCTCAGAACCTGTAACACTTTCCTGAGGTGGTCTTCATGCTCCTCTTCACTAGCAGAGTATACGAGAATGTCGTCGAGAAATACTACGACAAACTGATCTAAGTATGGCATAAAGATGTGATTCATCAAATCCATGAATATTACTGGAGCATTGGTCAAACCAAACGGCATTACTAAGAATTCATAATGCCCATACTTCGACCTGAATGCTGTCTTGGGAATATCTTCCTTCCGAACCCTCACCTGATGGTACCCTGAACGAAGATCTATCTTGGAGAAAACTCTAGCTTTGCTCAACTGATCAAATAAGTCGTCGATCCTGGGTAATGGGTACTTGTTCTTCACTGTTGTCGCGTTAAGCTTCCTGTAGTCAATGCACAATCTGGATGACCTATCATTCTTTTCCACAACTACCACTGGTGCTGCCCATGGTGACACGCTAGCTTGGATGAATTTCTTCTCCTTCAGTTCCTCTATGTGCTGATATACCTTGGCCTGCTCTGAATCTGTCATTCTGTAAACTCGATCTGATATCGGTTTAGTTTCTGGTGCCAATTCTATACTAAACTCAATATCCCTAACCGGTGGTAGACCTGGAAGTTCTTCAGGAAATACGTCTAGAAACTCTTCAACTACCTTCAGAATCTGAACTTCTTCCATTGCCGTTACTACTCCCTGCTCTTGTTGAGTTGCCCCTGTTCTGACTAAGGTGAACCGCTTCATGCCTGGAATATCAAAAGATACACTCTCTCTACGATAATCTATTGTCGTATGACTGTCTTTCAGCCAGTCCATGCCTAAGATAACGTCAAAATTTCTAACAGGAAATTCTATCAACCGGGCGGGTAAAGAATGCCCGCAAACTACAGTGCTACATGCTAAAATAACTCTACTAACTCCTACGAGCCCATTACCAGTGAGTATATTCAACCTTCCTGGCAATGCCTCGAACTCCATTCCTAGTCGTGTCGCAAATTGTGCAGATATAAATGAGTGGGATGCTCCTGAATCAAACAATACTACTGCAGGATATGAGGCGACGAGAATGTTACCTGCCACAACATCTTCCGATGCCAATGCCTCCTCCAAGGACAAAGTGAATGCTTGCCCTCGACCTCCTTGCTGGTTTCCATGCTGCGGCCTAGCCTGATGTTGTTGCTGGCCCCTTCCTTGATGATGCTGGGGTGGTCTATGCTGGTGTTGCTGCATCGGCGGCCCCTGCTGCCGAAACATCTGAGCCTGCGGCATTAACGGACGCTGTACCAACGGCCTTACTGCCACCGCTGGTCCTCGATACTGGCCTGCCCCTGGTGCTGGCAGAGCAGAAAACTGCTGCCCTGGTCCTCCTGACCTCGGATTCATGGGACATGTGGTAACCCGATGGTCTAGATTTCCACATATCAGACACAGTCCATTCAATGTCCGACACACATCTCTAGTGTGCCCCATCTTTCCACAATAAGTGCAGCCCGCTGGGGGTTGCTGGTTCTTCCTCTGTTGCTATTGCTGCTGCCTGGGTGGTGGTGCTGGTCCTCGTATCGCCACATCGTGGATACGAATGCCAGTGGATGGTGCTGTTGTTCGGGGCGCTGCTCTCCCTCCTCCTTCAATCTGACTGTAGGATCTCTTCTGACCCCCAGTCCTTGCCGCAAGCCTCTGAATGGTGATCTCATGCCTTCGAGTTGCCGTCAATACTTCGTCAAAAGTTTGGTAATTGTGCCCCTCTATCAATTGTAAGAGTTCAAGATGAAACCCTTGCTGAAACCTCATGGCCCTCTGGCTCTCTGTTGCTACCATCTCTGGGGCGAATCTACTCAATCTGCAGAACTCCGCTGCATAAGCATCTACTGTCTTGCCGGCCTGCCTGAGGTTGATAAACTTCTGTTGTAGCTCAAACCGTGCCACAACTCCATAGTACTTGGTCTTGAATCTTGCAGTGAAATCGTCCCAAGCCACAGGACGTCTGATGCCCACTTCTTCTGATTCCCACCAATCACGTGCGAGATCCTGAAGTAACAACTTCACTAGATCCACACGTTCTTCTGCCGGTACCTTAGCTGCTGTCAGAATAGCCTTAATATCCTTAAGCCATGTATCTGCTGAGATGGCATCCTCCGTGCCCTCGAAACGGCGGGGGTTGTACTTGCAAAACCTGGCTGATGCTCCTGAATCAGTCCCCACTCCTCTTTCCAAAGCCGTCTGCAATCCTTGGTTGAGCAACACATTCTGCTCTTATAGCTGAGTGTGCATGCGCTACTGGGCCAACATCTGATGTTGCTGAGCAGCCATCATTCCTCTCATGATCTCCAAAAGGGTTGGTGTGTCCACTTGGGTAGGTGGAACTGTTGGTGGTGGTAGAACATCCGGATACTGCGGTTCAGCTGCTGCTTCTACTATCACTTCTTCTTGGATAGCCTCCTGAGGTGAGACTGGCCCTTGTTGCTGACCAACCTGGTCATGTTGCCCCTGTTGTTGTCCAGCTCTGACCGATGCGGACGAAGTGCCCCTAAAAAAAGGGACAAGAGAACAATCAAACAACCGGACATGAAGGATCAATGAAGTCAAAGGATACCGGAATGTCAAACAAGGGTTGAGAATAACGAATCATGAGATCAAGGGAGAAACACGTGTGATTGAGACATCCTATAAATCAAAACACCCCACAAGTCTGAAATCAGACCTGCATGGGCCACCACTAAGACCTTGTCACACACCAGAACCAGAATACTGGAGAGCGGAGGAATGACTCAGCCAGCTACGTATTACGGGTAGATGAATACCGTATAATATGATCAATGCTGTCTAACCAGACGAGGGGGTGCATACTACATGAAAGTCTTACTATGGTCACTTCACATCTATTGTCTCAATCATTCAAATAAGAAGCAAGAATAGAGAACATGTAAGATAAAGCAGTAAGGCATCCCAAATGCTTAGTCAAAATGTTCTTGAGATCTGGCTTTACAAAACATAGCCAGATGGTATAGTAACATATACACAATTGTTATCAGCTGCAGTCTGACTTAATTACAATTATGTAAAGGTAAGTACAAGACAATCCGACTAACATGTCGGTGCCAAACGGCTAAGTATGAAGTAAATAACAAAATGAGCGGTAGAGTAAGGAACCCACTCGAGTCCTCCTGCGATCATTCCCCTAGTATTGACCATCTTGGAGGTGGAAGTAAGTTGAGTCCTCGGGAACCGGCTCTAAATCTGGCCATGCAAAATCAGAGAGGTTAGACCTCTAATAGCAAGTACCACAAGGAAGCACGATATGAAAGATTAAACCAGTAAGTAAGAGAATATAATAATAGATCTCTGCTTTCCCCTAGGATTCACATAACGTCACGACACTTCGAACCAACCTCCCAACCAAACAAGGACAGAAGTAGGCATGTCATGTACTGACATTCTGATCATCTCAGTTAGGCAACATAGTAGGTACAGTACACAGACAAATCATCTTGAACGGCCAATCAACTCCTACGGCTTGCTATTGTGAGTCCCAAGTTATCCTGGACTTATGCAAATAGGGATTCCTTAGTTCTTACTATATGCGAGCAAGGCTAGTCTATCCAGTCAATCAATGGCGCCAATCATGAATTAGACGAGTCCCAGCGGGACGCCCGTCATCAATATACAATATACAATAATAATATAAGCAGATATCGCTCCCTGCCCGTGTGACAGGTTTACAGTATCTGTGGGAACCAGCCGGCCTGTCGGACACTACTAGTCCCAAGAGGGCTGCCATGTAAGAACTCGAGGATCCATTCTCTCCTTGCAATTATTATTTTATTTGACTTAATAGTCCCTACGTTGAGTGAAATCCCATGCCGTGGATCATGGTCATTCAAATGAGTACTTTCGTACGGGATACGATATGGTAACTCTACAACGATACCCGTACGGCTAGGTTGTAGGTCTTACATAGCGTAATACAATAATCAATTCTAACCATGGAGTAATCATGCCTTGACCATAAAGTACACATGCTGCTTTTGTAAAATAAATAAATAAATAAATAAAATTGAAGCCTGTATGTGCCTGTATGTCAATATTCGAGATCGGCTAATCGATTACAATAGTTCATTACATGAACGTGTCTCATTCATTCAATTCAATAAGACGACTAGCCAGTCTCTTAGTTCCAACCAGGAACGCATGATCAATTTTAGTCAAGATAGCCATTATTATCAATGGTGACAAGGCATGAAAGTCAATTAGTATTAAATGGGGTCGAGTCTATAACTCTCAGGGTTAAGTTTCAGTCTTACTGGGTATCCATAAACCAGTCAAGACACAAGACACGTTCTACACAACCATATGTATTAAAAATATTAATATGCTAAGATTATCGAGTGCATACAAAAAGCATAAGGATATAATAGGAGAACTATCATGCCACCATTAAATGAATAAATTATAGAACAACTAGAAACACCCAGGTCAGGAAGTTACGCCAACAAGTCTATGCTAAGGCCAACAAGTCACGCCAACAAGTCTATGCTAAGGCCAACAAGTCACGCCAAGTCTAGTAGGTAGGAGTGAGCGTATAAACAGCGTGAGCGTGAAAAATGGTTCACGTTGGCACGCACAGTGTGAGCGTGAAGGGTAATTCACGCACTCATAACATGAGCGTGAAGGGGAATTCACGCACTCATAACGTGAGCGTGAAAAGTAACTCACGCACGCACAGTGTGAGCGTATGAGCGTAAAAAGCGTGATAAGAAATTCACGCACGCACAGTGTGAGCGTGATAGGAAATTCACGTACGCACAATAGGAGCGTGACAAGAAATCCACGCACGCACAACGTGAGCGTGACAAGAAATTCACGCACGCATAATGGGAGCGTGGAAAGAAATTCACGCACGCACAGCGTAAGAATGTCACGCTAACACGTAAAGACGTGAGCGTGACTCAAAATTCACGCTGACACGTAAAGACGTGTGCGTGACAAAAATTCACGCTGGCACGTAAGAACGTGAGCGTGACTCAAAATTCACGCTGACACGTAAAGACGTGTGCATGACAAAAATTCACGCTGGCACGTAAGAACGTGAGCGTGACTAAAAATTCACGCTGACACGTAAAGACGTGTGCGTGACTAAAATTCACGCTGGCAGGTAAGAACGTGAGCGTGACTCAAAATTCACGCTGACACGTAAAGACGTGTGCGTGACTAAAATTCACGCTGGCACGTAAGAACGTGAGCGTGACTAAATCTCCCGAACTCCAATCTTATGGAACTTTCGTTCCAAGCCGGAAATGAGGTTCCCATGGTTCAGAATGGTGAAGAATGAGAAGTTCTGCCATAAGAACCATCTACTTTCGAAAACACGCCAGGTTGGGAGATCAAAACCCATGGTCAATCGAAAACACAACAACTTAGATCTGGAAGAAACAAGCCAAAGAAATCAAAAATGCTAAGTAGTAAACTCTCTTGGAATCACAAGAGGAAGACAAATGAACCATAAAAATGGGTGAAGGAGAAGCAAGATGTACTTGCCTTCTCCTGGTAGGTGGAAGAGAGTGATGAGGAAGAAGAAGAAGTAATGGTGAAGGAGAGTTTATGAGGAGAGAGAAGGAGATGGGGGCTTTAAATAGGAAGGGTGGTGGTAGGTGAGAGTTTGTTGGGTCGGGTTTATTCGGATCCATCCAAGGCCAACCCGAAAATAAAACAAAGAGGTTAAAAGCAGAAAATAAAATATAGGAATAAAATTGCAGGAAATAAAATACAGATAATTAATTAACATGAAATTAAAAGAATTTAAATACATGATGATACATGATAAATATTAAATAAATATATATGAGTTGTACATGTATAAAAATATGCATTCCGGGAACGGGGAGTGACAAGTACCCAAGACCGTAGCAGATGTGCGGAGTTTCGTGGGATTGGCAGGATATTATAGAAGGTTTGTGTCAGACTTTACGAGGCTTTCAGCACCCATGACCCGCTTGACCCGGAAGGATGTACCATTCGTTTGGTCGACAGAATGTCAGGCATTATTCGAGACTTTGAAGCAGAAGTTGATATCAGCACCTATTCTTACATTGCCAGTTGGACCCGGAGGTTTTACAGTATATTATGATGCGTCAGGTAAAGGACTTGGATGTGTCCTTATGCAACATGGGAAGGTGATAACATATGCATCTAGGCAGCTTCGGGACCACGAGAAGAATTACCCAACTCATGATTTGGAGTTAGCGGCAGTAGTGTTTGCTCTGAAGCTATGGAGGCAATACTTATATGGTGACCGAGTGGACATGTACACAGACCATACAAGTTTGAAGTACATCTTTACTCAGAAGGAACTAAACATGAGGCAGAGAAGATGGCTGGAGTTGATCAAGGATTATGACGTAGAGCTTCAGTATCATCCAGGCAAGGCTAATGTAGTGGCAGACGCTCTCAGCAGGAAAGGCGGCACATTTATGTTGACAACACAGAGGCATATCTTAGAAGACCTTCAGGAGATGGGCATCGAAGTTATACTTCCTAGTGATGTAGGAGTTCTAACAAGTCTGCAAGTTCAATCCGACTTGGTAGACAGAATCAAGACAGCTCAGGCACAAGACCCAAGGATTCAGAAGCTTAGGGCAGAATGTGAGTCAGGACTCAGAAAGGAGATGAGAATTCATGAATATGGTACGCTTAGGTTTGGATCATGCCTATGTGTGCCTAGTGGAGATATCAGATAGGAGGTTATGACAGAAGCTCACAGTTCTCAATATTCTATTCATCCTGGAGGGACCAAGATGTACCAAGATATCAAGCAACATTTCTGGTGGAACGGGATGAAGAGGGAGATAGCTAGATTTGTTTTCCATTGCTTGGTATGTCAACAAGTGAAGGCAGAACAGCAGAGGCCAGCTGGGCTATTACAACCGCTTTCTATTCCGAAATGAAAATGGAAGCATATTACAATGGACTTTATGACCGGTTTACCGAGATTATCAAGTGGTAAGGACGCTATTTGGGTGATAGTGGACCGACTTACAAAGGTGGCACACTTTCTTCCTTTCAGAGTAGGGCAATCTACAAAAAAGTTGGCAGAGTTGTATATGCAACAGATAGTCAGGCAGCATGGAGTCCCTGTCAGTATTGTGTCGGATCGAGATACTCGTTTTACATCACATTTCTGGAAGAGCTTACATCATAGTCTGGGTACCAAGTTAAGATTTAGCACGGCTTACCATCCGCAGACGGATGGGCAATCAGAAAGAACGATTCAGACTTTAGAAGACATGTTGCGAGCTTGCACTCTAGATTTTGGAGGGTCTTGGAAGAGTCACCTGCACTTAGTCGAGTTCTCATACAAATAGTTATCAAGCCAGTATCCAGATGGCGCCATTCGAAGCACTATATAGTAAGAAGTGCAGGTCGTCACTTGTATGGGATGATATCGGGGAGAGAAAGATGTTAGGCCCAGAAATGATTGTTCAGACGGTTGAAGTGGTTAAGGGAATTAGAGAGCGACTTCGAGTTGCGCAGGACCGGCATCGTCATTGGGCGGACCAGCATCGTAGGCCGTTAGAGTTCTCTGTTGGGGACCACGTATTCTTGCGGATCTCACCTACTCGTGGGGTCATTAGATTTGGCGTTCGCGAGAAATTAAGTCCGCGGTACGTGGGCCCATTTGTTATCCTTGATCGGATAGGCGATGTTGCTTATCGTTTATCCCTTCCGCCTTCGTTACGAGAGGTGCATGACGTGTTTCATATATCTCAATTACGTATGTATGTATCGGACCCAAGCCATATCCTCGATCATTCTGAGCTGGTTGTTGGTACTAACCTGTCTTACGAGGAACAGCTTGTGTCTATTTTGGACCGAAGAGAGAAGATACTCAAGAACCGAACAATTAGTCTTATCCGTGTTGCTTGGGGTCATCACTCTTTGGAAGAGTCAATGTGGGAACGTGAGGATGATATCCGATCACGGTATCTACACCTGTTTGACTCACAAGGTATATCTTTTTCTGTATACCTTGATTGTCCTGATTCTTCATGCTTATCACCTTATGGGTAGAGCTACTTGATATCGTAGAATGATGAATTTACATATATAGTACATATCTTTTTCTGTATACCTTGATTGTCCTGATTCTTTACATATTGCTTGCTCACTAGAATTGCTTGTATTAGTTTAGCTCCGGTATTTCTACCTGCTTGGATTTGAAATTCCGAGGACAGAATTTTTCTAAGGTGGGTAGAGATGTCACTCCCCGTTCCCGGAATGCATATTTTTATACATGTACAACTTATATATATTTATTTAATATTTATCATGTATCATCCTATATTTAAATTCTTTTAATTTCATGTTAATTAATTATCTGCATTTTATTTCCTGCAATTTTATTCCTATATTTTATTTTCTGCTTTTAACCTCTCTGCTTTGTTTTCGGGTTGGCCTTGGATGGATCCGAATAAACCCGA
This sequence comes from Iris pallida, assembly GCA_029216955.1. NCBI lineage: Eukaryota > Viridiplantae > Streptophyta > Magnoliopsida > Asparagales > Iridaceae > Iris > Iris pallida. Next base: position 387,261 of record JANAVB010039420.1, read on the forward strand.
CCCAACAAACCCCCACCTACCACCACCCTTCCTATTTAAAGCCCCCATCTCCTTCTCTCTCCTCATAAACTCTCCTTCACCATTACTTCTTCTTCTTCCTCATCACTCTCTTCCATCTACCAGGAGAAGACAAGTACATCTTGCTTCTCCTTCACCCATTTTTATGGTTCATTTGTCTTCCTCTTGTGATTCTAAGAGAGTTTACTACTTAGCATTTTTGATTTCTTTGGCTTGTTTCTTCCAGATCTAAGTTGCTGTGTTTTCGGTTGACCATGGGTTTTGATCTCCCAACCTGGCGTGTTTTCGAAAGTAGATGGTTCTTATGGCAGAGCTTCTCATTCTTCACCATTCGGAACCATGGGAACCTCATTTCTGGCTTGGAACGAAAGTTCCATAAGATTGGAGTTCGGGAGATTTAGTCACGCTCACATTCTTACGTGCCAGCTTGAATTTTAGTCACGCATACGTCTTTACGTGTCAGCATGAATTTTGAGTCACGCTCACGTTCTTACGTGCCAGCATAAATTTTAGTCATGCACACGTCTTTACGTGTCAGCATGAATTTTGAGTCACGCTCACGTTCTTACGTGCCAGCATAAATTTTTGTCACGCACACGTCTTTACGTGTCAGCATGAATTTTGAGTCACGCTCACGTCTTTACGTGTTAGCGTGACATTCTTACGCTGTGCGTGCGTGAATTTCTTTCCACGCTTCCGTTATGCGTGCGTGAATTTCTTGTCACGCTCACGCTGTGCGTGCGTAGATTTCTTGTCACGCTCCTGCTATGCGTGCGTGAATTTTCTATCACGCTCACACTGTGCGTGCGTGAATTTCTTATCACGCTTTTCACGCTCATACGCTCACGCTGTGCGTGCGTGAGTTACTTTTCACGCTCACGTTATGAGTGCATGAATTCCCCTTCATGCTCACGTTATGAGTGCGTGAATTACCCTTCACGCTCACACTGTGCGTGCCAACGTGAACCACTTTTCACGCTCACGCTGTTTATACGCTCACTCCTACTTACTAGACTTGGCGTGACTTGTTGGCCTTAGCATAGACTTGTTGGCGTGACTTGTTGGCCTTAGCATAGACTTGTTGGTGTGACTTCCTGACCTGGGTGTTTTTAGTTGTTCTATAATTTATTCATTTAATGGTGGCATGATAGTTCTCCTATTATATCCTTATTCTTTTTGCATGCACTCGATAATCTTAGCATGTTAATATTTTTAATACATATGGTTGTGTAGAACGTGCCTTGTGTCTTGACTGGTTTATGGATACCAAGTAAGACTGGAACCTAACCCTGAGAGTTATAGACTCGACCCCATTTAATACTAATTGACTTTCATGCCTTGTCACCGTTGATAATAATGGCTATCTTGACTAAAATTGATCATGCGTTCCTGGTTGGAACTAAGAGACTGGCTAGTCGTCTTATTGAATTGAATGAATGAGACACGTTCATGTAATGAACTATTGTAATCGATTAGCCGATCTCGAATATTGACATACAGGCTTCAATTTTATTTATTTATTTATTTATTTTACAAAAGCAGCATGTGTACTTTATGGTCAAGTCATGATTACTCCGTGGTTAGAATTGATTGTTGTATTACGCTATGTAAGACCTACAACCTAGCCGTACGGGTATCGTTGTAGAGTTGCACATATCGTACCCCGTACGAAAGTACTCATTTGAATGACCATGATCCACGGCATGGGATTTCACTCAACGTAGGGACTATTAAGTCAAATAAAATAATGATTGCATAGAGAGAATGGATCCTCGAGTTCTTACATGGCAGCCCTCTTGGGACTAGTAGTGCCCGACAGGCCGGCTGGTTCCCACAGATACTGTAAACCTGCCACACGGGCAGGGAGCGGTATCTGCTTATATTATTATTGTATATTGTATATTGATGATGGGCGTCCCGCTGGGACTCGTCTAATTCATGATTGGCGCAATTGATTGACTGGATAGACTAGCCTTGCTCGCACATAGTAAGAACTGAGGAATCCCTATTTGCATAAGTCCAGGATAACTTGGGACTCACAATAGCAAGCCGTAGGAGTTGATTGGCCGTTCAAGATGATTTATTTGTGTACTGTACCTACTCTGTTGCCTAACTGAGATGATCAGAATGTCAGGACATGACGAGCCAACTTCTGTCCTTATTTGGTTGGGAGGTTGGTTCGAAGTATCGTGACGTTATGTGAATCCTAGTAGAAAGCAGAGATCTATTATTATATTCTCTTACTTACTGGTTTAATCCTTCATATCGTGCTTCCTTGTGGTACTTGCTATTAGAGGTCTAACCTCTCTGGTTTTGCATGGCCAGATTTAGAGCCGGTTCCCGAGGACTCAACTTACTTCCACCTCCAAGATGGTCAATACTAGGGGAATGATCGCAGGAGGACTCGAGTGGGTTCTTTATTCCACCGTTCGTTTTGTTATTTACTTCATACTTAGCCGTTTGGCACCGACATGTTAGTCGGATTGTCTTGTACTTACCTTTACATAATTGTAATTAAGTCAGACTGCAGCTGATAACAATTGTGTATATGTTACTATACCATCTGGCTATATTTTGTAAAGCCAGATCTCAAGAACATTTTGACTAAGCGTTTGGGATGCCTTACTGCTTTATCTTACATGTTCTCTATTCTTGCTTCTTGTTTGAATGATTGAGACAATAGATGTGAAGTGACCATAGTAAGACTTTCATGTAGTATGCACTCCCTCGTCTGGTTAGACAGCATTGATCGTATTATACGGTATTCATCTACCCGTAATACATAGCTGGCTGAGTCATTCCCCCGCTCTCCAGTATTCTGGTTCTGGGGTATGACAATATATATATATATATATATATATATATATATATATATATATATATATATGACCTCTAGCCTAGTGGTTAAGAGAGATGCATGTGGCCCAAGTGGTCAGGAGTTCGAGCTCCAGTGGAGACGAGTTTGCCACAATTACCTATTGCTTAATATATATATATATATATATATATATATATATATATAGGGTCGTTCTACTATACATTTGCTGGAAAAGGATGTATCGATACATCCGAAATTTGGACCGTTGGATGTTGATCCAATGGTTCGGATTGAATAATAGTGTAGAAACATCATTTAATGCTGATTTAGACTTTTGACCTGTTGGTAACTTGCTTTAGCAGGTCATTCTTCACTTTAATTTTTTCAATAAAAACCCTAAATTAACTCATATTTACTCTCTCTTTCGTCCATCCAATTTAATATTTCGTAATTTTTTTTTGGTTACAGGCCGTCGTGGTGGTGGTGTTGGTGGTTGTGGTGGAAAGAGAAACGGAGATGAAGAAGGAAATAAGAATCGGTCCGGATCGCGTCGAACCTCGTCGAGCCCTCCTAGAACAACGAGGAGTACCAGCTGCGCCGAGAAGAATCGGTCTGCTTCGCGTCGGACGTCGTCGAAACCTCCTCGAATAAGAAGAAGTACCAGTGGCGCCGCTCTAATTTTACTGTCCATGCCATTGTCAGAAATCTTATTTTTCATCTAATAATTTAATATTTTGTTAATAAAGCTACATGTCATGGTGGTGGTGGTGAACTGAGGAAACCTGCTTCTGAGGTCGGGCGGATCATCTGCTCACATATTTAAAAAAAAATCTGTATTGATCGGACGAAATATTTTTTACTTTTCTAATGATAATATTTTCGAAGAGAATATTTTTTTTGGACGGTGAATGGCCATTCTCTTTGCTTTTAACACGGAGAATGGCCATTCTCTTTGCTTTTAACACGGCGAATGGACGGAGAATGGCCATTCTCTTTGCTTTTAACACGGCAAATGGACGGAGAATGGCCGTTCTCTTTGCTTTTAACACAGAGAATGGCCATTCTCAAGGAGAATGGCCATTCTCCGTTCCTTTAACATAGAGAATGGCCATTCTCCGTTCTTTGAAAACGGAGAATGGACACTCTCTGTGCTTTGAACAAAGTATGGTACATTTACGACTGGAAATGGTCAAGTATCTCATATTTTTTTACCAAATATTTACAGTATTTTTAATATAATTTACCATAGTACATTCATTTAATATTAAATCATTTTCAAGAAAATCCGAATATCATTTTATCTGGCTCCCACTGTATAACTGCACAAAATTTCTTGCGAGTGTTTGAATATAATTAACCAACTATCAAAGAGAATTTTTCTTACATTACATTATGCATTACACTGGCATCGACTTCATACTGATGGCATCGATGTACTGATGGCAATAACAAAGGATGAACAGGCAGGATTATAATTATGCTTCAGCAATAAGAAGGGATGAACAGGCAGGATTACAATTTTGCTTTAGCAATACCAAGGGATGAACAGGCACTGGCATTGAATTCATACTGATGGCATCGATGTAGTGATTTTTTACAGAAAGCAAAACACATTATAATCAAATAAAGTTTCAGTGATCCCAGGAATGCATCCGTAATGAGGCCACCTGTAAACCCTAGGAATGCACCCAGGACTTATGAAATCTATGATGGGCATCTGCAAATCAAAGGAATACACCAAAATATCAATATCATCTATGAAGGCCAACTGCCAACCAAATAAATGCTTCAACCAAAAAATCATAATCAAATTAAGTATACTTCATTTCAAATCCAATAAACTGCATAATTCACGTTACAGTAATCTGCCCAATCTACGTTAGTAATTCAACATAGAACCTGCATAATTCACAATACAATAATCCAAATAAATGTCAGACTTACTCTAAATTCAAGACCATGTTACATTTTCAAAACAAATTATGAACTATGCACTTAGTACAAGCGAAAAGTTTAGTCTTATAATATTTCAAACACAAAATTTAGTTTGACCGCCATGACCAACAAATATTCAGAACCATATTACAAGTCAAATATTACTTCCAAATTGAAATAAAAGATTCAAAACTCAAAAGATGAATCTTCATAGCCATCTCCATCTTCTTCTTCTTGTTTCTTTTTTTTCTTCTTCTTCCTCTTTCTCAAAATATCCTTCACCTACACCTTGAGGGACGGATTAAGAAAAATTATAGTCAGTATGGACTCACTGTATATGTAGAAATGACATCCAGAAACATAAATAGAAGTATCAAAGTGATGGCTAACATTAAAGTGTCAATGTGCACAGTGTGTATTTTTACATAAGAGTTTGGGCTAGCCCCATTTACCTTCTTCACGAGGAAAGAAAAATCTTATTCTTGGTCAGCAAATTCAACCTCTATCTGGTTAATCTTATCCAGAATCAATTTCTGGTTGTCGGATATAGTCTTCATCTCTTTGAAGACATTCTCAAAGTTTACAGTAACAAAATTGTATAGATCATCAACCCTGTCCTTAGTGTTTTTGATTCCATAAGTTGATAGTTTTCCAGATGTTGATGGTTTGCTTGCAGCTGCTGTCCGTTTTCCAAACATTCGAGTGAAGGTTAGTTTTCTCATGGGGCCTTTGTTTTTAATATAAACATCCCCTGCTAAGCTTGGGACAGAATGTTTATTAGCCATCGAGCATACAAATCCTCCGAAAGGGAGAGCTGTCCTTGCAGTTGGTTTTCCCACGAGATGCATCATTCTACTGAACATGTAGGAACCTATATCCATCCTTTTTTTTCTTCCCCATATAATAAAGAAATTTTACTCTCTCGGGATGGATGAAAAACTCATGTCCAGTAGGGTTGAGTGTTTGAGATACGTAGGCATGCAATAATTTATACAAAGTTTTTAATTGATCTTTGTATACATTTTGAGGGGTCTTGGAACCCATTGAAACACCTGCAATCTCATGAATTGCATCAGTCATGAAAACATTATCAATATCTTTCATATCAAACTCAAGAACTGGATCAAATCCATAAAATTCGTTGATGACAGCAGCATTTACCCTAATCAGTTTCCCTCTCAGAAACACCAGTTGTTGATCCTCTTCTTTTTCTTTAATTTCAGCCGAAAGATTTGAGTAAAATTCTCTTACTATTATTTGGAAGATTTTTTCAAGACAGAATTTGTTCAGTTTCTCCAATTGATAGAATTTTAATATATCCAGGAAAGCTTCGTCTTCGACATCATCCATCTTAATTGATCTTTCAGGCATAACAACCTTTTTCTTGAAATATTTAATATAAATCTTCTTAGTTTTAGAGTTTTTAAATTTTTTTACCTCCTCTCCAGCCTGGGACTTATTTGATGATTGCTCTTCCTCTTTATTTTCCTCTTCTGATGAGGATCCAAAATCTACAGAGTACGCTGATGACTCTGTATCCGTTGTCACCTTAGTCTTCGCTTGAGTACGCTTTCGATCTTCATAAGTTGAGTCATCCGACGACTCTGTATCGAAGATAGATTTTCCGATCTTTGTCGAGCAATGAGTTTTTTTAGCCTTTTTTGCACGTGGCTTGGCTTCCGCCTCCGCTTTCATCGTCGCTGCCGCCGCCGCTGCTTCCGCCGCTGCTATTTTGGCCTCTGTCCTAGCGACCATAATCTTTGTTTTCGCCGTCCTTGCAAGTTCTGCCCTTCTGGCCTGTATCGTATCCCTTTGTGGATTCTTCCCCTTCGATGACGGTCGTTGTTTCTTCGACGGCATTTTGATTAGAAGAGGGTTTGGGAGAGGGTTTGGAAGAAGGAAGAGGGTTTGAGAGAAGAAGAAGGAAAATTCGACCGTCTTATATGACATTGGAAAGTGGAAAAAATTAGAATAGTTTTGAGTCTTAAATTAAATTTATTACTATTATTACTAGTATAAGACGGTCGAATTTATTACTATTAAATTTAAAAAACTACTTTCCAAAATTAAATTTATTACTATTATTACTAGTATATATCCTTGTGAAATCACTACATAAACCTTTGGAATTTTGAGACCCTAATTTTAAAAACTACTTTCCAAAATTAAATTTATTACTATTATTACTAGTATATATCCACGTGTTCCAAATAAATTATTGAAAAATTTGGCAGAAAAAACGTGGTGGAAACATGTTTATTTAAAAAAGGGAATTGTAATTGCCAATGAGCCCTTTCAATATCCAAGAATTTTTAAGGTAGATTACAAATGCTATCCTCAATTTATTACAATTTTTAAAAATAAAATTTATAGTTTCTCCTATGAATCAAGGATAATTTTGGTAATCCATCTTGAAAATCCTTGGATGTTGTAAAAGTCTCCTTGGCAATTGTAACTCCCTTAAAAAAATTTTGACAACATATTTAAGAATTTGAAGTTTAATCTCAATATTTCCATTTTTCGAATATTTGATTAAATTTTTGAAAATAAGAAGACTATGTACTTGAAAAGAGTAAAATTGATACACTCAAAGTTGTCCTATATTTTACTTTGTAATCATATTTAAGATAGATTTGACGGCAAGATTGACGCTGGCAGCATAATAAATTCTATGACGTAACAAGTCATTGATGGGGATATCGTCGCTGATATATGGATTTGACGTAACAAGATTTGTTAATTATAAAGAGCAATGCTATAGTTAGTAAATGGGTGTAAGTTGTAAGAAGGTTGTTGTAAAACCCCTAAATTTCTATATTTTTTTTTCTTTCTAAATTAATTTGGTATTGATTTTGTATTCGTAATTGTACGTCGCGTACAAGTTCGCGTTATTCGTATTTGTACGTCGCGTGCGAAATTGCGAGATAGTATGTATATTCATTTAAAATATTTTATTAAAAGATTTTCCATATAGAAAAATAAGTATTTAAATATTTGTATTATTGCATCGCGTCGCGTATTGGCAAGCGTTATTTAAAAATAATTATTTTTATTAAATGGTGCAAATATGAGTAGTAATTTCGAAAACTATTGTTTCACATTATTTTGTTCAACAGAGACATGAAATTTACTTCATGCCCACTCGATTTTCGAAAACTAATTCTAATTAGTTTAATTATTTATAAAAATATATTTCAAATATTTAAGTAATTACCGTAATTTTCGAAATTAATTAATATTATATTTTAATATTTATGTAAAAGATATTTAAGATTTTGTTTTATTTAATATTTGAATTATTTTTGATAATTTAAATTAGAAAAGATTTTTTTGTGAAGTTGAATTAAATGAAGATTTTATCTAAGTTTGAATTGGATTTGAACAATTAAAGTTTAAATCAAATTAAATAAATATGATATTATCTATGGAGATTTTAAAACCCCCACAATCCTATCCAAACGGGAATTTCCACATCCTATAAATAGACAGGTACTCCTCCATAATTTCTACCACCCATGTGCATCGTGTCTGTGCCACCCATCTACTAATTTTCTCCATTACAAATACAAAAATTCTGTCTCGCCCGACAATCCCGGACGTCCACCCAGCCGTGTCAGACACTCCCGATGCGGTGACTCAATCCTAAACCTAACCCTTGCCACCATCACCACCCCGACTCCGCTCGCCCTGGCCAACCCAACACCTTTCCGTCAACCACCGTCTCTGTCTCGCCACCATCAACGCCATCGCCATCATCTTCACCATCACCACCATCATCATCGCAACCACCTCCTCGCCCAATCCCAAACCTTCGCTGTCACCACCAGCATTAACACCGTTCCACCGCCACCAACGTCATCCCCGACGACCCCCTCACAAACTCCGTTGTTCCGCCACTGCCAACACCAAATTCCTTTCGCCACCATCACCGCCGTCACCACAACAACCACAGCAGAATAGTAGAAGGAAAAGCAGAACCCTAACCTTGTCGCCTGGTCCCGGCAGCGCTGATCTCCTCCGCCGCGCTCAGCCCTTCGCTCTGCCGTGCCTGTACCAGAGGAGCGCCATCGCCGTGCCGTTCTCCTCCACCAAAACCCTCCTCGCCGGAGCCATAGCCCTGTGCTCCGTAGATCCCAGCCACCACCGTGCGCAGGAAGCTTCGCCAAGGCTCCTCCGCCAGGCCGACCGCCTCCGATGGCCGTGTCGTTCCCTTCGAACGCCGCCGAGATTCGCGCCCATCCGTCGCCGCTCGAGACTCCAGGCCGCCCGCCGCTCGAGAACCCAGCCTATCCGACTGCCGCGCCGTTCCCCTCCGCCGACCCAGGGCCTCCGTGCCACAGCGGCTCCGGCGAAACCCTCATCCGCATCCTTCTCCGCCTATCTCCTCTCTCCGCCGGCTCGACAGCCACCGCCAGCATCGTGGCAGAGCACCGGACCTTCGCCGACCCATCTCGCCGTACCGCGCGCAGGGACCACCCCCGCCGCGCTTCGCCGCCGGCGACTCATCGGGTGAGCGCCCCCCCCTTTTTCTTTTCCTCTCTCTCTCACTTCCCTGAATTGAGAGCTCAACAGCTCTATTAAATTATTAATGTATAATATTAATTAGCATATTATTATCACTATTAGTATTATTATATTTCTTATTATTATTTTTAGTATTATTATTATTCCTATTATTATTATTAGGACTATGATTATGATTATTATTATTAGTATTATCATTATTATTAATGTTATTATTATTGTTAAGGATATTATTTTCCTTATTAAAAATGTTTAGAAATAAATATGCATAAATATTTATAAATATGTATAAACATGGTATCTTTTAGTATTCAAATTCTTATACAAATTTTTGTTGACTAAAATATATATAGTAAAATATTTCAGAAATGTAGCATCCAAATTAGAAAAAGTATTCTAGTATTTTTATTATCAGATAAATAAAAATATAATTATTCTATTTATGCAAACAGAGAATTTTGCCTAAAACGGTTATTTTGGATTTCAAGTATTTACCAAAATTATTTTACTAACAAAAATCTAATCTTAAGTATTAGAAATACTTTTCTAAAAATAGTAGGAGTATGTTCTTCACAATTTCTTCTCGATTTTCACCATTGACCACGACTGATCACTCGTCTCTCTTCTCATGAAATACCGGACCCTCACATATCGACCATGGCTATTGGACGAACATGACTTGTTGGATCATTGCACCACACCAGGCGTAATACCAGGCAAGATACCTTGTCTTTACTGTTTAAATTTCTGCTCAATATCATGCATGTTTTGTTTATTTTCAAGTTGTTTCTTTCTAAATTATATGTAGATGCAAAATACTATATTTTATGCAATTTGGCTTAGAGTTAAGGGACTACCGTCAAATTTAGTGTGTCTCATTGACTTATCACGATTGTACACGAGTTATGTGTGAGAGTTGTGAGTATCATGTAGTTGTCACTTGCGTGTTGGCTGATCACCCGTGCGCATGCGTAGGAATAACTGTCAATAGATGCATGTTAGAAGACTTGACAGTTATCTATTATAAATCTGTGTTGTGGAAACGACACGTGTTTGTGTGTCATGGTTACGACACACGTATAGTATCATTGGGGGGAGGGGACAACTACTAGCGTAGGAGCTACTTTTACTTTCACACATTTGGAAGATAGTGTCTCGGATGAGCGCTACATGTTACCCGGCCGATAGTGTCTCGGATGAGCGCTACTTGTTGGCCACTCTTTATTACTTGCTTGAGACAGCCCATGCATAGAACGTTGTCCTCTGAAGTGCATTCCACATAGAATGGTTAGGAACCTTTACTCATGCATACTTTTCTGTTGAGCTTTATTATTCAGTTTATTGGCATGATATTATGTCACATCCCGCACCCGCTATAAGGGCACGTGTACGTGACAATGCCCAGCCCTCTCCGTAAAAACGGCGCGGAACGGTGTAGGTTTTCTTCTCTAACAACAGTTTATATATATATCAAAAATCTGTCGAGTATATGGTCAACTCCGAACGGAGGACAAGCAATGAATATATATGAGTGCTCAATCACAACTCTAAGATGATAAAGTAAAGACTGAAAGATAAAGACAACAAGATGATAAAATATAACCTGTCAAGTTCAAACACAAATAATAAGCAAGTCCAAGTCTCTAATACAATCCAAAATGTAATACAGTCTCAAAAGTAACTGGAGACAAGGTCCAGTACAAAAGACCTACTCTAACTAAGCAATAGGTAAAGTCTCGTCAGGCGGAGCTAAGCCCTGCTGGACCAAGGTCTCCAAGTCTAAGCCCACTACGTCGTCCGGACCATAGTAGGTACTGCAATCCCCCTCATCAGCATCTGTAATATTTTGTCAATATATCCAGTCAGGATAGAACGAGTACATATATCTCATAATAGATCTCAAGATAGAATAAAAGCTATAAGACTGTAAATAGAGCATATACAATGAAATCATGGAGTGTACATATATATATCATGGCATGGTAAGCTGTAGAGCTAGAGCTAGAACAAGAAAGTAGAACTAAATCATGGTATGTACACAATCAAGGTAAGCCATATATCCAATGTGTGTGAGTAGCAGTTTCAACTTGTGATCGGCTTGGGTACCTGTCAAGAACTGGCCTGGCAAGTCATATGTGCGGTATATGACTCACACTGTTCGAAAATGTGGGATGGATCTGATCACAGGCATACGCTACTACTCCCCCTACCCCAACTGGTAGAATGGATCCAAACAGGACACGTCACTGCACAGGATTCTAATGAAAAGGTAGCGAACCTTCTCTAGAATCAGTGACCACATATTGCGCAAGAGCTACAAGGGAGCTTGCACAATACATCCCAACCTAAGAAGGAGAAACATCTCTCGTCGGAATCCAGGAATACCAATCCGTGAGAACCATGTGTCAGGAATAAGCATATCTACACTAAGTACATGAATCATAACAGTTATCATAAATTGGGAAAAAGTTATCAGAGAATGTACTCGTCTGTAATATGATAAGATATATCAACCAGATCCAATACAGTGTCTCGAGGACCTATAGAGAACAAGACGTATCAATACTATGTTTAGGAAGTAAAGTTAAATCAAATTAAATCCTATTAAGTCATTTTAGGTCAAGACAAGTCTAGTTAGGTCAACCTTGGTAATAGGAGAACATTGGAAGTCAATCCGATTCAAACTAGGTCGAAAGTTGACTTTCAGTTGACTTTTGGTCAACGGGTCAACTCTGGTCAACTCTAGGTCAACCCTAGGTCAATCCTAGGTCAATGGTGACTAACAGTTGACTTTTGGTCAACTGCTCAAGTTTAATGAAATTTGGGACTAAATTGGGTAAAGTGTTGACCTATAGTTGACTTTCGGTCTAAAAAGTCAACCGTGGTCAACCGAGGTCAAGACTAGGTCTAGGCGACTATTTCTAATCATTACCAACCCTTACAACCCATATCCAAGTCCATCTTGGACTTCGAAACCCGTATCTTGGCCGTAGGCCAATATTCAATTTTACCCTTTTACAAAGGTAAATTCTAACCTAGGCAATTACCAAGTTAGCCTACCTACGCTTGGTATTTTGACTCGTACTCCCTAGGGTAGTAGGATACTAGCCTATACATTCGTTACCTACTAAGATACCTAGGTAGAGTGGACGTCTAGTCCATCTTACGGCCTATTGCCGATATCTTGAATATCTCAAGATACGCAATGGTACGGCGCGATACCGTCGTCCTAAAACTCCGATTTCAACTCAGGAGCCTACCCGCAAAGTCTAATTTATATAACCTAGGTCTCCCCCAAGTTTCATCGCGTTCCGATGCTCGGAGCTCGATTTCACCCTCTAACTCGATCTCCCCTAAATCGATTTCCTATTTTCTACTTCTCATTCCTATTCTAATTCTCCTTCTTCTAATTCTTCTCCTTCTAAGCTTCCAATTCTTCTTAACTTCCTCTCATTCTTAATTTCTTCTTATCTTCTTCTTATTCTTCTAATCTTCTTCTATTTCTAATTCTCTTCTTCTATTTTCTTCTTCTAACCTTCCTCCTATTTCTTCTAACTATCTAACTATCTAACTATCTATATATACACACACACACACACACACACACACACACACATATATATATATATATATATATATATATATATATATATATATATATATATATATATATATATATATATAGGGGGGGTTTAAAGGGGCTAAAATGGGGGCTATAGGGGCTATGGCAGCTGTGCCATAGCTGCTACTTACTGCTGCTGCTCTTACTGCCAATGCTGCTGATGCCCTGCTGTGCTTTTGCTGCTGCCACTGCTTGTTCTGCTGCTGCTGCAGCTGTTCTCTTCTTCTTCTTCTCTAATTCTTCTCTACCTCTTCCACTCTATATATATATATATATATATATATATATATATATATATATATATATATATATATATATATATATATATATATATATATATCTATCTATCTATCTATCTATCTATCTATCTATATATATACATGTCTATATATGTATTTACATGTGTGTGGGTATGAATTTATATATATATATATATATATGAGTGTGTTTGTGTGTATATATATATATATATATATATACACACACACACACACATATTTATATACGTATAAATACATACACATACACATATCTATATATATATCTAAATTCATACACACACACACACACCCTCACTCAAACACAAACACACACACACACTCTCACACAAGCACACACACACTCTCTCACACATACACCACTCTCACCACCACTCCCTCACAACACAAATACATATACATACATATCTACATATATATATATATATATATATATATATATATATATATATATATATATATATATATATATATATATATACACTTTAATGAAGAAAACCCCAATAAATCCTAAACTAGATTTTAGGGGAAACCTATAAACCTATGGTCAAAGTGTGGATAATCATCTCCTCCACACTTATTATGAAGGACATAAAGGCTAGAGAGAAATAAATGGGGGTTTAAATGCATACCTAGAATTTGAAAATCCTTGGAGAAGAAAAGCTTGGAAGAAAGAAAGAAATTTGAGAGAGAGAGAGTTAACTTAGTGAAGAAGAAAAAGGGGGGGGGGGTGCTCCCTACTTGGCCGCCCAAAGGGGGGGTTATTGGGTTTGGGTGAGGCCCATTAAGCCCCCAAACCCAATAGACTTAGGTTGGGTTCGGTTCGGGTTTGGTTTGTTTCGGTTCGTTTCGGTTCAACCCCAATTAACTTATTAAGCCTCTATAATGACTAATTAAGCCATGGAAGTAGGGTTTATGATTTCTAGCCTAGTTAGGATGGCATGTGGGCCAAGCCCAGCTAGTATGTGGGTCCCACTAGTGTCCAGACTTCCCGGGTCTTCAACATAAGTCCGAATTGGGTAAAATTTAAACTAAATCAAACAAATCCCTAAAAATCATATAAAATCAAATAAAATTCCTAAAAATTGTAAAACTTGAAAAATGACGAAAATACTCCTAATTCGAAAACTGGGGGTGACAAATCTACCTTCCTTAAAAAAAAATTCGTCCTCGAAATTGAATGAGAACTAACACAGCAATCATGAATAGAACAAGGAAAGAAAAAGATAGAATTTTACCTCAAGGCTCGAAGAGATATGGGAATCGCTCCCGCATGTCGTCCTCCCTCTCCTAGGTGGACTCACCTGGAGAGTGGTGTCTCCATGCAACGCGAACCAAGGGAATGACCTGGTTCCGGAGCACCTTCTCTCTTCGGTCCAAGATCTCAACCGGCTTCTCTGGATAGCTGAGTGTCGGTCCCACTTCGATCTCGGAGTGGTCTAAGACATGACTGGGATCAGCCACATACCGTCTCAGCTGCGACACGTGGAACACGCTATGCACTCCCTCTAGCGCGAGCGATAACTCCAGTCGGTAAGCCACTGCACCGACCCTGCCCAAGATACGGAATGGTTCGATGTATCGTGGACTAAGCTTCCCGCCGCCACCAAAACGAATCGTGCCACGCGTCAGAGAAATCCGCAGAAAGACAAGATCATCAACCTAGAACCAAACACAAGACTTAGAGCTTGATCTAAAATAATCACAATCAGACTCAAATACTAGAAAAATCTAAACTATACCTTAAACTCCAATGGCCTCCGGTGGCTATCGGCCCAATGCCGCTGCCTATCCTGTGCCACCCGAAGTCTATCTCTGATAACCCTGACCTTTTCTGCAGCATCCACCACCATCTCAGGGCCAAGCAAAACCCTCTCGCCTGTATCATCCCAAGACAAGGGAGTACGACACCTCCGTCAGTATAGAGCCTCGAAAGGTGACATCTCTATACTGGCTTGGTAGCTGTTGTTGTAAGCAAACTCTATCAAGTGAAGGTAGTCCTTCCAAGATCCCCCGAAGTCCAAGACACAGGTACGCAACATATCCTCGAGGGTCTGAATCGTCCTCTCCGACTGCCCGTCTGTCTGGGGGTGGTATGCGGTACTGAACTTGAGCGATGTGCC
Source organism: Iris pallida (assembly GCA_029216955.1). Taxonomy (NCBI): domain Eukaryota; kingdom Viridiplantae; phylum Streptophyta; class Magnoliopsida; order Asparagales; family Iridaceae; genus Iris; species Iris pallida. Next base: position 402,579 of record JANAVB010039420.1, read on the forward strand.
CAAGCTAAGCTGCAAACTCCTCCAGAAGTGAGAAGTGAATTGGCTGTCCCGATCCGAGACTATACTCACTGGAATCCCGTGCAATCGGACTATCTGCCGCACGTACATCTCGGCCAACCTCTCCGTAGACAAACCCACCTTGAAAGGCAAAAAGTAGGCCAATTTGGTCAATCGATCAACAATGACCCAAATCGCATCCTTCCCTCCTAGAGAGCGCGGAAGCCCAGATACAAAGTCCATAGTGATATGCTCCCACTTCCACTCAGGAATGGGTAGTGGCTGGAGCAATCCACTGGGTCTCTGCCTTCCGACCTTCACCTGCTGGCACACCAAGCATCTAGAAACAAACTGAGCCACCTCGTGTTTCATGCCATACCACCAAACATGTTGTCTCAAGTCTCTATACATCTTGTTGGCTCCGGGATGCATAGAGTACTGAGAACGGTGTGCCTCCTGAAGAACCTCCTCCCGAAGTTCTCCGCTCGGCACACACAATCTGGTACCATGCCTCAACGACCCATCCCCTGCTATAGAGAACTCATCCAACAGTACTGCCCGGACCTGCTCCCTGATGACCCTCAGAGCCTCATCCTCAAACTGAGGTGCCCTGACTCTGTCCATCAGCTCCGACTGTACCTGGAGACCCCACATCTGCGCCTCGAACCCTGGAACTATCACCTCTATGCCCAAACTCTCTAGATCTGCCAGAAGGTGACGATCCATCGTCAAACACATGGCCACAGGATACCTGCTCAAAGCATCCGCGACCACATTGGCCTTCCCCGGATTATACTGTAAGGATATATCAAAATCCTTCATCAGCTCTAACCATCGTCTCTGTCTCATATTCAGCTCCTTCTGGGTAAACATGTACTTCAAGCTCTTGTGATCTGTATAGATCTCAACTCGCTCTCCATACAGATAATGTTTCCACAGCTTCAAAGCAAAGATGACCGCTGTCAGCTCCAGATTGTGGGTCGGGTAATTCCTCTCATGAGGACGTAACTGCCTAGATGCATAGGCAATCACCTTCCCGTGCTGCTGAAGTACACAACCCAAACCCCGTCATGAAGCATCACTGTAGATCATATAACCACCAGATCCAGATGGCAGCGTCAAGATAGGAGCTGTAGTCAACCTCGCCTTCAGCTCCTCGAAGGTGGCTTGGCACACCTCGGACTAAACAAACTCCTCGTCCTTCCTGGTAAGGCGGGTCATCGACTGGGCAATCCTGGAAAAGTTCTGCACGAATCTCTGGTAATAACCTGCCAGACCCAGAAAACTCCGAACCTCTGCTACTGAGCTCGACGTAGACCAGGACTCTACTGCAAAAATCTTCTTCCGATCCACTGAAATCCCCTCGCCAGAGACAACATGGTCTAGGAACTCCACGCGATCCAAGAAGAACTCGCACTTGGACAGCTTCCCATACAGCTGCTCCCTCCTGAGAGTGTCCAACACAATCCTCAGGTGCTCTTCGTGCTCCTCTGGTATCTTCGAATAGATGAGAATGTCATCAATGAAGACCACCACGAACTTGTCAAGGTACTGATGAAATACCTTGTTCATCAAGTTCATGAATACCGTCGGGGCGTTGGTCAACCCAAACGGCATGACGGTATACTCATACTGGCCATAGCGAGTCCGAAAGGCTATCTTCGGAATGTCATCCCGCTTCACCTTCAGCTGATGGTACCCGGTACGCAAGTCGATCTTCGAGAACACCCTCGCCCAGCTCAACTGGTCGAACAAGTCATCAATCCTTGGCAAAGGATACTTGTTCTTGATGGTAAGGTTGTTGAGCGCCCTGTAATCAATGCACATACGTACCGTACCATCCTTCTTGGGGACGAAAAGAACTGGCGTGCCCCAAGGTAAAGAACTAGATCGAATAAAGCCCTTGTCCTCCAGCTCGTCGACCTGTCTCTTCAGCTCCGCTAACTCACTGTTGTTGATTCTATAGACGTGCTGGGAGATAGGCTCAGCGCCCGACATTAGGTCTATAGAAAACTCAACATCACGATCTGGCGGCATCCGGGCAGCTCCTTGGGAAAGACATCCAAGAACTCAGCAATGAGTGGATGTGGCAACACCGGCCCCGCCAACAACGCTCCGCAGAATCCATCTCCTGGCTCCGCTGCACCCCTGGTGAACTCATACTCCGGCTCTTCCAACAGCCTGAACAGAATCCTGCCCCCTCTGCAGTCGATGCTAGCGTGGTGCATACTCAACCAGTCCATAGCGAGTACCATATCGTAACTCGAAAGTGGCATACGAGCAAACACGCACTCAGCTCCCGACCTCTCAAAGAAACTCTCTGCCCCTTGCAAACATTATTAACTAGGATGATGCCATTCCCAATCATAATCTTGCAAGTCCTACCAAGATACTCAGCAATGATATTGTGCCTAAGAGCAAAAGAAACAGACACAAAACTGTGCGTAGCACCAGAATCAAACAAGGCTAAAGCTGGAAAAGAATCGAGCAGAATAGAACCTGCGACAACATCCGCAATAGGCTCCATCTCCTCGGCTGCAAGAGCAAAGGCTCTACCCTGACCACCCCTCTGCTGGCGGTGCTGAACAAACTGCTGCTGCTGGGTCGGAAGTGGACCCCGCTGCTGAACTACTGGTACACTAGCTGGTGCCCTCTGAACAGGTGCCCTCTGAGCTGCTCCAGTAATACGGGAGTTCCTAGGACACTCCCGTATCTGATGCCCAGCGGCACCACAAAAGAGACACAAACCCAGTCTCCTCCTGCAGAACTCAAAGAGGTGACCGGGCTTCTTGCAGAAGTGGCACGGTGGATCATCCTGCCCCGGACGCTGTTGAACCCTCTGGACAGATGCTCTGGCCTGCACCTGCTGCTGATGATGCTGGAATGATTGATGCTGAAGCTGAGGGCGCTTAGCAGCCCCCGCCCTGCTACTGGCCTCCGAAAACAGCTCACGATCCCTCTTCAGCTTCAAGCCCCACTCTCTCTCCACCTTCCGAGCCTCTGCATAACCTCTGCATATGTCGCATAGAAGGAAGGGATCAGGATCTTGATATCCCATATCAATCCCTCTCGGAAGTGCTCTGCTCGGATCACCGGGTCGCTCACCATGTACTCGGCGTATCGGCTCAGCCGGCCGAACTCCGCCTCATACTCCTCCACAGTCATACCGCCCTACTGTAGGTTCTGGAACTGCCGTACTAGGTCAATCTTGTCTGTGGGGGAAAAGAACTTCTCTCTGAACAGGGCCCGAAACTCAGCCCAAGTGTGGCCCTCTCCTCCAAGAGCCGGCTCGTTCCGGAACCATGTCCGGGCAACATCTAACAACTGCAAGCCAACCACCTTGACCTTCAGGTCGTCTGCCAGGCGGGAGGCCCTCATCTGACGCTCGATATCCTCGAGCCAGTCATCAGTATATATAATGCCCTCAGTCCCCTTGAAATCCCTCGGACCCAGCTTCTTGAAAGCCTGGATGTCTTCGATCTTTTGCTGCTGCTGTACCTCCCTCTGTGGAGCCCCATGCTCCACTGTCGCCAGAGCCAACCTGTGTGCATCCTCCATACCCTGGCGCATGGCCTCTGTCTGCCTCATCTGAGCCTCGTGCTGGGCCCGCTGGGACTCCAGCACCTACTGAAAGAATGTGACCATCTGCCCCATGTCTGTGGACAGAGAAGGCAACGGAGGAATAGCTCCCATCACCGGAGGAGTCCCCTGCTGAGGAGGAGGAGGAAGAACAACCCCGACATCTCCCGGTACTGCAGGAAGAGCACCCGCAATGACCCCAGGGACAGTCATCGAGAGCGCTGGAGGAGTACCCCCGAGGGCCCCTACTGAAGTCCCATCTGCAGGGGAAGTGACCGGAGCCTGTCCGCCAGAGGTAGCAGACCTCTTCGTCTCCCCGTGCTCCTCACTGGGAGAATGAGTCATAACCATCCTGGAGACAGATTGAAAAGAAGATATCAATATGGCACATGAAGGATTATATCAAAAGAGGACAGCTAGAAAACAGTAAATCAATATCAAAGACGGTAAGCAAGATAAGCAAGAAAAGATCCTACTGTGATTGAGTACTCTTAGCCTACCACCTCCTATATGTAACACGACTCGTAGTCAATACTCTAAGACGAGTGCCGCAACGACATCGCACTAATTGCGACTTCAGGACCTGGTGGGCCACCACTAAAAACGTGTCACGACCCGCACCCGCTATAAGGGCACGTGTACGTGACAACGCCCAGCCCCCACCGTAAAAATGGCGTGGAACGCTGTAGGTTTTCTACTCTAACAATAGTTTATGTACATATCAAAAACCTGTCAAGAATATGGTCAACTCCGAACGGAGGACAAGCAATGAATATATAAGTGCTCAATCACAACTCTAAGATGATAAAGTAAAGACTGAAAGATAAAGACAACAAGACGATAAAATATAACCTGTCAAGTCCAAACACAAAAATATACAAGTCCAAGTCTCTAATACAATCC
>JANAVB010039420.1:416642-619142 GCA_029216955.1 Iris pallida
AATCTAGATCTTTTATTCGTGGCTATCTAATTGTTTGAAACTTAGAAATGATTAGAATCATTCCCTTGACCATACCTTTATGAGACTATTTTCTCTCTAGAAACTGTGTCCCTAACTTATTTTTACCTCGATCTACGAGATCCCATAAATTATCTTCATTGTTGCCCTAACCTTTTATTCTGGTGCATTAATTAGTACCTTATGAAAACCCACTTTCTATTTTGATCATTCGGCGTTCCCTATCGTGACTTTGATATTTGGAGCGCAACACTAGACTTTTCCTTCCCTCAAATTTCATATGCAAAACGTAGGCGACTCTGTTTTCCATAAATAAATTCACTTTATTTATTTTGTATCTGAGAAAATTACAACTGTAGGAATCTAATCTAGAAGACGATTACTTTATCCCTTGGACGATGCGGTGAAGAAAACTCGAACTTTGAAGAACTTGGACAGCATCTGGGCAATCTCTCTGTTCTCTCTGAAAAATGACTTGTCGTCTCTGATGAAGATGAAGAAACTCTTTTTTATAGAGTTCAGGATAACTGTCCTTAAGTATACGCTCAGGTAGTTACTTGTCGTGTGCATAACTGCAGGGACGCGTGGCGAATTCTGATGGAGACACATTAGCGTGCGGTTGAAAGTAGTAGAGCATGTTCAGGAGAGATTGATGGCCTGGATGCCACGTTGCATAACTTCTAGAGAAGTAGATAACTGGTACAGGACACGTGAGAACGTGTGTTGACTGTAATCCTGGATATGGTTGTTGTAATACGCTGCCTTGTTGAAGGAGAGTTTATACGCTGACTTGGATAGCGTAGTGCCATAGGAAAATCATACGCCCACTTTATGGGCAAGGAGTCATGTGAGGTCATACGCTCGCTTAGTTAACAAGAAATCATGTGAGGTCCATACGCTCACTTGACTGTGTGAAGAAGGAGTCATATGAGGTCGATACGCTCACTTGACTGGATGAAGAAGGAGTCATGTGAGGTCCATACGCTCGCTGGAGAAGTGGCCACGTGGCTATCATCAATCTTCTTTGGTATACCATAGCTTCCCATAACTGACAAAATCTTCTCGAGCGTCGTGACTGCGGATTTGACGGCTGACAGACTGTCAAAACTGACAGTAATGATGGCTTTTGTATTTATGAAGGCTGCTGAGTTGTCCTCGTAAAAGACAAAACTGGCGCTTCGAAAACCTATACGACGGTTACTTTTCTCGTGACAGCTGTCTTTGCACGAAAGATGAAGTGTCAGATTCATTCCTCATTTAAACATATGCTGTGCTGTCACTTCAGTAAATAATAAAATATTTACTGAGCGTATGGCTTTTGAATGAGCGTATGGCTTCAACTGACATCTGTCTTTAAGCGTATGGATGAAAATGACAGCGTGTCATAATTTTCCACATCCTACAAGACCCCCTTCAAAGTTTTTGAACTTTATGAGTTTCAAAAGTTCGAAATTACTTTGAACAGAAAGTGAGAATGAGTCCTGACACGCTGGCATGAGTTCATTAAATATCATGATGACTCTTCATTTTTCGAGATTGATTGAATCTGATAGAAGATTATGAACGGATGAACCGTTAGAAAAATGAAGAATAGATGAACTGTCGAGTGAATGTAATAAATGAACGGACGAACCGTCAAGTATTAATAAACATGTGAAACGTCGGATGAATGTGAGAAATAAATGGATGAACTGAATATCGGGAAAGAATACGTCCCATCGATCCTGGCAAATATATGCCTATAAATAGAGCATCTGTTTGAGTAGAAGGATCACACATTAAAAAAAAATGTCTTCCGAAGAGAACACGAAGAAAGGCGAAGTCGTCTCCAAAGTTGATGAAAATGCTAAAGAGCATTCGACTCCCCAAAAGAAGGAGACGGGCGAAAGCTCGTCTGCTCCCAAGCTGCCGAAAGATATCCTGGATTTCTTGGTCGAACAAGGAGAAACCGAAGAAGAAGAAGCAATGAGGCTGGCTGCCTGTCAGTTCTTGGTGCGGTCAGGAAATGATGTATTCAATTCTTTTGCTAATTATGTATGTGGTCCTCGTCCCAAATACGAAAGGGATTACAGTGATCTTCCATGATGATGTATTTCTTGAAGAATTTGTCTCAAATAAACTCTGTTTAAGGAAACTTTGTTTATGATGTATCCTTCCTGCTTTATATTATTTTGCCTTTATTCACTGATCTTTTAGACTCAAAAAATCAAAAGGACGAGATATCATTTCCATAGAATATGGTACATACTGAGATAGAAAATTCAGAGGTGATATAGACATGATTTTCTTATACAAGATCTTTATTAAATCCACTGGGAATCTAATAAGACAAAATATCAAATTCTCTGGGAAAATGATACATGGTAGAATATCAGTTTCCGCTGGGGATAATGACATCGAAATAGCTTTTGTAGAGAAGAATAAATTTTTGATTTTACATTTGCTGGGGAGTAATGAAAATATTATTTATACATAATATTTCTTTAAGAATTTGCCATTGATAGGCATCATCGTGACTTTTCCGTCCATAGAGGCAAGCTGATATGCTCCATTAGAGAAGACTTTGTTTACTACGAATGGGCCTTTCCATTTCGCGTCAAATTTGCCTTTGCTCATATGTGTCATGGTCATCGGACGTTTGACAGTAAGGACCAATTCTCCCTTTTGATATGTTCTGACTTTGACTTTCCGATTAAAAGCTTTTGAGATTCGGGCTTGATATAGCTCGATATTTTGTTGCGCATACAATCGTTTTTCATCTAGAGCTTCCAACTCTTGAAGTCGAAGACGATCATTGTTCTCTGCAGTGAGTTCATTAGCGATTTCTATCCTTAAAGAAGGAATTTGAATCTCTAAGGGAAGAACAGCTTCACACCCATATACCAAAGAGAAAGGTGTACATCCGGTCGCATTGCGAACTGTGGTACGATAAGCCCATAAACATTCACCAAGCTTCTCACTCCAGTTACGTTTATTGGAAGAAACGAACTTTTTCAAGAGTTTGATGATTGTTTTGTTGAAAGCCTCTGCTAGTCCATTGGCTGCTGGATTATATGCTGTAGAAGCCAGATTATTAATCCGATGATCATCACAGAATCGAGTAAATTTCTGGCTGACGAACTGTGGTCCATTATCATGGATAATATGCCGAGGAACACCAAATCGATAGATGACATGATGTTTGACAAAGTTGATAACATTAGAAGTCTTGACTTCAGATAACGGGATTGCTTCAATCCATTTAGAAAAGTAATCAGTTATTGCTAGAATAAACCGATGTCCTTTTGATGATGGTGGATTGATAGGACCGATGACGTCCATGCCCCAAGCTTCAAAGGGCCATGATGCCGCTGTTGGGTGTAAGAACTCCGATGGTTGATGGATAAAGTCTGCATGAATTTGACAGGCTTTACATTTCCGAGCATATTGAATGGTATCAGCTACCATCGTGGGCCAATAATAACCCATACGTCGGATACGATCTTGAAGTTTTGGACCTGGCTGGTGAGCTCCGCAGACGCCATCATGTGCTTCACGGATTATCTGTTGTGCTTCTTCACCAGCGATGCATCGAAGGAGAAGACCATCATAGGCTCGACGATATAGTGTCTTCGTAGTATGATTATAATAGAATCTGAGAGACCGGCGCCGGATAGATGCTGCTTCACTCGGGTTATCAGGAAGTATGTCATACAACACAAAGTCTAGAAACGGACGTCTCCAGTCTTCAGTTACGGTGTCTATTTTGTTAGAAAAGACATATTCCATAGTAGAATTGGAAGAAGACAAGGACACTTTGTCAAATTTTAATTCAGCATCAAAGTTGAGAGAATCTTCGTCTGGATTATGGAGAAAAACCAAAGCCAGATTATTTTCAACGCAGAATAGTTCTCGGTTATAAACCACTATCACTTGCTGACGTCTGATTGGTATGGCTAATACAGCAGTAAGATTAGCCAAAGCATCAGCTTCTGCATTATAGGCTCGTCGAACATGTTCGATAAAGAAACCTTCAAAGGAGGAGGCCATAGAGAGTGCTATTCGATGATAAGGTATCAAATCTTGATGACGAACTTCATACGTTCCTCTGATCTGATTGATGATAAGCTTAGAGTCTCCATAAACTTCTAAATATTGAACATCCAGATGTTTAGCGAGTTGAAGACCAATGAGCAACGTATTGTATTCTGCAACATTATTTGAACATGATTGATCTAGAGAATAAGCCCTCTGAATAGTTAATCCCTCTGGGGATACAAGAACAATTCCAACTCCGGCGATAATATCGCCGTTAGGACCTATTCTAGATGCTCCATCAAAGAATAGACGCCAGGTAGGAACTTCTTCAGAAACCAGATTTGAATCTAAAACTTCATCGGGAATCTCATCATATAATTTAGAATCTTCTGGGACTGCATGAGCTGCTAGAAAATCAGCAAGAGCCTGTCCTTTAACTGACTTCTGAGGAATATAATGCATGTCATATTGGGCTAACAAGATTCCCCAATTAGCCAGTCTGGAGTTGAGAATACCAGGTTTCTTCATCATAATCCTGATGGGATTCACTCTGGAAATGACATGAATCGTTTGACCGATAATATAATATCGCGTTTTCTGAACAGCAAACATTAATGCTAGGCATTCTTTCTCGATGGGAGAATAACGCGGTTCAGCGCCTGTCATTGTACGACTGAGATAATAAATGGCCTGTTCATGACCATCTTTATTTTTCTGGGCGAGTAATGCACCAAGAGAATGATCCATAGCTCGAACATATAGAAGAAATGGTATTCCCGAGATGGGAGGTACCAAAACTGGAGGGTTCATGAGGTACTGTTTGATGTCATCAAATGCTTTTTGACATTCTTCGTTCCAGATGAAAGATACACTTTTCTTCAGAAGTTTGTGGAATGGTCTGCAGCGTCCTGATAAATTGGAAATGAATCTCCTGATATAAGCAATTCTTCCTCAAAATCCTCGTAGCTCTTTTAAGGTGCGTGGAGGACGCATCTCTTGGATGGCTTTGATCTTCTCGGGATCCACGTGTATACCTTTAGCGGTAATGACGAAGCTGAGAAATTTACCACTAGAGACGCCCAGGAAGGACTTAGTAGGGTTCATTTTAAGTTGATGCTGACGCATTAAATCAAAGATAGTCTTCAAATCTTGGATATGATCCTCCTTTCATCGACTTTTGACTGCAATATCATCAACATAGCATTCGACTATTTTTCGGAGATGTTCACGAAATATAGTGCTCATTGCTCGCTGATATGTTGCTCCTGCATTCTTGAGACCAAATGGCATCACTGTATAACAGTATGTACCGATCGGCGTTCTGAAGGAAGTGTGTTTTTCATCATCTGGAAACATTTTGATCTGGTTGTATCCCGAATACCCATCCATAAATGACATTCGTTCGAAACCACATGTATTGTCGATCATGACATCAGTAATTGGAAGAGGAAACTCGTCTTTGGGACAAGCTGCATTGAGATCGCGAAAGTCTATACAGACTCGGATCTTGCCAGTCTTTTTAAGGACAGGAACAATGTTAGCCACCCAGTCAGGATGTTGTTCCTCTCGAATAAATCCAGAAGCCATAAGCTTGTTGACTTCAGCTTCAATTACATCCATAATATCTGGACGAAATCGTCGCTGTTGTTGTTTGACCGGTTTAGCATTTGGCATGATATTGAGTTTGTGCATTGCGATCTTCGGATCTAGTCCTGGCATATCCTCGTAGCTCCAGGCGAAGACATCGATATAATCACGAATAAGCTTGATCATGTCTTGCTTATCTATTTCTGAAAGACTCTCACTGATGAATATTGGTTTAGGAGAACCTTCTTCACCAACATCAATTTGGATCAGTTTATCTTCAGTAGGAGGTTCCCTCTGTTCGAACCTGAATTCCCATTGATTCTCTAATCTTTGAGCCCATCGTTCCGATTCGGGTGATATTTCAAAATCATCCTCATCTTCATCATTTTCTTGTGGGCCATCAACAGAGACCATATTGATGGATAGAATAGAGCGATAAAGATTGCCAACACTCGTGTCAGAATCCCAAGAGAGAGAATCAGAAGACTCAGATCGTTCATCTTCAGATTGTTCATCTTTATTGAATTTTGACTCTTCATGGACTATGTTGATAAAAGGGGTAGGAGCAATATAACCTAAACCACATTTTGTCCTTCCGTATTTTAATGGAGGAATTCGAACAGGCATTCTTCTTCCTTTTCCATTATTGAGACTGGTTCTAAAGTCATAACCCATATTTTTGATGATATTTTTGGATTGCTGACTGTAGCGACGCAGTTGTAACCTTCCAGTATCGTCATTTATATCATCTTCTTCCAAGTTAGGAGGATTCTGAGGTCCTTTATAGAAAAATATTGGATTTTCTCCCTTCTTTCGACTGGGGACCACAAAGTATGATTTCTGTATAGAGTCTAATGATATGTCTGTATGAAGAGCTTGAACAACCCCTATAGTTAGTGGCTCTAAGCTATTTAGCAATTGTAAATAACTTTGTACATAACCACAAACATCAATATACTGCAAAGGAGATGCTTCATTAATACTAGATGCTGTATTTACAACAGAAGGCTGAGCCTTATCAGACTTAGTCAGATTAATGACAAAGGGGGAGGAAGAAGAACAGTTAGAATTTTTGTTTCGATTAAGATCGATAACAAAAGGCTCAGAAGAGGTGAGCTCCCTTAAAGAAGACCGTGGATAAGTAATGCGTCCACTGACTGGAATGACTAGAGTATCTGATCTAGCCTGAGAAGATGGAGGGGGAGTGATGAGTCCATTGACAGGAATGATCAGCGAACTTTGTGAAGCTTGGGAAGATGGTGCAGTAGTGCGTCCACTGACAGGAATTATCAGTGAGCCCTGGGCAGATGATGAAGTAGTACGTTTACTGACCGGAATTATCAGTGAGCCTTCTTCAGATGATCTAACAGACTGCGGAAGAGTGATACGCCCTTTTACAGGAATAACAAAAGTGTCAACTTTGGATGTCTCATCTTCATTATCCATAGCTTGCAAAACTTTTGAGTATTCATCTTTGTACATGCGAGCGTCATTGAAGTAAGCTTCGACTCCTTTGAATGGGTAAAGATCTGCCACTTCTTTTTGAACCTCTCCATTATCATCAACATATTTGAAGCACTGATGAAGGGTTGAAGGAACGACATTATGTTCATACAAGAAAGGTCTCCCCAATAGAGCATTGTATGAGCAACCATGATTGTCGATGATGTAAAAGGTAACCTTAGTACGAAGATCGCCTATTTAAAATTTAAGGCGAATCTTGCCTAAAGGCTCACTTTTTCCTTGATTGAATCCCAAGATGGTAGTGATAGTGCTGGAGAGACTATGCACAGGTATCTTCAATGCATATAACATAGCCTTTGGCATAATACTGAGAGCGGATCCTGGATCAATCAGTAAACGATCAACCTTCATAGAATCAATATATCCTGTATGATATAAAGGACGGTCATGTCGATTATCCTCTAGCAGCATATCGTCCTGCGTAAAGGTAATGTTTGGAATAAATTCTAATACATTATGGCAATGAGAAACAGGTTCTGTTTCCAACTTCTTGAGAAGAGTTAAGCAGGTTTCTGCTTGCAGCAGTGCTTCACTTAAAGTTTCTCGAGTCTCTTTAGAGAGGCGTAAGAGCTCGAAGATTGATAATTTAGCTGGGGTATTGGCTAGTTGAGCCAATATATCAAAATTATAAGGCTTTTCAAGTCCTATAGGAGATGACTTCTTCAATGGTTTGTTGAAGCGGACTTGTTGTTTGCCTTTGTCAGCTGCTGTTGGTTTAGAAGGAACTGTCTCAACAGGAACATTTAAAGGCTCTTCAGTAGAGACTGGAATTGAAGCTGTAACCGGAGGAACGTCAGAAATTTCTTCAGAAACTTCAGCATAATCTTTCAGATATACTTTTCCAGACCGAGTTCCAGCATGAACTTCAACTTCAAATTCTGGTTCAAGGTCTATGGAAACCATGCTGCAATTCTTTATTTTGCTCTTGGTTCTTTTATGTTTGATGAAAGCTTCATTCCAGAAACCAAGGCCAACACGAGATTGATTATGTCTCATGGTGATGGCCAAAGGTGCTCGGAGTCCCTTGCCTGAGTTCAAACCTGGGGCAATGGCTAGATCATAACCCATTTTCGCCATCAATTCACGAGATTGTGAACTGTATAAATGAAAAGCAGGTTTGTATCTATCTTCAATTTGAGGTACAGATTTTATCTTCGTAGAGAATGAATTTCCTGCTGAGATGAAAGTAGAGGTTAGATAAAAATTGGGTGTGAAACTAGAAGTCATATTGCATGACTTAGTCTTCCCGAGCTTCTTTTTAGATGAGAAAATCTTCCGAGGAGAAAAGAAAGACGTCTCAAACTCTGTCTTTAAGTCTGGGTGAATCCACATGATTTCTCCCTTCTTGGTTGTGACAGAAACAAGTCCGTCATTCTGTGCTGGTGGGATGTTTATAACTTCGAGAGTTGCTTTGGGGATAGGAACAATCCCACTTTCCACCATTAAGGGAGGGAAGTCACCGAACTGCATTGAAATTACATTTGCTGTGACTGTTTTGTCTTTGGGTGTTAATGTCACAGCTACTGATTTAATCATCTCTTGAATCTTCCCTTTTAATAAATAGCAAGACCGGATTGTATGACCCAGCATTCTATGATATGGACAGTATTTTAGATGATCTGTCTTATTGGCTTCATCAGGCTTTTTAATTTCTGGCAATTGAATCTTATTACCTTTGAGTAAGCATTCAAAGATACCCTGAACATCGTCATCATCGAAAGAATATTCTTCTTTCGGCCGAGGAGATCTCTGTTGTTGATTTGTTGGAGCTGAAGTAGCTTGGGTAGTCTTTACTTCTTGACTACTGTTTTGGAGATTGACTTCAAGAGCTTCTTTCCCTTTACGATTGTTGGGTCGAGTACTATTGCTAGCACTCTGATTTGATTCTTTGGGAGCCATTTGTACCCCCAGACCCTTGAAGGTCTCAGCACTGACCTCGGCAGCCTTGGCACTGACAATGAAAGAAGGCCAATCTTGGAACTGAGTGGACCCTGTCCACATACTGATAATTGGTAAGAGGTTCGACTTGCAAGTGTCGATCGTAACAGCATCGGAAGTTCCAAGAGGCATTTTGAGGGCTTCTCTTCTGAATCTCTCAATGAATTCCTCAGTGGTCTCATTATTCTTCTATTTGATTCTTATGAGAGCCGACATGGTCATATCATTGAGCCCTTCGTAGAATCGTTCAAGAAATATTTGCTTAAAACCGGCGAATGAGGTAATGCACCCATCAGGGAGACTTCTATACCATTCATAAGCCGTTCCTTTGAGACATCCAATGAACACCCGAGTAAGGAGTGCGTCACTTGGTTGCAATTGATCAGTCATTACTTCAAAATGATTAATGAACTGACTTGGAGAGGTTGTCCCATCATAGAAAGAGATGGTCGAAGGTTTGTATTTTGGTGGATACGATACCTGCTTCCATTCTATCGGATAAGGCTGTTTGATGCCTAACCTTTGTAAACCATCCTTCTGTTTGAATGCCTCGAATTGAGTTTTGAGATTCTTCAATTCTTCAGAGACAACTCCCGAAGATTGTGGAGTTGTGGCTTGTAGAGTATAATTGGGAGGAGGGACTGCAGCATATGTACCACCCCCAGCTCCAGAGTGACTTGGTGTGGTTTGTACAGGAACATTAGATTGTACCCCCGGAATAGTAGAGGGTTCGGGGTTTGGAACAACAGGGGTATTCAATACCACTGGTGGTGCTGTCTGTTGTTGAGCCTGTATTAGAGTGTGCATAGCACTCAATGTATCTGCCATAGCTCGTAATTGTTGTTCTAAAGAAGAAATCCTCTGTTCATGAGCCTCATTGCTAGTCGAAGGTTCATGATCACTTTCTGCCATGTAAGTGGTAATCATTCGAGGAATAGATGATGAAACAGTCTGTTCTGAATCATCACTGTGTGAATCAGTATCTTTTCCAGGGCTTTTTACAGGAGTCAATACTGGAAAATTGGACTCTCCAAGGAAGTCTTCTGTGATCTCCGGATTACCACTTGGATGAGAAGAAGAAGAAGCTCTGGTCAAGGCTCCGGTCCTGGATCGAGTGCCGAGATAAACACCATCTTCAGAGTCTGATATAGCATCAGACCGTATGCTACCCCCAATATTTCTGGAAGTCATGTTGATAGAAGCATAAAGAGGTTCATCTTCATCCAACATTGGTTCATATTGAATCCGTTCAAAAACAGATTGTCTTTTTGGTGAACAACAATATTGGATGACAACCCGAGGTTGGAAGTCACAACCATGCTTTTCATGGCGAATATGGGCAATGTCATAGCCAGATGAAGTGTCAATTCTCTGTTTATTTTGCAAATATTCTCGGAGATCTATAGGAACAGATTGGGAAGTATTTGAAGATAGTTTCTGTGTAGAAACTTGTCTTTTGTTCTTCTGTCTTCTTGGTTCCTGAGTGTATAAAGACTGATTAATTTGAGCCACATAGTTCTTGGCATATTCTGCATCAGGGTCTAATATACTTGTCTCAGTGGAACTGAACCGATTCTGATTAAGCTTATTACGAAGATCCGTGGGAGATTTGACTTTGATATCAGTCTTGGATACTTGTAATTTGCCTTTCTCAGACCGAGAAATTTTGAGAGAAGAAAGATGAGTATTATTCCGACTAGGAGTCGGTAATAATCCATCTTTGGAGGAATTAGCCAAAAGGCGTTTTCTATTGTTTGATCTAGTAAGATTACTAGTCAAATTAACTGCAGAGGTAAAGACCTTAGGAGTAGAGGAGTTGACTAAAGAGTCTTTCTCCTTGGTTGGCACAAGATGAGCAAGTTGAGGGGGAATCATTTGTATGTTCTGTGGAAGAGAACCCCCAATCTGATTTTCAGAAACAGTCAAAGGACTGTATTTGTTAGCATATGCTGACTTCAGTTTGGACTTCTGGTCATACGTTGCCTTTTTATTAGCATACACTGGTTTTGGCTCGGCGTACGCTGCCTGATGTTGGCTTTTGTACACTGCCTTTGCCGTACGCTTCCCTTTGAATGCCATATGCTCAGAGTCATCAATGGCTAAAGAGCCGACTGCTGTCGTAAGAATAGAGGGAGAAGGGACCTTGACATGTCCAGAGATGGTTTTCCTTGTACACGCTGACTTGGTTAAAGAACCAATTTTGTCAGCGTGACTAGGGGAAACCATTGTTGCCGTGTTCCGAGAAGCCGAAGTGTACTTCATGGAAGTTGAAGACGTGTTCTTGTCAGCATGAGAAGTGACAGAAGCGTCTCGAATTGCTGCAGAAGACTTAGGGACATAGACGGAGTGTCTCTTCTTCTTGGCAACAGGAAGAGCGGAGGAAGCAGTGCGGCCCTCCTTCGCCTTGAGCATTTCTTCATAAGCCGATTGGTCGAATTGTACAACCATCGTCTTCTTCGTCAAGCCGATCGACGAAGTATCGCATTGAGTTGTTGCTATCTCATTGGAGGAGACAGCTTTCTCCAGCAGAGTCGCCAATTTGTTTTCTATAAATAAATTCACTTTATTTATTTTGTATCTGAGAAAATTACAACTGTAGGAATCTAATCTAGAAGACGATTACTTTATCCCTTGGACGATGCGATGAAGAAAACTCGAACTTTGAAGAACTTGGACAACAACTGGGCAATCTCTCTGTTCTCTCTGAAAAATGACTTGTCGTCTCTGATGAAGATGAAGAAACTCTTTTTTATAGAGTTCAGGATAACTGTCCTTAAGTATACGCTCAGGTAGTTACTTGACGTGTGCATAACTGCAGGGACGCGTGGCAAATTCTGATGGAGACACATTAGCGTGCGGTTGAAAGTAGTGGAGCATGTTCAGGAGAGATTGATGGCCTGGATGCTACGTTGCATAACTTCTAGAGAAGTAGATAACTGGTACAGGACACGTGAGAACGTGTGTTGACTGTAATCCTGGATATGGTTGTTGTAATACGCTGCCTTGTTGAAGGAGAGTTTATACGCTGACTTGGATAGCGTAGTGCCATAGGAAAATCATACGCCCACTTTATGGGCAAGGAGTCATGTGAGGTCATACGCTCGCTTAGTTAACAAGAAATCATGTGAGGTCCATACGCTCACTTGACTGTGTGAAGAAGGAGTCATGTGAGGTCGATACGCTCACTTGACTGGATGAAGAAGGAGTCATGTGAGGTCCATACGCTCGCTGGAGAAGTGGCCACGTGGCTATCATCAATCTTCTTTGGTATACCATAGCTTCCCATAACTGACAAAATCTTCTCGAGCGTCGTGACTGCAGATTTGACGGCTGACAGACTGTCAAAACTGACAGTAATGATGGCTTTGTATTTATGAAGGCTGCTGAGTTGTCCTCGTAAAAGACAAAACTGGCTCTTCGAAAACCTATACGACGGTTACTTTTCTCGTGACAGCTGTCTTTGCACGAAAGATGAAGTGTCAGATTCATTCCTCATTTAAACATATGCTGTGCTGTCACTTCAGTAAATAATAAAATATTTACTGAGCGTATGGCTTTTGAATGAGCGTATGGCTTCAACTGACATCTGTCTTTAAGCGTATGGATGAAAATGACAGCGTGTCATAATTTTCCACATCCTACAGACTCCACCTTCATGTAGGTATATTATGTCCCACCAAAACACGTTCCCTTGCACTCTATTTTTATGGTACGACTTTTGGGTCATAAAGACTAACTGTAATCTTTACCATGATATCGATATATTATTCGACCATGGATCTCGACTCAATTCTTTCGACCCGATATATGATTTTGTTCTACTTAATTCCTTACATGCTTAACCTTGCGTCTTATCTTGATTGCTTAACCATTGTCCTCTTATTTTCATGTCTTATTTTGATTTACTTGGACGTATAACATCTTTTTATATTAGCAAACCCTACTTCTCTCCCTTTCAATTGAATTACTTCACTTATATTAACTATGTTTCCTCTGTGGTTATGCAACCTTTTCTTATATGATTTCCTTGCACGATTATAGAACTGAATTATGACACCCTTCGGTTAAAGAGGGAGTAGATTAGAGAGATTACTGTTATAGTTAAATAAAATAATTTCATGATTGGAAAACATGGGTTAATTTTGCTATTTAGTGAAATTAAGAAAAGGTGATATTATCTTTTGAAGAAAGGGGATGTTCGAAGGATAGTACACTTGCTAATTACAAAAATGTTCGAGGAAATTATCATGATGCCTATGGAGAATTTTACAATGAAAAATGAGTACGAAATCCTTAGATTTGACTTGGCTTTGGAAATTGATTGAAAGTTTTGAACTTCAACCCCGAGGAAGGAATGAACCTTGAGGATAGAAATTTGAAGAAAAAAAAATCAGTAAATAGAGGATTTGACCTTTCTGTGTTGATGAAAGATAGAAATCTATTTTCTGTTAAATTAAGGTAATTGAAGGATTACTAAATTTTAATTTTCGGAAAAAAGAAAAGAAAAGAGGGGGTATATCGATATGTTGGAAGAAATTCTTTTACCGAATCCAAAAGTATTGACTTATCGAATTTCTATCGTTGCGATATTTGATTAGATATATGAAAATAGTGGAAACTCAAAACTTTTGTGGAGTGATTGTTGAAGACAAAAAGATTTCAAGGAATGATGGTTATAAACCTTGAGAGGATTAATAAATATATAAAAAGTTGAATATGAAAGAGGATTGATGATTATGACGATATCGAATGAAGTTAAAATTTAGTTATTGATCGTAGGTTGGACGGAGAAAACTTTTGCCTAATTAGGTGTTACACATTTTATTATTTTATTTAATGATAGTATGGATCAAAAACCGTTATTGATGGGTTGTCATGAGGTATCTTCTAACTATACCCGTGGATTCAATTCTTCCTCGTTATTTAAATTCTTTCGATTAGTCCAAAATTTATTCCATAGCATGCTTTGTCATCTCACCGAAAATTTGAGTGAATTTTTACTCTATCTCCTCCACCCTGCCTACCCTTTCTAATCCTAAATTTTGAGGACGAAATTCTTTTAAGTTGGGTAGGATGTAAAACCCCTAAATTTCTATATTTTTTTTTCTTTCTAAATTAATTTGGTATTGATTTTGTATTCGTAATTGTACGTCGCGTACGAGTTCACGTTATTCGTATTTGTACGTCGCGTGCGAAATTGCGAGATAGTATGTATATTCATTTAAAATATTTTATTAAAAGATTTTCCATATAGAAAAATAAGTATTTAAATATTTTTATTATTACATCGCGTCGTGTATTGGCAAGCGTTATTTCATTACTAAAATAACCCATTTTAGCGACGTCAGGAGACGTCGCTAAAAATGGAAAATACGTCGCTAAAACCTATTTGCGACGTATTTAGCGACGAAAAACGGACGTCGCTTATATGCAAGTCGCAAATGGCAATTTAGTCGCCGAACGTCGCTATTGGCGACGCGGCATTCATTGTCGCTAGACGTCGCTAAAATGAGCGACAGATAGCGACGTATCACTACGTCGCCAACGTTGCAACGTAAAGCGACCACTTGCGACGCTGTATAATTTATATATGATGACATGGCATAGCAGCCACGTAGGCAACTTAGCGACGGCTACCGACAGATTAGCGACGTATATTAGCGACGTCTAGTGATGTGACGTCACTATTTAGCGATGTATAGCGACTTCTACTTTCCGTCGCAGGACGTCGCAGAACGTCGCTATACGTCGCAGATATTATAAAAAAAATTTAAAAAAATATAATTCGTATTTTTGTTATGCTGTGTGTCTGTGTTTACAGTGTGTGTGAAGTGCAGTGTTCGAACCATCGACAGTTTCGCTTACTGTTCTATGTTTTATCTTGGATAGAAAGAGCAACAGTTCAGGGTGCACTTCTCAGAGCTTCCTCTTCACGTCCTTCACCTTCTCGGGAACCTTTACGACGTCCCGAGAAAGTGAAGGACGTGAAAATGAACCTCTCAGAAGTGCACCATGAACTGTTGCTATTTCTATCCAAGATAACACATACAACAGTAATCGAAACTGTCGATGGTTCCGAACACTGCATTTCACATTCACTGTAAATACAGACACACATCATAACAAAAATACACAATATATTTTTTAAAAATTTTGGCAGCACCTCCTTTGTATATCAGATCATCGCTTATAACCCAGCGTAGGTATATTTGTCATCCCTGTCGCAGATATCACAAAGTAAATATCACAATAAAAACAGAAGGCAGTGCAAAGTAAATATTACAGACTCAAATCCTCACAAACATCCAATAGAGTCAAATAAAAATGAAAGATGATAAAAAGTCTCCCACCAAGTGTATAAACAACAGTTGTATGAATAAACAATTTGCCCATAGGGCCAATACATACAAGTCATAAAAAAACTAATAAAATTACTGCGGACCCCTGCCGCGCAACTGGGATAGTATGTAGTCATACTGCTGCTGGGTGAGCTGTACCGTAGGGGCAGTAGGAGGCAGTGCAATGTCTGGAGTCGGCGCTGGAGGCAGTGCAGTGTCTGGAGTCGGCACCGTCGATGGACCGGGAGGACGTATCTGCTCCAGCTCTCGCAGTCGCTCACCATGCGCAGTAAGGGTACTCACCACCCTCTCAGTACTCGCCTCAAGCGAAGCCGAAACCTGAGTGAGTGAGGCAGACATGCTCCTCTGCGATCCCTCCAGCTCGACCTGTCTACGCTCTGTGCGCTGCGTAGACTCGGTGAGCGTCTGCAAGCTGGCAGCTATAGCCTGATGCAGAGTCATCAGCTCCTGTATACTGCGCTCGATCGTATCAAATCGTCCGGTGACGATCGGAGGGTCGGATCGTCGCTCGACTGCATCAGAAATCTGCTGCTGTAACTCGCGACGCAGCTCCTCGATCTGACGAAGGATATCCCCAACTCATGACGACGCCTGCGAAGCCAGAGACAGCGCACTGACAGAGGGGGCCCGGGATGACTCCGTAGCCAAATACGCGTCGTAGGATCCCGTACCGTAGTACGTACCCTTCTGAAGACCGCCAACGGCGGTCATCCAGAGCTCGTCCTGCGATGGAGCTGTAGGCGGCTGGAAGGAACTACCAGCCCCTCCCTCTGCTGGCACACTAGCAGCAGCAGCCGCCTCCTGCTGTAGCCGAACAAACTCGGCCTAGAACATGTTTGCTAACGTGTAAGTGTTTGCTAAAGTCTATATTGATATCTATTTTCATATTTTCTAAGTTATAGTAAATTAATATAAAGAATAGAACGTACATATGCCTGCGTCGCCCTCTCGTCAATGAACTCCCCAGCCCTCCGATGTGTGACCAGGAAGACGGTCACCATGTTCGGGTCCTCACCTTTTTTTACCTGTTAAAATATATTATCTATTATTAGTATTAAACATTCTATATCGAACTATATATAAATTAATGTCCGTCATAGGAAACGTACCAGACGACGAAAATGCTCCGTCATCGGAATGGAGCCACCACACCACTTACCGGCGCTCGACCGTGCCACCTTGGCCTTCTCAGACTGCTCCTGGTACCTGCGCTCGCTGAATCTAGCCTTCATCGCAGTCCACTGCTCTGGCGTAATCCAACCCTGGATCAGCTGTCCGAAGCGATCACGACGCTTCTGGTCGTCGATCGCATCACGGATGAGCTTGGCTGCGACGGCAGAAAATTGGCCCTCGATCCTCGCCGCCCGGTGTGGTGGATAGAAATAGGTCCTCTACAAGAAGTAAAATACAAAACTTGTATAATATACACAAATGATTATTAAAATTTAAAAATAAACAAATTTTTTACCTTGAAGTGGGCGAACCAAAAGGCCTTCCTATCTGCGGGAGCATCTGAATAGTTGAGCCAAGGCCCACCATAGTTCTGCCTCAGAAATTGCCCCAGCTGTCTCTGTACTACAGAAGGCCGATATCTATACAATAAAATTTTTTTATGAATATATATGTACATATAATCATTTGAGAAATATATATTAATTAATTAACTTACTTCATAGGCCCGTCCGTCCAAATCTCCATACGCGTCTCGCCCGGGAGAGCGCATGGAGGGTCGCTCTCACCTCTTGCCTGGGCAGGTTCAGTCTGATCGCCAGCCTCCATATGCTCGGCGTCGGCTCCCCCCATAGAGCCGTCGACAGGAGGATGTTGGACGGGGGATCGGGGATGCTGGACGAGGGATCAGGAAGGCTGGACGACGAGGGAGGAGTCGGCAACCTGCTGGAACTGCCCTGTCCCGGTAATGGACCGGGAACAGAACGGTACAATGGCGTACTCGGAGATGAGGATGAGGGTACAGAAATGCCGTCTCCATCCCCAGCCCGAGGCTGACGGGACTGGCTAATATATAATCCTCCGCGTCGTCCTCCTGGTCTAGTCATACCTGATAATAACATATGACAATAAAACAAAAATACATATTTATATGATAGACATCACAGATTTTTGAAAAATATCATGGTCACAGATAAAAGTGTCACTAAAGTGTCACAGATTTATTATTACAAAAATACATATTTATATGATAGACGTCACAGATTTTAATCCTCTTCTGAAAATTTATCTAGTTCGTTTAGCTCATCTTCTTCTTCTTCTTCTTCCTCCTCTACATCTTCACTTTCATCTGCATCTTCCTCTTCAGATAATTCTACTTCTTCTACACAATTAGATGTGTAATGAGGAACTTCCTTCGTGTCCACTTCTATAATATTTGTTACAAGAGGTAGTTCATCCTGTTGATAAGCTATATCGTCAACCTCAAAGGTATTTCTAGCTTTGGTCTTGCATACTGCCCACCAGTCCGACCTTGTTGTTCCCTGTTTAGGATAACTTGTGAAGTACACGAGCTGAGCCTGACTTGATAGGACAAATGGTTCATAGGCTTGATATCGACGCCGATAGTTTATATCAACAAGACCGTGCTTGTCTACTTTCCAACCCTGACCTTCAATCGGATCGAACCAATCACACCTGAATAACACAATCTTAGCAGGCTCTATTCCATAACTATATGTCAGCTCCACGATCTCTCGTAGCACGCCATAGAAATCGTTGCCCGCATCAACATCTTTGTAGTTCGAAGATCTGATACACAAACAGCTGTTTTTGGTGGAGTCGAGATCCACAAAGTTGTCTCTGATCGGGCAAGTTGTTGACTTGAACCTAAACCCATTAACACAGTAGCTTGGCCATATTTTTGTAGCATAAATTGGTCCCTTGGCTAGCGTTCTAATAGACTCATTCTCAAGTCTTGCGTATGGACGATCGACCTAAATACCACGAAAGAAGCAATTAAGCTCATTCTAAATCAAGTGCATATACAGAAAGGTAATTACAGAGTTCTCAAGTCTTACATATGCACTCAACCATGATAGAAAATAACGCCTCATTTCTTGTTCTAGTTCTTCTTCTGTTATGTGTGGCCTACCTGACCTCACATCATCATTAAATATGCTAAAAACAACATCGTGCAATTAATGTAATAGTATTATTCTCAACACTATTAAAATAATGTAGACGTATTATTTACTTACCCCTCCAGTTTCTCTACTTTCTCCTCATCGCAGTTGAGTAATACATACACCTGAGCAGCCCTTAGCTCATCATCGTTCAGATATCTCTTCTTCATTTTACCCGATGGCTTTTCTGGAGCATTGAATACCTTCAGTATTGTATCATTACTTTCATGATCTCCGTCGTCGTTTCTGGAAGCTCTCGTTCTATTAGTTGCAACATGAGGCTTGAAATACATCGAACAAAAGTTTGTAATCTCCTCGAGAACATAGGCTTCACAAATAGAACCCTCGACCCGTGCCTTATTTTTCACCTTTCTTTTTAGGTGATTCAAATGTCGCTCGAACGGGTACATCCATCGATATTCGACGGGTCCACCAACAGGTGCCTCATAGGATAGATGAATCGGCAAATGCTCTATAGAGTCGAAGAATCCAGGAGGAAATACCCTCTCTAGCTTGCATAGTATTACCGCAATGTCCTTCTCTTTCTTTTCTAGACGATCAACGAGCAATTTCTTAGAACAAAGATCCCTGAAGAATATGGTAAGCTCCGTCAATGGATTTCAAACTGCCTGCGGTAAGAATTCCCGAAATGCAATCGAAATTAACCTCTCCATGAATACGTGACAGTCGTGGCTCTTCATACCCGTCAATTTGTTTTCCTTCGGATCGACACAACTTCTCAGATTTGACACATATCCGTCTGGAAATTTTAGGCCCTGGATCCACCGACAAAGTCTCACTTTATCCTCCTTGTCCAGCGAAAAAATTGACTTCGGCAGGAACTGTTTTCCATTCTCTGTATCAAATGCAACGCAGGGTGTTTGCATATTTTTTCTAAGTCCAACCTGGCCTCGGGATTGTCTTTCGTTTTTTCCTTTACGTCCATCACAGTATTAATTATGTTATCAAACACATTCTTCTCAATATGCATGACATCAAGATTATGTCTGATCAGATTGGTACTCCAGTATGGCAGATCCCAGAATATGCTCCTCTTTGTCCAGTTATGATCTCTACCAAATCCATCGCACTTGTACCCAGTTGTAGGATCTTCGATAGCACTTGGAAAATCTTTAACCTCCTCCCATATCGTGGCTCCGCACCACCTTGGCGGTGGATCACCCTTCTCTACAACGCCGACATGGAATGCATTCCTGTTTCTTCTGAACGGATGATCTTTTGGCAGAAATTGCCGATGACAATCAAAGAAGCACGATTTTCCTCCGTCTTTCAAGCGGAAAGCCTTACTACGGTCCATGCAATATGGACATGAGAGACGACCATGAGTGCTCCATCCAGATAACATTCCATAGGCCGAAAAGTCGTTGATGGTCCACATAAGGGTTGCCTTCATCTGAAAATTCTGCTTCCTGGATACATCGTACGTGTTAGCGCCTACTTCCCATAACTGATTCAACTCATCTATCAAAGGCTGTAAGTACACGTCAATGTTCCTCTTGGGATTGTTCGGACCAGGAATTATAACGGTTAGAAACATGTACTGAGTCTTCATGCACATCCAAGGCGGTAGGTTATACGGAGTAACAATCACAGGCCAGCACGAATACTGGGATCCCGAAAGACCAAAAGGAGTAAAACCGTCAGAAGATAGTCCCAACCTGACATTACGCGGATCTGAAGCAAAATCAGGATACACTCGATCAAAGTGCTTCCACACTTCTCCATCGGATGGGCGATCCAACACTCCTTCAATCTGTTCTCGCATATGCCAACTCATATTTTCGGCCGTCTCTTTCACCATAAATAATCTTTGCAACCGCGGCGTTAAAGGCAAGTACTGCATTGAATCGGTCGGTCTTCTTGCACCGGTAGACCTTCATGTTCTAGTTGTCTTATAGCGATCAGCACCACAAAATCTGCACACATCTGCGTCCTTGTCGTCTTTGTAGTACAGCATGCACCCATTGCGACAGGAATCGATTTTCTTGTATCCCATCCAGAGCGATCTCACCATCCTCTTAGACCGGTAGAAGTCTTTAGGCAACTTAGCACCCGCCGACAAGATCTCTATAATCAACTCCAACACTCGGTTGTAGCATTCTTGTGACATATTAAAATCTGACTTAATGCTCAACAGTCTTGTAACCACCTCCAACGGTGAATGATCCTCACAACCAGGATACAATGGAGTCCTTGCATTCTCCAGCAACTCCATGAACTGTGCAGCATCGGCGTTCGGTGCCTCCTCAGGTGCATCATGAACGAAACTAGGCCCCGCGGCGTCGAAAACCATGTTCACGCACCCGTCGTCGTATGCATGATTATCTGAAACAAAATTAGGTCCCGCATGCATATACGGCTCAACGTAAGGCTCCGGCTCTGATGCTAAAGACACAAGTTCTCCGTGTGCGGTCCACTGATAGTAATTAGGCATGAAACCCCTCGAGTACAAATGATATGTTACTTCCACTTCTGGATAATATTTCATGTTATGACATTTCACACACGGATACTTAATTTTGGTACCGTCCATGTACTGAGGGAACGCCTTAGCAAACTGCAGGAACTGCTCTACTCCAGCTATGTATTCATCCCGCACACCACACATATCATCAGGATGACGATTGTACATCCATGAACGATTCTGCAAGTAGTAATTCATATCCATTTGGAAATAATTCTGCAAAGATGGACACACATTATCCAACAGGCACAAATTCGTATATTATGTCTTATTATGGGACACACATTAGTAGCGGACAGTTACTAATAACAATGATATGCAATCTAGGTCAAACTAAGTTGTACTAAGTCAAACAAAGTCAAACAAGGTCAAGCTAAGTCAAACAAAGTCAAACAAGGTCAAACTAGGTCAAGGGTTGACCTACAGTTGACTTTGTCAACTCTTAGTCCAATCTAGGTCAGATGTTGACTCCACTTTGACTTTCAGTCAAAATAGTCAACCTTAGTCAACCTACGGCCGATACCGATACGGTTTGGCATGTTCCGATCCGATACAGACCGATACCAAATATTGACCGATACCTACATTAGGGGTCTTTGTTCCGGTCAATTCGACAAAACCAATCGGTAAGGGTGACTACTATTTCATATAATTTCAAAACTACTAAGAAATAACGCTGAAATACTTAAAATTATGCCTAAATGTATAAAATATATATTTTTAAATGTAAATAATTTATTAATAATTATTTGTTTTCCGATACCAAAGTCCGATACTCCGATACGATACCGCCGATACTACCGATATCGCCGATACCAATACTCATAGGAATAGTCCGATACCGATTCCGATACCGATATTGTGAACCTTGGGTATATATCGTCAACATTTCAGATTCTTAAAATGAATTTCAAATGGATTTGGATTGTATATATATGTGTATTTGTGTGTATATCATGGTTTAAAGTATCGGCCGATACCGATCCGATACGGCCGATACCCAGACGGTTTGGCAAGTTCCGATCCGATACCGACCGATACCAAATATTGATCGATACCGACATTGGGGGTCTTTGTTCCGGTCAATTCGGCAAAACCAATCGGTA
Organism: Iris pallida; assembly: GCA_029216955.1. Classification (NCBI taxonomy): domain Eukaryota; kingdom Viridiplantae; phylum Streptophyta; class Magnoliopsida; order Asparagales; family Iridaceae; genus Iris; species Iris pallida. The sequence continues at coordinate 438,811 of JANAVB010039420.1, forward strand.
AGGGTGACTACTGTTTCATATAATTTCAAAACTACTAAGAAATAACACTGAAATACTTAAAATTATGCCTAAATGTATAAAATATATGTTTATAAATATAAATAATTTATTAATAATTATTTGTTTTCCGATACCAAAGTCTGATACTCCGATACGATACCGCCGATACTACCGATATCGCCGATACCAATACTCATAGGAATAGTCCGATACCGATTCCGATACCGATATTGTGAACCTTGGTGTATATACATTGTATACATATATATTTATATATGTATTTGTGTGTGTATGTAAGTGTGTAAGTATATATATACATGTATACATATGTATTTGTGTGTGTATGTAAATGTGTGAGTATATATACATGTATATACATTGTATACATATAGTCCGATACCGATTCCTGTACCGTCCCCTGCCCCCCTCCCCCTACCCCTGCACCTACCCCAACCCTCCCCTGCCCCCCTACCCCTACCCCTGCCCCCCCAACCCTCCCCTGCCCCCCTCCCCCTACCCCTGCACCCACCCCAACCCTCCCCTGCCCCCCTTCTCCCTCCCCTGTCCTCCTCTCCATAACCCTGCACCCACCCCTGCACCCTTCCCTGCCCCCCTCCCCCTACCCCTGCACCCACCCCAACCCTCCCCTGTCCCCCTCCTCCTACCCCTGCACCCACCCCAACCCTCCCCTGCCCCCTTCCCCCTCCCCTGCCCCCATCCCCCTACCCCTGCACCCACCCCAACCCTCCCCTGCCCCCGGGTACCCCCACCCCTCCCTCCACCCCTCGACAGTAAGACCCCCCCACCCCCTGCACCCACCCCCACCCCTCTCTCCCCCCTCGACAGCTAGGGTTAGGGTCTCGTGTCCGTGTTTGTGTCTAGATAGCTAGGGCTAGGGTTAGGGTTTACCTGAGGAGGGTGGCTTCGTCGGAGGATGGAGGCGGCGAGGAGGGTGGCTTCGTCGGAGGAGGAAGGCGGCGAGGAAGGCTCCTTCGTCGGAGGAGGGAGACTGGTCACCGGAGGGAGGGGTCAACGAGCGAGCGGGGTCGCCGGGGGGAGAAGGGGGAGGGTGTCGCCGGAGGGAGGGGTCGCCGGAGGGGAGGGTTCGCCAGGGAGAGAGGGGAAAGCGGGAAGAAAAATTTTGGGTGAAAATTTTATGATTACGACCGGGCCAGGAACCCTATATGAAATACAACAGCGACGCATAAATTATACGTCGCTAAACGTCGCAATACAGCGACGTAAAATGGACGTCCGTCGCAAAATATCGCCCATCAGCGACGTAACTTATACTACGTCGCTGAACGTCGCTACACAGCGACGGACAGCGACGTGTAGCACAAGAAGTCGCTATCGGCAATTATCAGCGACGGGTATTTCCGCCGTCGCTAATATACGTTGCTATTTTAGCATATTTTAGTAGTGTTTAAAAATGATTATTTTTATTAAATGGTGCAAATATGAGTAGTAATTTCGAAAACTATTGTTTCACATTATTTTGTTCAAGAGAGACATGAAATTTACTTCATGCCCACTCAATTTTCGAAAACTAATTCAAATTAGTTTAATTATTTATAAAAATATATTTCAAATATTTAAGTAATTAGCGTGATTTTCGAAATTAATTAATATTATATTTTAATATTTATGTAAAAGATATTTAAGATTTTGTTTTATTTAATATTTGAATTATTTTTGATAATTTAAATTAGAAAAGATTTTTTTGTGAAGTTGAATTAAATGAAGATTTTATCTAAGTTTGAATTGGATTTGAACAATTAAAGTTTAAATCAAATTAAATAAAAATGATATTATCTATGGAGATTTTAAAACCCCCACAATCCTATCCAAATGGGAATTTTCACATCCTATAAATAGGTAGGTACTCCTCCATAATTTCCACCACCCATGCGCATCGTGTCTGTGCCACCCATCTACTAATTTTTCCCCATTACAAATACAAAAATTCTGTCTCGTCCGACAATCCCGGACGTCCACACAGCCGTGTCGGACACTCCCGACGCGACGACTCAATCCTAAACCTAACCCTCGCCACCATCACCACCCCGACTCCGCTCGCCCTGGCCAACCCAACACCTTCCCGTCAACCACCGTCTCTGTCTCACCACCATCAACGTCATCGCCATCATCTTTACCATCACCATCGTCATCATCGCAACCACCTCCTCGCCCAATCCCAAACCTTCGCTTTCACCACCAGCATTAACACCGTTCAACCGCCACCAACGTCATCCTCGACGACCCCCTCACAAACTCCGTTGTTCTGCCACCGCCAACGCCAAATTCCTTTCGCCACCATCACCGCCGTCACCACAACGACCACAGCAGAATAGTAGAAGGAAAAGCAGAACCCTAACCTTGTCGCCTGGTCCCGGCAGCGCGGATCTCCTCCGCCGCGCTCAGCCCTTCGCTCTGCCGTGCCTGTACCAGAGGAGCGCCATCGCCATGCCGTTCTCCTCCACCAAAACCCTCCTCGCCGGAGCCATAGCCGTGTGCTCCGTAGATCCCAGCCACCACGTGCGCAGGAAGCTTCGCCAAGGCTCCTCCGCCAGGCCGACCGCCTCCGACGGCCGTGCCGTTCCCTTCGAACGCCGCCGAGATTTGCGCCCATCCGCCGCCGCTCGAGACTCCAGGCCGCCCGCCGCTCGAGAACCCAGCCTATCCGACTGCCGCGCCGTTTCCCTCCGCCGACCCTGGGCCTCCGCGCCACAGCGGCTCCGACGAAACCCTCATCCGCATCCTTCTCCGCCTATCTCCTTTCCCCGCCGGCTCGACAGCCACCGCCAGCTTCGTGGCGGAGCACCGGACCTTCGCCGACCCATCTCGCCGGACTGCGCGCAGGGACCACCCCCGCCGCGCTTCGCCGCCGGCGATTCATCGGGTGAGCGCCCTCCCTTTTTCTTTTCCTCTCTCTCTCACTTCCCTGAATTGAGAGCTCAACAGCTCTATTAAATTATTAATGTATAATATTAATTAGCATATTATTATCACTATTAGTATTATTATATTTCTTATTATCATTTTTAGTATTATTATTATTCCTATTATCATTATTAGGATTATGATGATGATGATTATTATTATTATTAGTATTATCATTATTATTAATGTTATTATTATTATTAATGTTATTATTATTGTTAAGGATATTATTTTCCTTATTAAAAATGTCTAGAAATAAATATGCATAAATATTTATAAATATGTATAAACATGGTATCTTTTAGTATTCAAATTCTTATACAAATTTTTGTTGACTAAAATATATATAGTAAAATATTTCAGAAATGTAGCATCCAAATTAGAAAAAGTATTCTAGTATTTTTATTATCAGATAAATAAAAATATGATTATTCTATTTATGCAAACAGAGAATTTTGCCTAAAACGGTTATTTTGGATTTCAAGTATTTACCAAAATTATTTTACTAACAAAATCTAGTCTTAAGTATTAGAAATACTTTTCTAAAAATAGTAGGAGTATGTTCTTCACAATTTCTCCTCGATTTTCACCATTGACCACGACTGATCACTCGTCTCTCTTCTCATGAAATACCGGACCCTCACATATCGACCATGGCTATTGGACGAACATGACTTGTTGGATCATTGCACCACAACAGGCGTAACACCAGGCAAGACACCTTGCCTTTACTGCTTAAATTTCTGCTCAATATCATGCATGTTTTGTTTATTTTCAAGTTGTTTCTTTCTAAATTATATGTAGATGCAAAATACTATATTTTATGCAATTTGGCTTAAGAGTTAAGGGACTACCGTCAAATTTAGTATATCTCATTGACTTATCACGATTGTACACGAGTTGTGTGTGAGAGTTGTGAGTACCATATAGTTGTCACTTGCGTGTTGGCTGATCACCCGTGCGCATGCGTAGGAATAACTGTCAATAGATGCATGTTAGAAGACTTGACAGTTATCTATTATAAATTCGTGTTGTGGAAACGACACGTGTTTGTGTGTCATGGTTACAACACACGTATAGTATCATTGGGGGGAGTGGACAGATACTAGCGTAGGGGCTACTTTTACTTTCACACATTTGGGAGATAGTGTCTCGGATGAGCGCTACGTGTTACCCGGCCGATAGTGTCTCGGATGAGCGCTACTTGTTGGCCACTCTTTATTACTTGCTTGAGACAGCCCCTGCGTAGAACGTTGTCCTCTGAAGTGCATGCATACTTTTTCTGTTGAGCTTTATTATTCAGTTTATTGGCATGATATTATGTGTCTTGTTACGTCCCTCTGAGGACCTGGTGATCTCTCCAGGTGTACGTTTCGTGGTTTCTTGTAGGTGCTCTAGCTAGGGTCATTCCTTCCTTCGTGATGATTACTCCTAGACTTGTCCATTGCTCTCGGTCGCTCAATTCTTTCTTTGTATATTTTTTCATATTTAATTTAGTTGGTAGTGGATTTGTCTCCGTCCAACTATTGTGTACATGACAAACTCAAAGTTTTTTTTATATCATTATTTATCTTCGTGGATGAGATTTAGTGTCCTGGCTTTCTACATTTACAGCTTATGTATACGTATAAGTCGTATAATTACTCGTATGTATACAGCTGGCATGATACGTATCTAGTCCCAAGTATTTTGGGACTGGGGCATTACAGTTGTAAAAGTTTAATTGTAGCCGAAACCAAATTCAGTTAACAAAATATTATATTTCGTTAAATCCCAGCTTCGTCGCCGGAACATTCTCCGGCGAAGTATACAAGAGGAGGACAAAAAACTGTAAAAAACGAAAAAAAAAGAGGTCTAGCCCTTACTGACCTCGCGGAGGATCTCCGCAAAGTCCTGCAGGGTGCGTACACCCGTCCTATGGCACAGGCGGCGAAACGCTTCCCTCTTCTCCAGAGAATCCCGTTCCTCCGAAGTGATCGGCAACAAGTCAAAGTTGGGCGCCAGATGAAGAGGTCGAGCGATGACCTCCAGTGACAACCCGCAGGAGGTCAGGAAGTCCGCAGCCGCTGCCAGCCAGTCATGGGACTGAGGCGACGCAGAGGGTGCTCCATGCGGAGAGGCTCGGCGACGACTGGAAGAAGACTCTGGCAAAGGTTCCCAACCAGATGATCTTTTTGGAGCCATGTTAAATGTGCAACCTACTCAGATGAATGGGGACCCGTATGTATATATATACACGTTCCTAACCGACTCTTCTTATTCCTTATTGGAAGTTGGGGATATTCAATTTCTTATTCTTTATTGGAAGTTGGGGATATAATGCCACAGTTACAACCAAATGCTTACAACACTCTTACAACCTCCACCCATTGCTGACATGTGGGCCATGGCCCACATGTCAGCAATGGGTGAAGGTTGTAAGAGTGTTGTAAGCATTTGGTAGTAGACTTAGCATTATTGATGTCTTATTCCAAGCGTAGTTGGTTGTGCTGTTTGGCTTTTACATGGAAGGCCTAGGATCGAGTCTGGTGTTTGGGTTCTGTAGAATTTTTCTATTGTTAACATTTTTTGGGTGCTATTATATGCTTTTAACTTAGTATGGAACAATTTTTGGGACTGTTAATGGCCATTCTCCGTTCCTCTAACACGGAGAATGGTACATTTAGGACGGAGAATTGTACATTTAGGATGGCGAATGGTACATTTAGGACGAAGAATGGTAAATGTAGGACGGAGAATGATATATGTAGAACGGAGAATGGTACATATAGGACGGAGAATGGTACATTTAGGACGGAGAATGGTACATTTAGGACGGAGGTAGGACGAAGAATGATACATGTAGGACGGAGAATGGTACATATAAGACGAAGAATGGTACATTTAGGACTGTTCTGTAGGGTTGTGAATTTTAAATATTTTGGCTGTTTAGTTTTATTTTGAATCTATATAAATTGGTTTTGAAGGCTTGTGAAGATGAATTAGTTTGGCTGTTTGGCTCTATAAATAGATTTTAAAGGGTTGTGAAAAAGAAACCAATGTTTTCGTATCGATCACCATTAATTATGGTGAATGGCACTGATACCACTAATATGAGTGGAATTTGCACCGCCAGAATTCATTTTGAATAAGGTAAAATCTGTGTTGGGAAATGGCAAAATCTCTTGGATATGATTACACTGAGATGTTGTATTAATGGTAAAATCTGTGTTGGGAAATGTCAAAATCTCAGAAGTGAGCTGTCTTAGGCGTCATTATATCACAGTCCATTTTATTTATAAAAAAATTAATCATGTAAAAAATTAGTATTGACGAAAGTAAAATTTTGTCAAAATAGATAATCGAACTCATAAAAAATATCTTGTATGTAGACTAGTAAAAAATATAAAGAAATGCATGCATGCATGCACGCATGCTAATGTTTTCACCATTCACCCCAGGAACGATTGATGATATCTAAATCATTATACATCTCCTATACATGTTCCCCTGGTACTGGAATTATATTATCAAAGGGTTTTTTAAACGTCTGTATTGAATAACAAATTTTCCAGAGTTCGTCGTCGAAGTGCACGTTGAAGCACCCACGTATGTCGAGCACACGAAGACCCTTGCAGTTGTATATGATAGATCGTAGCGTGTCTCCATTGAACATACCGAATCCCATATGTAGGTGCTCGAGACGCGGCATCGAATCAGCCACGGTCTTTTCCTTCGTCTTGTTTTTCGTGTCCAGCACGAACATGTTCCTGAGCATGAAATCTGGAGGGGGCATGTTCCTACTCAGCTTGACCAGACGGTGGCAATACTTTCCGGCAGAAAATATTTCAGTCGACGTGATATAGAGACAGTAGCTAATGTCGAGTTCTTCCAGCACAGGAAGAAATTCTAAGTGTCTCACAAAAGTTTCATCACTCACGTCGCACTTCGGAATGCGCAGCACCCTTAGAAATTTTCTACTGTATTATAAAAATGGAAAAATATCAATAGAAATTAACAAAAGTATACGTAAAATTTTGTAATAGAAAAAATAAACTATTAGAATAAGACCAAATAAAATTTTGTACTGGCCTTAAACATGCAAAAGAGAAGGCTGCTTCGTCGAGCTTGTACACGGAGAAGGACCCTAGATATCCCCCACTGCGAGCCACGAGCTTCATTACGGTCAAACTAATCTCAGCGGTTTATAGGGTCCTCCGGCACCACTGTACCAAGTCGACGTTAGACCAATAGTCTAAGGGACCGTTGAGCGCCTTCCACCATGAATGGCAAACTGGGCTACGTTGCACATTAGCTCGTCCGCCGGCATCTCCGACAATACCAGTATCATCGAGAGAATCTCGGTAGGGATGACGGCCCATCCGCTGCAGTTGATCTTGCTCCTCTCTATTGCGACTGTTCTTCTTCTTCTCTCCTTTGTTTCTCTCTAGTCGGATGGGTTCTCTTCTTTGGAAAAGGCTATTTAACCCCTCGTTTAGGGGGGGGTGCAACCCGCTCGTGGAGGGGTGTGACCGAACAAGGCATGAATCTATTGGGAAATAACGGTAATGCCACTGTATTAATATTAGCAATTAGTCGTTTGGGCTCCCAACATATTTGGGTGATGCCATCTCCCATTATGTGGCATCTGACATGGCAGATGACATAACAGCTGACATGACAAATTTTAAACCCAAAAATTAATTACTCAAATTTTTTTAATGTTAATGTTAATGCCAATATTAATATTAATGTTAATGTTAATGCTAATGCTAATGTTAATGTTAATGTTAATATTAATATTAATGTTAATATTAATGTTAATGTTAATATTAATTAATGTTAATTTAATATTAAATTATTTATTTACTATTAATGTTAATTTTAATATTAATTTTATTGTTAAATTTTGCCATGTCAGCTGTCATGTTAGCAACCATGTCATATGCCACATAATGGAAGATGGTATCACCCAAATTTTTTGGGAGCAAATAGCATTTTCGTAATATTAGTTTTAATTATATTGTAAATTTTAAATTAACAGAAAAGCCAATGTAGATTTAATATTAATGCTACTGTTAAATTTTTTCGATCATACCTCGATACTTACGATTGTCGATCGAGTTACCGTCTTCATCATTATCAAGTTTTCACCCGAATCATCATCCTCGCTGGGGCATGATGCCGTACGAGCCTGGAGTTGCGCTCGTGCAAGGCAAGATAACAGATTCACAATAGTGTTTATAGCTTAAATTGATAACATAAGCAGCGGAAGGAAAACGTAGTATACAGCAAGAATCTCTTTTATTGATAATGAACTGAAGGTTACAATGGCTCTAAATAGCCCAACTTAACATGCCAATTGGCTACAATGCTCATGATCTCTCTAGCTCACAAAGGAGTACATTATTCCATACATTATACCTCTTTATAGCCAACAAGTAGTCTTCGGCTGAACATCTCCATATCGCAAGTCCGAACGCCAATACGGTAGCTCCTCTTGAACGCTAAGGACTCCATGCCTCGGTACGTCCAAGCCGAGCCCCGCCTCGAGCCGAACATATCCTGAACTTGTCCACTACCGTGTCCCTACGGCAGATACAGTTAGACATAATCTTAACATAAACATAGTGATCGTGCTCATCTATGTCCCATTTCGCCTAGCCTACAAGGTTAGAACTTTACATAAGAAATTATATCATTTCATTCAACCAACCAACCGTAAACTTAAACATATGCATAAGGGTGGCAGGCCCTGCGCCTGCACCCAGCGCTAATCTCAGCCCACCGGCCCTATCTATATGAAGGTCACGGTGTTTCGCACCGTAATGCATCTTTGGCATCCTTATGTGTAAGACTATGATCGCTTCGATACGGGTTGCTAGCCCAATATCTGAAGGATCCCAAACTTACTGATATCATAGCTTATCACAACACTGGACGGTCGCAACCCGTCCTAATGATGTGTACCATAAATACCATACATAATTCCCTTATTTGAACTACTCGGTTGAATTAAGATGATGTGCACCATAAATACCATACATAAATACCAACACTGGACGGTCGCAACAATATCATAGCTTATTGAGTATATTACATTGACATTATTTGTCCTCCATTCGGAGTTGACCGTTCTCGACGGGTTTTGATATAATAACTGTTGTTAGATAGTAGAACTAGACAGCGGTCTACGTCGTTTCTGCGGTGTAGGCTGGGATGCTGTCACGCACTCATGCCCTTACTCCGGGTGTGGGTCGTGATAGGGTGCGCAAGAAAGGAATAATGTCGCTACCGATTCGGTTGGGACCGATAGGTCAGAATCGGCCGGGTCGATCGAACGAGAACGATTGAATTAAGATCCATTCTACGTTATGGAATGGCTTCTCTGGAACCAAGTCCCATATTCAGCGGGTTGTAGGTGATCGCGTAGGCGACGTCAGCGCAGCCAACCAGTCGCTCGCTTGAAGCAAGTCTAAGGCGAGTGGCTGACCTCCTTTGCCTCGTCCCTCTTCGACGTCACTGGCATCACAAGCCATCCTGGACGTATAGCTTTGCTAATCGGGGTCCTTTCAACGCAAGTAGCTAGCTCCGATGCAAGTCTCCGCTTAACCTGTGCTGAAACCTTATACACGACTATATCCTGTTTCCTCCTAGGTCAAAACGGTCCCGTGGCCCCAGGTTGCTGATCGAGGAAACTACCGCCTTGTCGACAAGTTGTCCATAACCGTGCGAAGACATATTTTCTTTTTAGTTATTAAGACATAGCCTACATTATCTTTGAAAACTCAATCCCTTTTCCGTGTTTGTGCCCTTGCATTTATCCTTTCATTCGCAACAACATTATCGATTTACCTAGGAAGGGGGTCGAGAAGAGGAGGGTCGGCCACTCACCTTGAGTTTACTTCAGGCGAGAGAATGGATCTTAATTCAACCGTTCCCGTTCGATCGAGTCAATCGATCCCGACCTATCGGTCCCGACCGAATCGATAGCGACAGTGTTCCTTTCTCGCGCACCCCGTGGACGGAGTACGGGGCACGATGTAGGGACGGGGTACTACAGCTATAGACTAAGATGTCGTCTATGAACACTATCACGAACTGATCCAAATAGTGCATGAAGATACGATTCATGGGGTCCATGAATACGGCTGGCACACTGGTCGCTCCAAATGGCATAACAAGAAAATCCCAATGTCCATACCTCGATCTGAATGATGTCTTCTGGATGACTTTTTCTCTGACTCTGATCTGATGGTACCCTCATGACCGCAAGTCAATATTCGAGAATACAGCCGCTCCCTTGAGCTGATCAAATAATTCATCAATGTACGATAATCAACACGTAATCTTGACGTACCATCCTTCTTCTTCACAAGAAGCATCGGTGCTCCCCAAGGCGATCCACTAGCACGAATGAATCCTTTGGTTCTGAGTTCTTCAATCATCTTGTACAAGATTTCCAACTTTGAAGGTGCCATCCTGTAAACTCTCTCCGATCCTGGTGCCGTCCCTGGAATCAAGTCGATGGTGAAAACTCTGCCTCACCGGAAAATGAAAACTCTGTCTCACCGGGAATACCAAAAATAATTATGCCAATATGGCAGTCTATTCTTGTGTATTGCTCCTTCAACCAATCCATTCCTAGGCCAAGGGACCGATTCGGCCCGCAGCAAAAGGGTCGTTGTCTAACCCAGCTATAGTCCGTGATGGCTTGACATTGCCAGTAGCCTTCACACCCTTTCACTGCTTAACAAATGCACGTGACACGGGACGATGCTTGCTATACTTCGATAGCCCAACAAAACTCTTTTCTAATATGTTCGTGCAACGACTTGACAAGCAAGGGCTACGTCAAGCCTTGCATCGAGGGAACGTGCTGTGCACGCGTTCGACTTGAACAATCAAGTTCTTTGGGTGCATAGACTTAAGCAAGAAGCAGTGAAATACGACTTAAACTACGGGACAAGCGAATGTTAATATTAATTGTAGTTCCAATTATATTTTAAATAAAAAAGAATACAATTTTAACTTTAACTAGTTTGAAGTAAATGTTAAATCAAAAACTATTTTAAATTTTAGTATTAATATTAGTTTCAATAATATTGTAAATTTTAAATTAACAGGAATGCCACGGTATTAGAAACCTAGCTAGCTGATGTCACGTTGCTCGGGGCTCGGTTAGTGTTCGTCTAAACTCGTACGTACGAACTAGTTATTAGTAATGATAACCAAAAATTGAATTTTAAGTTTAAAATCTAGTCGAGCTCGATCCTTCCTCTTTATCCCATCTCCCACACTCTCTCTTTCTCTCTCTCTCTCTCTCTCTCTCTCTCTCTCTCGGGTTCTCTCTCACAGGTTGTATTCCTTACACAACAGATCTCGTAGCATTAAATGCTATGCATGCGTTATCCTACACAATTTAATAATAAACACTGATACCATATCATTAGAAGAGTAAAAGTTGTCTTGGAAGTTGTAAAAAATTACTTTGTATTGTCTTCTCAATACTTTTTTGCATTGGAGATGACTTTTTAAACTTATTGTCATTTGTGAATATAGCCGCCTATGCAAGTTATTGTCTTCTGCCTCATGCCACATAGGATACACAACACATAACAAGACAATAGGGTTTCGTAGCATTAAATGCTGCTGTATGCGTTATCCTTGTCACTCCCCATTTCCGGAATACGTAAATTTTTGACTTTTTTTTATGTATATAGTATCTGGCACCTGTATCTTTATTGTATTTATCCTGTATTTGTAACTGGCCATGGCATGGAACAGTATCTCATCGCGGATTAGTGTGCCACCCCTTGTCTTTGTCTGGTTGTAGGTGTGGTTCACTGTTTCGATGATAAGATTTCTGAACCGTGTTGTGGTTAGGATTTTATTTAATTAATTTAATTAGTTGTATCATGTAGCATTTAACATGTCATTGGTCATGTGGTTAAGAGCATGCTTAAGCTTAGGGTTTCTTTGAGTCAACCCAACCCCTATATATATTCTCTTCCACACTCTCTCTCCTCATTCACTCTTTTATTTATTTTCCTCAAGCAAACTTTTAGGCAAGTACATCTTGCACCAAATGGAGAGATTAGTGCATTTTCATTTTTTGATTCTTCTTTGATATTATTTGTCTATATTGTTCTTCTCTTCATTCTCTACAAGTTTAGTTCTTGGAGTTTTTGATTTTAATGGCTAGTTTGGTGTAGATCTAAGTTTCTAAAACTAGGGTTCTATAGGTTTCCATGGTTTTGATCTACCAAACTTGGTTATTTTCGAAAAATAATGGTCATAGGTTGTAGGAAATTTGATTCTACACAATTTTGACCTTTGAAAAGTTAGATTTCGACTTGTTTTGAGGAAGTTATAGCCAAAATAATTTTGGTCAAACTTCTATGTTCATCTGTCCTGATTCTGGCAGGGACGATAAATAGTGCCGAGCCGCATGAGAATGCTGCATAGTGCCGTATAGTGCCGAGCCGCATGAGGATGCTGCATAGTGCCGCATAGTGCCGAGCCGCATGAGAATGCTGTATAGTGCTGTATAGTGCCGAGCCGCATGAGGATGCTGCATAGTGCCGTATAGTGCCGAGCCGCATGAGGATGCTGCATAGTACCGCATAGTGCCTAGTCGCATAAGGATGCTGCATAGTGCCGCATAGTGCCGAGCCGCATGAGGATGCTGTATAGTGCCGCATAGTGCCGAGCCGCATGAGAATGCTGCATAGTGCTGCATAGTGCCGAGCCGCATGAGGATGCTGCATAGTGCCGTATAGTGCCGAGCCGCATAAGGATGCTGCATAGTACCGCATAGTGCCGAGCCGCATGAGAATGCTGCATAGTGCTGCATAGTGCCGAGCCGCATGAGGATGCTGCATAGTGCTACATAGTACCGAGCCGCATGAGGATGCTGCATAGTGCTGCATAGTGTCGAGCCGCATGAGGATGCTGCATAGTGCCGCATAGTGCTGAATAGTGCCGCATAGTGCCTATTTTGGCTGTTTTTGGCTATTTTAAGTCCTATTTGGCTGAATTGTGGCCAGAATTTCTCCTAACTCCCAACATGAAAGTTGTAGATCTTTGTCTTGGCTTCAAGGACCTTTATGTCTCACTTTAACCTGAATTCATATATGACTTTTATGTCACGAGGGGTCCACGTGACTTCCTGACTTGACCGTGTTCCTGACCTGATTACCTGTATACGTGCTGGTACCTATTCTAAGTGTGTATTGAGATACAATATTAGTATGCATTGCGGTGCCATTTAATGAGTGCACTGAGGTGTGACTCTACATGCTAAGTGATCCTTCGTGTTATATGTCAATACATGTGTACCTTCCAGCACAGTCATAGTAATTGGTCAGTAATAGTATCATGGTAAAATGATTGTTGTTTGATGCATTACACTAAGCATGGATCTAGATTGAGCCGATGTGGATTCATACTTAGGGTACACGTACTATGGTACGACATATAGGAGGATGACCATGTGACCACGACATATAATTCCAATATCGAGATAGGGTTAATCTAAGCAACTTAAATTGGTAGAAGCATTGGGAGGGAACAGAATCTCGAGATCGTACGTCACCAGCCGCCCTGGGTCCCGTCCTGGCGCGTCGGGTTGGCTGCCTCGGATACTGTATAATCATCCGCACTAGTGGAGTACAGTATCTGATTTGTGACTGCCGAGCCAGCTTTTCCTATAGGAGAGCTGGAACCGTTACTGCTTATTCTAGCGCGGTGGCCTTTCGAGGGACCGGTGCATTTCGTGCTTGCTTGTATATAATGGTTTGGCTAGCCCTGCTGGAATACGATATGATCTGAGGATTCTTATATATATATATATTGCATTACTGGAATAATCCAGACAAATCATAGAAAGCCGTAGGATTGATTGGCCGATTGTAAGCTGACTTGTTTGTGATATGTTTTCTTCTGTTAGCTACCGAGGAACATGGACTATCGTGGTGCATAGTCCAACCCATGTCCTTGTTTGGTTGTTGGGTTGGGCTATTGTGCTGCAATAGGCTATGGACCGAAGTCGCGATCAGAAGCCCTTTTACCTGCCCATGGTTATAGGATATATTTTATCTCGGTACGATATTGGCACCGTTTGTCCTTGTTTGGTTGTAAGGGTGTCGTATTGTCTCGATGATATGGTATAAGCCTATAACTCATGAATCAGGTCTTATTTAACTTATTGGATTTATCTCACTCTTTTATGCTCCCTTGTGGTACTTTCTATTCGGGGCCTGACCCCGCTGGTTTTGTTTGGCCAGATCTCGTAGCAGCTCCAGAGGATCCAGCCTTTCACCCGAACAATGGTGCACACCAGGAGTATGGGCGCCAGGGACCATGAGTGGGTTTCTTCTTCACCGCTCTGATATCTTCTATTTTGTACTTGGCGTTTAGCCACCGGCACTTGTTTAGCCGGCAGTTCTGGACACTAGTTTCCTTTGCATAATTGTAATTAAATCAGACTGCAGCTGACTATAGTTATGTACTATTGACTCTCTGAACTAGCTCATCATTTTGTATAGCTAGACTCATGAATCATTTTGATGAAGCGTCGGGGACGCCTTACTGCTTTGTCTTATATGATCATTATTTACTGCTTCTTGTTTTGATTGATTGAGACATAGATGCTCTATGGGACCATAGGAGACCTGATTGTAGCATGCACCCCTAGTCTCTTGACAGCCACGATCGTCGTATGACGTTTATATACCTCATACGGTGTAGCTGGCCTAGTCCGTCTCAGTATTTCGGTATTGGGGCGTGACAATCCTACAGAAGAGGGCCACGTGGAGATTGTTGTTGCATACTTCCTCATGCATTATTAGCTACACAATTTAATAATACATGTACCCAGAAGACGAAAAAGTTGTGTTGTTGGAAGTTGTTTCCTTAAAATTATGCTTGCTCCTAGAATCACTCAAGATTTTTCATGAGCCATCAAAAGAGGGCCACGTGACGGAGTTACAAGGAAGACGAAAAGGTTGTGTTGTTGCCTTGCTGGAAGTTGTTTCTTCCTGAATAATGCTTTTTGTACCTCCAAATTGCACTTTCAAACTGTCCATCCTTACGTGGCAGCTGACGTGATATGTTGATCTGGCAGATGACGTGGCAATTTTTTTAAATAAAACTAGAAATAAAAATTAACATTAAAGTTAATATTAACATTAACATTAACATTAATATTAATATTATCGTTAACATTAACAATAATATTAATATTAATATTAACATTAACCTTAACATTAATATTAACATAAATTAATATTAACATTAAATTAACATTGATATTAACGTTAAATTATTATGGAAAAAATTGGGTAGTTAACTTTTTGGATTAAAATTTGCCATGTCATCAGTCATGTCAGATGACACACACTATTATTTAACATGCCACATCAGATGGAAGGGCTATATATTAGAGGGACAATTTGGAGGTACGAATATAGCATTACTCTTTCTTCTTGTATTGTTTCTTGTCCTTCATTTCTTCTGCTGGTTTCTAACACACTCTATTTTCTTCAATGTCGACGTCACATGGAGAAAGTGATCGTCGTGTGGAAGATTTAGTCGATGAAGAAAGCTTCCTTTCAAGAGGACTGTCAGATGATTTGGATGATGAGCAAAGTTTGGAAGATGTTAACTTAGGAGACAGTAAAGAACAAGATGAAGAAAATAATGGAAGAATGCATCATAACGATGACGACGACATCAATACAAACAACGAAATGTTATTTCGCATCACCCTTTCTAATGGATTTAAGAAATACATTATATTTTTACATCTATTTCTTATGTTTATTTTGTTTTATTCTGTTCTTAGGGACGACGGTGAATCTCCATTGGATTTCGATGCAGCAATGATGAAAAAAATATTGCAGTCTGCCAACTTTAACAAAGATCCAAAACATCTCTTAGAAGAAGATATTGTTGGCCTACAGTTCAACTCTATTGAAGAAGCAGAGACATTCTACCGGATATATTCAAAAGCATATGGTTTCAGTATTAGAAAGAACGAGGTAAAGAAAAACAATTCTGGGATGGTAATGGTCCGTAGTTGGTGTTGTACGAATGCGAGATTCAGACACAAGAAATATAAGGAAGCTCCTAACAGGGTTCGTGAGCCAAGAAGTGAAAGCAGAAGTGGTTGTAAAGCAATTTTTCGTATTGGGTACACCGATAAAACAAAGATGTGGTTCGTCAAAAAATTTCATGTACATCACAACCATATCCTAGCGAATGATTATGAAACAGTTTTTTTGAGATCCTATCGTACGATATCACCCGCAGAGTTGGAAGAAATTAAGCTTATGAAGCAATCAGGGATGGAGACTGGACAGATATGGAATTTAATTGTCTAGAAGAAAGGTGGCTGGGATAAGGTTGGATGGACGAGAAAGGATTTATACAACGCTCTAGCTCAAGATAGTAGAGCACTAGACGATGTTCATGCTACGTCAACACTTACATTTTTTCAATCTAAGGAGGGCAGTGACCCAGATTTCTTCTACGCGTACAAGGTAGACGAAGATTCCAGATTGACCCATCTCTTTTGGGCTGACGGTGCATGTCGATTCGATTACGAATTATTTGGAGATTCACTAGCATTCGATTCTACATATAAAACAAATAGAAGTCAAATGCCATTGGTGATTCTAGTGGGTACAAACAATCATGCGATGACTTGTGTGTTTGGGTTTGCAATGATCCATAATAAGACTGCAGAGACATATTCTTGGGTTCTAGAAAAATTCCTAGAGTGTATGAATGGCAAATTACCAGTGACAGTTCTCACGGATGGTTGCAGATCCATGAATAAAGCAATTGAGGATTTAATGTCCTGCGTAGTTCATCGAACGTGCTCATGGCATATCCTAAACAATGCTGCCAAACATGTACACCGAGAGGGTTTTCACAATAAACTGAGTCTTCTGATTAAAAGGTACATCGCACACTTGCTACTTTACTTTGAAGTATGTTGTTGTTACAATATCACAACTTTAGTTACTGTCCATGTTTTCTAAACAGGTACTATTCAGTCGAAGAATTTAAAAACCGTTGGCAGCAGATGCTAACAGATTATAATATAGAGAACAATGAGTGGACCACTGCATTGTACAGAACGAGGGAGCGATGGACGGACACATTCCTACGTGGAAATTATTTTGGCGGTTCTACTGCAACAAATAGATGTGAATCTATGAACGCATTTCTGAAAAGGTTTTTGAATGAGAAGCTGCCACTATGGAAGGCCCTTCAAAATTGTGACTACGGTTTGGCGGCCTTACGTTACGGCCAGATGGGTAAGCATATCACTGATAAACTCTCAACACCAGTTGTGAATCAAACTAGCATGGCCGTAATAGAAGGTAAATTTGCCGCAATTTACACTAAAATGGTGTTTATAGACGTAAAGAAGGAAATCACACGTTCTGATGCATATACTGTTCTCCATCATCACATCATAAGAGAGGCAGAAGTTTGCACCGTCCAAAAGTATATATCGCCAAACAGTATCAACCGGAAGGTTACATTTGATCCGGCCGACAACATCATAAATTGTGAATGCTTGTGGATGGAGACCAAGGGGATTCCTTGTAGGCATATTTTTTCAACAATGAAGAGATTGCAAATTGGAGATATTCCAAAGAACTTGATAAAATCTCGTTGGCTCAAGGATTGCAAAGAGAGTTATCTCTCCGTACTTGGCTCAGAAAGAAGATTCACACCCAGACAGTATTGAGAGCAGAAGGTATGGTGGTATTAATGAACAAGTTAATCTGTTTACATACTATTGTAAAAAATCAAGCAAAATTCAAGAGAGGGGAACGGAGTTGATGTCGTCTGTTCTGATGGAGTTGAAAGAAATGGTGACCGATATTGGTGAAGAAGAACAAATGGTAGCTGATGCAGTTCATGGAGTGCATGAAGCTTTAAAAGAGCCAAATCCGGTAGCAACAAAAGGAAGGCCTTCTCAAGGAAAATCAAGTCAGCCTACAAAAAGTTAGCCTATCCCGAAACCTAGAGTATGTAGAGTTTGTAAAAAATTGGGTCACGATTTTCGTAATTGTAAAGTACGAAAGCGAAATAGCGACAAAGAGCAAATGGAATAAAATGAAACGTCGTTGACTTAAGATAATATCTTTCTTATGTGGGAAGATGTCATTCACACGAGACAATTAGATAAAAATATGTTCTCCAATGCAAAAGTGTGAGAAGACAATTAGATAAAAATGAAGAATATTAAATTCCAAGTTCAAAACGGAGTATATCAAAAATGGAGAAAATATGTTCTTCGTGCCGTTCAAAACGGAGAATATCATTCTCTGTTTCAAATGACACGGAGAATATCATTCTCCGTTTCAAATTAAAACGGAAAATGAACATTCTAATGTGTTTTTAACACTGGGAATCTTATTCTCCGTTTCAAATTAAACGGAGAATGCCGTTCTCCGTTCCAAATTAAACGGCAAATAGAATCCTCAATCGTTTTAATACTGGGAACGGCATTCTCCGTGCAGTTCAAAACGGAGAATATAATTCTCTGTTACAAATGAAACGGAGAATATCATTCTCTGTTTCAAATTAAAATGGAGAATGAACATTCTAATGTGTTTTTAACACTAGGAATGCTATTCTCCGTGTAATTCAAAACAGAGAATTCTATTCTCCGTTTAATTAAACACGGAGAATGCTATTGTGGTGTCGTGGTTACAATGCTAGACTTGTATTTAAGAGGTCATTGGTTCAATTCTTGACTATAACAAAATTTTGTTTTATTTATACTTTTTTTGTAAGTTATGTATGGGGCCCATTTAAAAGGGAAAAAACTTTGATACAGGAGAGAAACTTTGATACAGTAGGGGGTATCAAAGTTTTTGATACCCCCTATGTATGACATATGGGCCATCTCAAAATTTATGTGTATATATATGTTTACACGTTTTACAAAGTAGGAGGGGCCCACATGTCATACATAGGGGGTATCAAAACTTTGATACAGTAGGGGGTATCAAAGTTTTGATACCCCCTATGTATGACATGTGGGCCCTCTCAAAATTTATGTGTATATATATATGTGTACACATTTTATAAAGCAGGAAGGGCCCACATGTCATACATAGGGGGTATCAAAACTTTGATACCCCCTACTGTATCAAGAAAAAAACTTTGATACAGTAGGGAGTATCAAAGTTGGCAGAATTCGAAGGGACAGATTCATTGGTATTAATGGCATATAAATGGCAGTAATTGGGAGAGTTTGTTCTAGTCTTACTTAGCTTTACTTGAGAAGGGACAGATGCATTGGTATTGATGGAAATTAATTGAATTGAATTCGAAGTGGCTGCCACTTGGCACATGAGTCCGAGTTGTTCCATGCCTATAAATGGAAGTAGTGTAGGGAGAGTTTGTTCTCATCTCACTTAGCTTTTCTTGTGGAGATGGACTCTACCGATCCTCCGCCTTGGCAAGACGCTTTCCTCTTGGTTATCGATCTCCTCGTTCGAAGAAGCTTTGGTGGTGAAGTCCTTCAGAAGACTGAGATGTGCCTGGGTTTGGATTTATTGCCAACCCACGCTTTGTCGAAGCGCCCGCACGTTGATTGGCTCGGACTATGCACGGTGTTCCTTTGCCGTAAGGAGTTCATTTCTTCGACGTGTTCCATTGGTCCGACGATGCACGGTGGTGAAGTCCTTCAGAAGACTGAGATGTACCTGGGTTTGGATTTATTATCGTTCCACGCTCTGTCGAAGCGCCCGCACGTTGATTCGCTCGGACTATGCACGGTGTTCCTTTGCCGCAAGGAGTTCATTTCTTCGACGTGTTCCATTGGTCCGACGATGCACGACGAAGTGATTTGCCTCAAGGAATTCCTTTTCCCTAGGGCGTTCCATTGCTCGGAAGAATGCAATATGAAGTGAATTCCTTTGCAGGTCCTTTGCCTCAAGGAAAGAGTCTTGCCAAGATGGGGGATCGGTAGAGTGCATCTCCATGATGAAGAAGGATGCCTTTGCACGGTGCTCTGCCTCAAAGAATTCCTTTACCTCAGTGAGTTCCTTTGCTCGGACGATGCACGATAAAGTGACTTGCCTCAGGGAGTCATCCAACGGTTCCTATCCTCTGACTATGCACGATGAAGAACATCTACCACGTGGACACGAACTGAAAGACGACGGAGAACAACACTCCTCCTTCACAGTCGAAGCTTTCAATTGAATTCCTTGAGGCAAATCACTTTATCGTGTTTCGTCAGACTTTCATAATGTAAATGTAAATCAAAAAGTCAAACTTTTCGTGGTTTTCACAATGTAAATGTAACTCAAAAATGATTTTATTATAAAAGACAGAGCAGAGCAGACATTATAAAAGACAGAAGTTCTCTTGAAATCTAATTCTTAGCCCATACCAACCTCATCATTGTAGTCTTCTTAGCCCATACCAACCTCGTCATATTCTCATCAAGCTCATCTTCATTCTCCTTTTCAAACTAAACGGAGAATAACATTCTCCGTTTCAAAAGACACGAAGAACGTTATTCTCCGTTTAAAAAAAACGGAGAAAGAACATTTTAATGTATTTTACCACTGGGAATGTTATTCTCCGTTTCAAGACAGACGGAGAATGTTATTATCCGTTCCGAAATAAACGGTGAATAGAATCCTCAAACGAATTAATTTAAACGGGAAAGTTATTCTCCGTTTCAAGATAAACGGAGAATAGAATCCTCAAACTTTTCCTGGTTTTGACAATGTAAATGTAATCCAAAAATGATTTTATTATAAAAGCAGAGCTTATAAAAGACAGAAGTTTCTTGCCCAATTACATAATTACATTGTTGTTTTACAATGTCATTGCTTGGTTCGTGTTACATATTTGCTTTTAAGCAACTTCTTAGTCCATACCAACCTCATCTTTGTAATCTTCTGGTGAGTTTCATCGTCATTTCCTCCTGGTATTTCGAAGGGAGTAGTCGTCAACATATTCATATAATACGCCGTGTACAAGAGGCAGTTGGGTGCCAGTTGTTGTGGGCAATTTGGAGAACAATTCAGCACTTTGCTCTCATACTCCATCTTCGTCGGGCATCTCTCCCCCATCCTATCAACTTTTCTTCTGACGATAGGCTCTAGAGTGTTCTTTATTAATTCTGCATCCACCTTGCACTTTTCGTACGTATTTTACCTCAAAGAGTTGTATGTGTCCAGTCGTAGGAGATAAAGTTGAATGTGAGCAGAGTATAGTATTTCATGGATGAATTAAAGAGTGGGATGAATAGTAACTCTATGTCGTCCTCCAAACCCATGACGAAGTCTACTACATCTGTTTGGATGTCTTGAAGGGCGCCGGCTTTTGCTTTTGGTTCTTTGGCACGTTCAACGATGGTCTGTTTCCCAAAAACAAAACACAATATTATGAGTAATTTTTTTCTGTCATTTTTCATCGGTGTACACATGAATATGGATTTTTCTGTTTGAATTCTTACCAATGTGTGGGCCATCATGAATGCAGACCACTTATGTGATTGGGACGCCGGCTTTTGCTTCTGGATCAATGGCACGTCCTTTGAACTAGACGGGGGACACCTACTTTTAATGCCTTGAATTTCTCTCAGCTTCCTTATTATTAGGTTCAGTATGCCAGCCTCCATGTCTTCATAGTTGAGTATGTCTTGTATGTCTATTGCCGACAGCTCGACTGTGACTCCATTTTCACCCTCTTTCGACGAAAATGAGTATACAATATCACTGCACATAAATTTAGTTTAGATTAAATTAATAAAGATAGATTCTCATTACATAATTGTGAAAAAAAATTTATAAAAAAATAAAAGAAAAAAAGGGTTCTGATACATACTCTGGACACTTTTTTTTGGGAATTACGATGTCGATGCATTGCTTCTTCAGCTCTTCATCCGCATGTTTCCAAAGTAAGAGTTCATCGCATTCCCTTAGTATGACACGATTCTTCTTTAATTCAGACATTTTGGCGTCTCCTCGGGATTTCGGAGCGGCATTAATCTTTCGCTTTTTATTAGCCTCTCCAACTATATTGCTTTTTATTAACCTCTTTTCCCCCGATCCTCCTCTTCTTTTTGGTTCTTTTGGAGCAGCAAGTTCAGCAGCTGCTTGAATTTCCTCACGCTGAAATACTACAACCATGGCTTGGAGATCAACAATTTTTCTATCCTTTTCATTGGCTTCAATATTAAACGATTCAACTTTATTTTGAAGCTCCCTTTTCTCCTCAACGAGCCTTTCATTTGTTTCTCTGAGTTGCTCGGTTATTCACACTGAAATAAAACAAACAACAATGAAATGTATGATATGAACCTAACACGGAGAATAACATTCTCCGTGTAATATAATACGGAGAATATTGGAATTACACGGAAAATAACCTTTCCAGTATTGAAATGATAGAGAATAGCAATTATCCGTTTCAAATAACACGGATAATGCCATTCTCCGTGTTATAATACACGGAGAATAGTCATTCTCCTGGAAGATTACAAATCAAAAATTTGAAATAGAAAAAATTTTACCGTGTGCATGTAGCTCTGATTTAAGAACAGAATTCTGCTTTCTCAAATCCTCCAGTTCATGCACAGAGCCCTCCATCACAACGTTGACTGCACGTTGTTGTGCTTCTTGTGCCTCGAGCTCTGTCAGCTTTTCTTTGAGTTTCTCGTTCTCAAGGTTGGCTGCACGTAACTGCGCTCCTTGTGCCTCCATCTCTTTTAACTTTTCTTTGAGTTCTTCATTCTGTGCAAGAATATCAGAATGATGTCTTCTCAAATCCTCCAGTTCATGCACAGAGCCCTCAATCACAACGTTGACTGCACGTTGTTGCGCTTCTTCTGCCTCGAGCTCTTTCAGCTTTTCTTTGAGTATGGTATTCTCAAAGTTGGCTGCACGTAACTGCGCTCCTTGTGCCTCCATCTTTTTTAACTTTTCTTTGAGTTCTTCATTCTGCACAAGAATATCATAATGATGTCTTCTCAAATCCTCCAATTCCTTTGCTGAGTCGTCCATCACAGCGCCCATTTCATGATGCTGTGGTATCCGTTGTTCATCAAAATTATCCCTACTTGCTTCTTGGTGTTCTTCCTCTCCCTCTTTTTCAACTTCTTCTATAGGTGGCTCATCTTCTTTGTGCCCTTCTTCTTCCCCAGCAGGTATAACCAGATCTTCCAATATCATCTTCGATCTTATTTTGTTGTGATATTCGGCCTTGAGGAAGTTTGAGATTTCGTACCCATTCCATGTGAAAAATCTTGGGTAATCAGGAATTGGGGCGAACTTCCTTTCCACAAATTTACTATGTTCTGCAAACCAATAGAGGAAGTATATTGTGCAACCTTCCAATTTGTGAAAAGCCATTGAGTAATCCTCCTGTTCAGTTTTGCTTCTACTCCTCTTTATGCTATCCATTACATATGCCAGGATTAACCTTGGCCATCATATACTGTTGATGACGTCCACTCTGTCTACCAAGGCCAAGAATCTGTACGGCAAATTTGAACCGCCAGACTTTCTGAAGAATACTGTTTGGCACAAGTGGAAGATTATTAGCTTGGCCAAATCATCTGGATTAACAGCGTTATCTCCGCCACGAAGCCGTCGTAACAATTCAAAGAACTTGTCTCTCACTTCCTTATTCGTGACTTCTGAGTGTTTGCCTTTAGTATTAGCCAGCAATCTTGTGAAGTGATCTCTACATAGGCTCAATGATGCTGGTGGTGTGGGCTGCTGTGGTTTTTTCTTTATCAATCTTCTGTAAGAAACATCATCATCGCTTTCTTCATTCAGCGGTAGACCGAATATGACTGCCATATCCTCGACGCTTGGCACGATTTTAATAGTGGTGCTCAATTCAAAGCACCCGATGCCATCTTCTTCTTCTGTATAACTTGCAATTAAATTCTCAAGCCCTTCCGTTACCTTGGCCACTTCGGAGACGTGGACTCTATTTTGGTAGAAAATCTCGACAAAATTCCAGAAACCGGTATTCTTCAAGGAACCAATAACTGGCTCAGGTAAACGGCCAACATCTCGATTGACCTCCTCCATAAGATTTAGCATTGGCTTGAAGGTAGAACGAAAAAGTCTTGAATCCTTATTCCGGACAGATTTTTTTTCTACAAAACAAAAAAAAACAAAAAATTAGGTCGAAGAATGGCCATACTTATGGGTTTTAACACTGGGAACGACATTCTCCGTTTCAAGTTAGACGGAGAATGCCATTCTCCGTTCCAAATTAAACGGCGAATAGAATTTAACATTCAAATGCGTTTTATGACGGAGAATGTCATTTTTCTTGTAATATATACAGAATTTGCGATCATAAAATCAAAGTTATACCTTCTGTTTGCACTTCTTTTTATTTAGCAACTTTTTCCTTTTTCCTTTGTGCAACTTTCTTAGAATAGGGTTTTGGTTGTTCTCCGTCTATCGCTTTTGGATTTTCTGTAACTGGTGTATCTTCTCTAATTGGTGATGCTGCCGGTGATGATTCTGCCGCTGATGCCGACATGGTGTGAATATTGCGAATGGGGAGGAAGGTTCGAAGATTTTGGAGGAGAATGACCTAGGTTTGATTACAGAGTGGATTATGGAAGAAGAGGAAGCTTTGAAACGATTTTCTTTTTTCTTTTTTTTTTTTGTAATAAAAGGGTTCGGGGGTGTTTTGAATTAATTAGAAGGACAAAAATGTCATTCGATGGAAGGGCAAAAGACTCCTTTCTGCTTAATTATATTAATTTGAAGGGCAAAATGATTCTGCTTAATCAAAAAGAATCGAAGCCGTTTGGCAAAAATGTCATTACAACTCAACAAAACAAATGAACATAATACATTAGGGGTTTCCATACATTAGATATAAAAGAAGAAGAAAAAAAATCATCGTCTTCCATATTCAATCATTTCATATTGGACTTCTTTTTAGCTCTTCATTGTGCTCTGAAGTTGTAATCCATTCAGCAGCTTTGCGTCTTTCTTTTCCCGCATCAAACTGCATATAACAAACATAACATCAAAAATATTGCTCTAAAAAGTTAAAATTTTTGACGACATATTTTCAGACTTACATCGAGAGAACGGTAGTCTAGACTACATCGGTCTTTCATGAATGATATTACAAAAATCCCACAATCAACAGAATTGCCTTGGTGGGGAACATAAGAAGGACGTTTTATTGTAAAAGTAGAAAAACTGAACCTAGCATCTCTCTACTTCAAAATCTCTTCTTGGAGAAAGAGATCCAAATTTGAAAGCTACAATTACCAGAATACAATATGTATTAGTATACCGCGTATCTTGTACCCAATTCATAAAAATTGATGAATATGAGCTTACTATTTCTTTTATGACTGTTTTGCTTTGAATCGGATCATCTTTAGATGCAAGTGAGTCCTAAATTTCAACAGTCCTTTTTTTAACCAGAACTCTTGCAAGAGTATAGTGTTCGCCCAAATGAATGGGTATGTATATCTGAATCAGGATAATTAGGTAAAACAAATTAGTAAATTTTCAGAAAATTAGAATTAATATTTAAACAGAAATACATTAATACCTCGTTACAAGTGCTTAAAGATCGCATGTAATCCTGAAAATATTTGCACTTTTTCCATATTTCATGAGGCTTTTTGTCGGATGGAGGTAACGTTGCTTTCTACATACACATCAATTAATACATTACGAAGGACAAACAAACGAGAAAATTGTTAATGCATATGCATTGAAGAATAAAATGCTCACTCACCGATATCCTTATTGGTAAAAACCATACATTAGCTTTATTGGAAGTTCTTTTCCGTTCCTCCGCGGTAAGAAGAGTAGACACAATACCTACAATCTGAATAAATCCTTAAAAATATCAGCGATGGAATCGAAGTAAACATAGATGGCATCTAAGAAGAAATATACTATCTATACATACCCCATTGCTAATTTTCGTTAAAGGAGCTAAGGTCTTCATCTCAAACCGAGACACATAGTTTTTGTTGCAAGATGATATTATTTTTCTAAGAAAAGAAACGAATAAATTAGGAGAAAAAAACTGTTGGAATTAAATCAAAACTCATATTACTTACTCGTCAGGTCTATCATCGCCAAAAATATAGTCGTAATATCTCGAAGAACCACTAATACAATTGCTAGGCTTCGAGGTTGAACCCCTTATTAAATTTTTCGATGGTGTGACCGGATGTAAATTTCCACGCATTCTTTTAGAAGAACTGCTAAAGTCAGTTTCTTCTGTAGGGGACAATGCGAGCATTCGGTCCAATGCTTTACTACTAGACTGTAGCTCCACGTCCTCCTCATCGAAAGAAGATACAACGGAAACCACCTTCACATTATTAAATACTCCAGATGAACATGCCTTCTTCAAAGCTGGAGATTCTTCAATCTTCTCCAAACGCCGAGATAAATTTATTTGTTCAATTTGTATTGAACCAAGCATAGAATTGATCGATGCAACATTAGCTGAAATCTTCGACAGTTGTTGTTCAATCCTGCGTAACATACGCGGAATGAAGGTTTCATTTGGAGTTGGCAACCAATCTTCTACGTCTTCTACATTTTCCCCCACACGAGTAGACATCTTGAGAACAAGAAAACTATTGTATTTCAGAAAACTATTCTATGTATTTCAGAATAAATAGTAGTACTATGAAACAAGAAAACTATTGTATATATAGCAAGAGAGAAGTACAAAAAGTGAGAAAGATGGAAAGACAAATAAATTTTGAGACTAGCAAACAATCTACTAGCCGTTTGATTGAGGAGGGCTCGAGGAAGATTCTACTAGCTGTTTGATTGAGGAGGGCTCGAGGAAGATTCTACTATCCATTTGAAAAATACAAAAGGTTATCGTGATCAACTTTAATTAAGGAACTCTATAAGAGGTTTAATTCCGCTTGATTGAGGAACTCGACGAAGTCCGCCGCGAACCGAAACTTCTTCTTCTTTTCTTCTTCATCTCCGTTTCTCCTTCCACCACCACCACCATGTTGGCCCATTGGTCATATGGTCAAACTGATTCTAATAATTGATCAAACTCTGTCTCGATATATGGAACTAGTCAGGATATCTCGGACTCTTGGACATGATCAAGAACAGCTATCTACACAGTTCAAGACCGAAGCACTGTTTGCCTGTTCGAGTCTGTATTTCTTTGAGCAATGTATTTTTCATTTTATTTGAGTCTAAGAATACTTTGTACACCGAGTCGTACTGGCAAATAGGCTATTCTAAAAAGATTTCAAACTGTTTTTAAAATGTCCTTAGTTTTGTAAAATATTCGTATTTACAAAAGCTTCAAAAAGGTTTTCAAAATTCCCCAAAAAACTATTTTTTAAAACCATAACCTAACCCTGACAGAACTCAACCAGAGTTTGGCCAGAGTTCGGTTAGTGGCCGTTTTGTTTTTGAATTCCTTGGAACTTGGTCCTCCTGCAGTTGCGGATTTGATCGAGATTTTCTCATCGAGTTCTGCCCGAATTCTGCCCGAATTCTGCTAGAATTCTGTCTTTGGAACTCCTATAAATAGAGAAGGATTTCAATCATTTTAACTCACTCATTCACTTTCAATCTTCTCTCTTTTAAAAAGCTTTCAATCTTCCAAAGAGTTTTTCTCGAGCTTTAATTTTCAGATCCCAAGCCAGTTACAATCCTCTAGTCGATTTGCCAGTACGGTGCGGTCTAGAAGTTTCAGAATGATTGTAATCAGAAGGCTTGATAGAAGAATACCTCTTCACAATTGAAGTTGGACGAGTTCTTCGTATCAAAGCTCGCATTGTAGAAGTTGCAAGGACTTCGTAAGAAAACTTGCGGTTTTGCCAATAGTGGATTCAACTGGTAGCAAGAGTTCTACCGACTGGACTAGTCCTCAATAGAGAAAAACCAGTATACATCGCTGTCTTTGCGTTTGCTTTCTTATCTCTGCCTTTACATTATTTAGTTGTGATTATTATTCTGTGATCTTGATGCTAACATTTTTTAATTAGCATTATTCCGCTGCCAACCCTATTCACCCCTCCTCTAGAGTATTGTGCTTTACGATTTCGTTCCTACAATTGATATCAGAGCGGGTGTTACAGGTAAAGCAAGGTAATATTACAATTATTTATTCATTTAACTAATTATTATATAGATCATAGCACAACACATGGCAACTGTAAAATTCACAAGTGAAGGCCAGGCCACAAACAGACCTCCACTGTTTGATGGTATGAATTATACCTATTGGAAAACACGGATGAGTTTCTTCTTGAAATCACTTGACTTTGATTTATGGTCTATTGTTATTGATGGCTATCAAAAGCCACCTCGTATAAATGTTGATGGAGTTTTAATTGAAAAAATCCCATAACAGATATACAGAGGAAAAAAAGAAAAAGGCCAGTCTTGATGCACGTGCTATTAACGCTTTATTTTGTGCTTTAGACAGAACTGAATTTAACAGGGTGTCTATCTGCACAACTGCTAATGAAGTGTGGAAGCTTCTTGAAGTCACACATGAAGGCACGACTCAAGTCAAAGAATCAAAGGTCAGCAGACTTACTCAAGAGTATGAGGTGTTCACGATGAAGCCCAACGAAACAGTTACTCAGATGTTCAAAAGATTCTTGGATATTGTAAATCTTTTGTCCTCCCTAAGCAAAGATTACAGTAACCATGAAAAGATTCGCAAACTCCTGCGAGCACTTACCAAGAACTGGATTCCAAAGGCTACTACAATCATTGAAGGGAACGACCTCACAACTATGTCCCTCGACGTACTCATGGGTAAGCTACTCACTCATGAACTGGAGCTACAAGATTTTGAAGAGCCTGCACCAAAGGAGAAGACGATCGCTTTCAAGGCTCAGCACAGAAAAGCTGCTGAAGGTGATTCAGACAGCAGTGAATCTGATGCTGAAGATCAAGCACTCCTAGCAAGGAAATTCAAAAGATTCATGAGATATGAGAAGAAAGCCAAAGAAAACAATAGCAGCAACAACTGGTATCAAGATGATGCTGTCTGCTATGGCTGCAAGAATAAGGGACACATGAAGAAGGATTGTCCTACAAACTCATCATCAAACAAGAAGAGCAACAGGTATGAGAAAGGGAACCTGAAGAGATCAATATCTCGGAGATATGCCAACACTAGCATATGGCATGAAAGTGAAGCCAGCGACTCAGAAGATGAACAATCAGAAGACGCTGCAAATGTATGCTTTATGGCATCCGATCAGGTAGAACATCTTTCACATACTAAAAGCAAATAGATACTCGACAGCGGTTGTTCACGGTATATGACCGGTGATGCTACATTATTTGTAACACTGTCGAAGAAGAAGAAGGAAGGTTATGTTTCCTTCGGTAATAACTTGAAAGGGTATATCATTGGTATCGGTGATGTTGGTAAGTCTCCCTATCCTGTGATTAAGGATGTCTGTCTGGTTACCGAGTTAAAACATAATCTACTCAGCATAAGTCATTTAGCTGATCATGGTTATGGCATCAACTTTGGCAAAGACAAAAGTACTATAGTTGATAGCTCAACTGGTAGTACTATCTTTGAAGGTATCAGGGAAGACAACATATATGTTTTCTATTTGTTGAAAGAAACTAATATTTCAGGTAGATGCTTAATGGCTAAAAGTGATGAGAGTCATCTGTGGCATATGAGACTCGGTCACGCAAATATGGACACAATCTCAAGATTATCCACAAAGAAGCTAGTACGCGGTTTACCGGACATAACATTCAAGAAGGATTCGGTATGCAGTCAATGTGAAAAAAACAAAGCTACCAGATCCACATTCAAGTCAGTAAACGCAGTATGTACTACTAGACCTCTACAATTGCTACATATGGACTTATTTGGTCCTAGCAGAGTTGCTAGCCTCGGAGGTAAGCTATATGCTTTTACAATTGTAGATGATTACTCTAGATACATGTGGGTATACTTCTTGACACGCAAGAATGATGTATTATCCGAATTTGTCGCCTTTTGCAAGAAAGTACAGAATAAAAAAGGTTACATGATCACTCGTATTAGAAGCGATCATGGAGGCAAATTCGAAAATGCAGAGTTTGAGCAATTTTGTGACACACACGGTTTTTGTACACGAGTTCTCCTGCCCTAGGACTCCACAACAAAATGGAGTTGTGGAACGTAAGAACAGAACTCTATCCGAAATGGCCAGAGTAATGTTAAACCAGTTTAGTCTACCCAAATATTTCTGGGCTGAAGCTGTCAATACAGCTTGTTTTGTTCTCAATAGAGTTCTAGTTCGACCCAAAATCGAAGAAGACTCCATTTGAGTTATGGTTTAATAGAATTCCATCAGTTTCATATTTTAGAATATTTGGTTGTAAGTGCTTTATTCTTAATACAAAAGATAATTTGGGAAAGTTTGACGAAAAGGCCGATGAAGGTATATTTTTAGGTTATGCGGCCAAGAGCAAAGGATACAGAGTCTTCAACAAACAAACTATGATCATCGAAGAATCAATCAACGTCACCTTTGATGAATTGAATCAAATGACTATCGATGACAATGACGAAGATCTAACTGTACCAAGCTCAACACCAGCTGATTCTCAACCAAGCTCAGCACTAGCTGATCCTCCTAGAGAAGATCCAGGAACTCGCTACCTTCAGAGTCTGCCGAAAAGATTAAATTTTACAACTGATCATCCAAAGGATTTGGTAATTGGTGATATTACCAAAGGTGTAAGTACTCGTACATCCAGTAGAGATATTATTTCTAGTATTGCATTCATTTCACAATTAGAACCCAAAATCATTGATGAAGCATGTAGTGATAATTTTTGGATAGATGCTATGCAAGAGGAATTAAACCAATTTGAACGGAATCAAGTTTGGGAACTTGTTCCCAAGCCTATTGATCATCCGGTCATTGGCATCCGTTGGGTATTCCGAAATAAACTGAACGAGAATGGTTTAGTGACTCGTAATAAGGCTCGACTCGTAGCTCAAGGATACAATCAGGAAGAAGGTATCGACTACGATGAGACTTATTCCCCAGTTGCGAGATTAAAATCTATTCGCATGTTATGTGCATTTGCATGTTTTCATAATTTCAAATTATTTCAAATGGATGTCAAGAGTGCATTTTTAAATAGTTTTATAAAAGAAGAAGTTTTTGTAGCACAACCTCCAGGTTTCACAGATTTTAAAAATCCTGATCATATTTTCAAGTTGAAGAAAGCTTTATACGGTTTAAAACAAGTCCCTCGTGCTTGGTATGATCGTCTAAGCTCTTTCCTACTTGACAACAATTTTTCAAAAGACAAGGTTGACACTACACTTTTTATTAAGTCTTTTAATGGCAAGCTTCTCTTAATACAAGTCTATGTTGATGATATTATATTTGGATCTACTGATGAATCTCTGTGTCAAGATTTTTCTAAGTGTATACAGAATGAGTTTGAGATGAGCATGATGGGAGAGTTGAAATTCTTTCTCGGACTGCAAATCAAACAAACTGACAATGAGACATTCATAAATCAAGCCAAGTACACAAAAGATTTGCTAAAGAAGTTTGATCTGGACAATGTCAAACCTATTGGCACTCCGATGGCAACTTCAACAAAGCTTGATATTGATGAACAAGGCAAGCCGGTCGACACACGTAAGTATCGAGGTATGATCGATAGTTTACTTTATTTAACTGCTAGTCGTCCAGATATTATGTTTAGTGTTTGCCTGTGTGCACGTTTTCAAGCTAATCGAAAGGAATCACATTTGTGCGCAGTTAAGTGTATTTTTCGATACCTTAAGGGCACTTCTTCTGTTGACTTATGGTATCCCAAAACTAAGTCCTTTGACCTTATTGGTTACTCGGATACAGATTTTGCTGGATGCAAAGTTGATAGAAAAAGTACCAGCGGCACATGTCATTTCTTAGGCAAAGCTTTAGTCTCATGGTTTAGTAAAAAGCAAAATTCTGTAGCCCTATCAACAACAGAGGCTGAGTATATCGTCGCAGGACGTTGTTGTGCTCAGATTTTGTGGATGAAACAAACCTTAGAAGACTATGATTTATTTTACACACACATTCCTATTTTCTGTGACAATACGAGCACAATTAATTTGACTAAGAATCCAGTATGTCATTCTCGTACTAAGCATATCGAGATTCAACATCATTTTCTTAGAGATCATCATCAAAATGGAGATATTGACCTTGTGTACATAGATACTGAGAATCAATTAGCTGATATCTTCATAAAACCTCTAGCAGAAGATCGTTTCAATTATTTACGTCGGGAATTAGGAATTTTGGACGTCAATAATGTTAATTAATTTTGTTTTATGATTTTATTTTAATACGCAAAAACTGTGTTAGAGATAAGCCAATAAAGAGTCTGTCTGTCACCACAACTATGGTTGAAGCGAAGCGGTGCTTAAGAGTTCCCCGGTGAACCTCCGCCAGCTGGGACAGTACTCCTACAGCTAATCTGAGACAGTCGCTGTGTAACGATATTTAATCTATAAAATAACATTAATTATATTAATTGAATGTTAAAATTACTAATCTTTGAATTAAATCTTTGAAATGAGTCAATGAAAAAGAAAGTGTTCCAAACCAACCCCAGGCGAATTCGGCCAGACTTCGGACCGAATTCGGCCCGAGTTCGGTTAAAGGTATCTGGCTATATAACCAGAACCCGAGAGCCTTTCTTCTTCATTGCTTCTAAACACCACCATCACAGCAACAGCAGCCGTGCGAGAGCCCTCAAACCCTAGTTCTTCACCACTCCGTTTCTCCCAATCTACGTGGTGAAATCCATCCAAATTTTGGATTCGTGCGGAGATCGTTGTCCTCTACAACATACTTGAATCTCGGGAGGTATAACTCCGTATTTTCTCCTCCTTTCAATTTCGTGCATATTTACTTTTATTGCACAATGCCGCCTAAGGGATTTAACCCCTTCAAGAGGAAGAAGACGACCAATCCTAGTGAGGAAGGATCATCTTCGAATCCACCCACGGATTTCCTCTTTTCGCCAGTTCAATCGAGCGATGGCGCGTTCGATGGGATTTATTTTCAAATCATAGATCAAGCCCTTTTGTGGTATGGAGACTTTTCCATGAGATCCATATGCACAGGCGCTCTTTTCAAATGGACTGTGTTTCCAGAACACCGCCCTTATTTTGAGGCATTAGGGTTACAACACGTTGTTAAACTTTGTTTCCCGGTAGCAACTAATGCCATTAGACTGTTCTACTGTAATATCATATTAAACACGTTTGACGTAAGTACTCGTGTTGGCGGACTAGACATCGAGTTCAATGATGTCCTTTTAACGGAAATCCTTGGTCTATCTAACGAAGGTGCACTGCTTGTTGATATCACTGAATTTGATTTCCCCGACGGCACGACACTTGCTAGTTTCAAAGCTGAACTCTGTGCACCTGATCGAGTTCGCTCTGGAAAGCTCAAGGCAAACAACTTGAACTTGTTTAATTATGAACTGCATCGCATCATCTACTCCACTCTCCTTCCGAAGTCTACTTCAAAGGATGATGTCACATCACTTGAACTATCTGCTATGTATCACATTCTTAAGGGGATTCCTTTTTCTGCCCCTAAGACTATTATCCAGATGATGGGACGTTGTCGTGCAAGAGATAGAAATCTCTCTTATGCGATGATTCTCCCACGCATCTTCCAGCGTTTTGATATTGATTTGTCAACTTGTACTCAAGACCCTGAGCCCAAGTTTCTTAAGCTATCTCGTCGTAGTATGACTGCTGCTGCTCCTCCTACTGTTCCTCCTACTGCTCTACCTCCTCCACCTACTCAGCAGTATGCCATGACCTTTGAAGGCATACACCAGCATCTTTCTGATTTGCACGTCTCGATGATGGATATGGCCCACGAACGTGAGTTCCGCGATGTCATTCGTTATCAGGCGATAGCAAATTCTCTCGCTGATCTTCGATTTGCTCAGACTGGACATTCTGCCGGTTCTATTCCTAGAGATCCAGCCTTCTCTGGTTACCGCTGTGAGGATGAGGCTGTTCATGCCTACTTTCAGCCCGGTAACGCATATGATTGGTACCGTTCTGATCGTGCTCCTCGAGACTATGTCGGTGAGTTTTACACTGGCGCCCCTCCTCACCCTTCTGGCACTGGTACTTCTGCAGCTGGTCCCTCTGGACATGCCGGTCATGCTGATGACGATGATGAGGAGGAGGAGATATGATATACTAGCTGATTTTTGAGACTTAGATATTGTCTACTGTACACTTGGAAATGCTCCGACATTCCAAGTTTATGTCTTTTTTGCTTTTTATTATCAAACTTGTGCTGGATATTTTTTTGATGTCTCTTGAACATCATTTTTATGGGATTCGTAGTTTATCTTTCACATCAGTTTATTTATTTATTTATAGCATCTTTATCTGCTTCTATATTATAAACTGCCTGTGAATTAATTCTCTGTTTTATTATAAACTGCCTGAAACAAATACATGCATGTGATGTTATTTTTTTCTGTCTCTACCATCTGTCATTATTTTTTTGTGTTTCTTCACTGTTTGTTACTTATACATTGATTGCGGGGGAGCTTTCTCTTTTGCAATTATTTTGTTAAGTGACAACGGGGGAGAAATAAGGATCTAACATCTTTTGAGAAAATGCATGCAGGATATGAACAATTTTACTTTACTATTTTTTTGATTTGATTCCAAGCTTAGATGTTATATCATTCATAGTTTGTCAATTATCAAAATGGGGGAGATTGTTGGCCCATTGGTCATATGGTCAAACTGATTTTAATAATTGATCAAACTCTGTCTCGATATATGGAACTAGTCAGGATA
This sequence comes from Iris pallida, assembly GCA_029216955.1. NCBI lineage: Eukaryota > Viridiplantae > Streptophyta > Magnoliopsida > Asparagales > Iridaceae > Iris > Iris pallida. The sequence goes on from JANAVB010039420.1 coordinate 473,608, forward strand.
TCTCGGACTCTTGGACATGATCAAGAACAGCTATCTACACAGTTCAAGACCGAAGCACTGTTTGCCTGTTCGAGTCTGTATTTCTTTGAGCAATGTATTTTTTATTTTATTTGAGTCTAGGAATACTTTGTACACCGAGTCGTACTGGCAAATAGGCTATTCCAAAAAGATTTCAAACTATTTTTAAAATGTCCTTAATTTTGTAAAACATTCGTATTTACAAAAGCTTCAAAAAGGTTTTCAAAAAGGTTTTCAAAATTTCCCAAAAAACTAATTTTTAAAACCATAACCTAACCCTGACAGAACTCGGCCAGAGTTCGGTTAGTGGCCGTTTTGTTTTTGAATTCCTTGGAACTTGGTCCTCCTGCAGTTGCGGATTTAACCGGGATTTTCTCATCGAGTTCTGCCCGAATTCTGTCCGAATTCTGCCAGAATTCTGTCTTTGGAACTCCTATAAATAGAGAAGGATTTTAATCATTTTAACTCACTCATTCACTTTCAATCTTCTCTATTCTAAAAAGCTTTCAGTCTTCCAAAGAGTTTTTCTCGAGCTTTAATTTTCAGATCCCAAGCCAGTTACAATCCTCTAGTCGATTTGCCAGTGCGGTGCGGTCTAGAAGTTTTAGAGTGATTGTAATCAGAAGGTTTGATAGAAGAATACCTCTTCACAATTGAAGTTGGACGAGTTCTTCGTATCAAAGCTCGCGTTGTAGAAGTTGCAAGGACTTCGTAAGAAAACTTGCGGTTTTGCCAATAGTGGATTCAACTTGTAGCAAGAGTTCTACCGATTGGACTAGTCCTCAACAGAGGGAAACCAGTATACATCGTTGTCTTTGCGTTTGCTTTCTTATCTCTGCCTTTACATTATTTAGTTGTGATTATTATTCTGTGATCTTGCTGCTAACATTTTTTAATTAGCATTATTCCGCTGTCAACTCTATTCACCCCCCTCTAGAGTATTGTGCTTTACGATTTCGTTCCTACACACCATGTCCTGTAGCTTTATAACAAAAATATTAAATTGTTAGATGAAACAAAAAACCTAATTACGGAAAGATTACTAAATCAAAATCAAACAGAACACATATTCATAGAAAACATGAGATTAAAGATGAAAGTGTAACAGAAGCAACACCACAATTTTACAACAACTAAGCAGACTCTGCTAAACAATAACTAAAATTAGGGATTGTGTCCTCCTTGGATTTAATTTACACAAAGAAGAGATTTGAGAGAACGAGCTTTTGTCGGCTTCCTAAATGTACCATTCTCCGTCCTAAATGTACCATTCTCCGTCCATTCGCCGTATTAAAAGCAAAGAGAATGGCCATTCTCCGTGTTAAAAGCAAAGAGAATGGCCATTCTCCGTATTCACCGTCCATTCGCCGTATTAAAAGCAAAGAGAATGGCCATTCTCCGTGTTAAAAGCAAAGAGAATGGCCATTCTCCGTCCAAAAAAATATTCTCTTCGAAAATATTATCATTAGAAAAGTAAAAAAATAATCCGCCCGACCTCAGAAGCAGGTTTCCTCAGTTCACCACCACCACCACGACATGTAGCTTTATTAACAAAATATTAAATTGTTAAATGAAAAATAAAATTTCTGACAATGGCATGGGCAGTAAAATTAGAGCGGCGCCGCTGGTACTTCTCCTTGTTCGAGGAGGTCTCGACGACGTCCGACGCGAAAAGGACCGATTCTTCTCGGCGCAGCTGGTACTCCTCGTTGTTCTAGGAGGGCTCGACGATGTTCGACGCGATCCGAACCGATTCTTATTTCCTTCTTCATCTCCGTTTCGCTTTCCACCACCACCAGCACCGCCACCACTACCATGGCCTGTAACCAAAAAAAAAATTACGAAATATTAAATTGGATGGACGAAAGAGAGTAAATATGAGTTAATTTAGGGTGTTCATTGAAAAAATTAAAGTGAAGAATGACCTGCTAAAGCAAGTTACCAACAGGTCAAAAGTCTAAATCAGCATTAAATGATGTTTTTACACTATTTAATCTGAATTTAATCTGGACCGTTGGATGAACATCCAACGGTCCATATTTTGGATGTATCGATACATCCCAAAAGGGTGGATGTATTGTAGAATTTTTCATATATATATATACACTAGGGCTGGCCCACCGGGTAGGCAAGTCCAGGCGCTATTGAAATGGAAAGGTCCAAAGACTCCAAACAAACTCTAGACCCCTTAAGCAGTGCTCTATAGTAATGATTTTTGTAGAAAGACGTCAAAGATGGCCTACACCCACTTGTACATACTACTCTTTAGTAATCAAAATGACAATAACATGATTCAAACCATCGATCAAAAATTCATTCAAAGAAGCATTACCACGAGGTCAACTAATTTACTTGTTATTTTTCAAATATATTTTATTATTCTAACAGTTACATTATTCTTTTGTCTCCAAATGATCTTATTTTTATTTGTTTTGTTTGATTGTTAGAAAAAAAATCAGTAAAATTACTCAAGTACTTACTTTATTATTATTATTTTTGAGAAGATTTTATTTGTTAAATTGGTTGATAAAATTAATATCTGGGAAAAAAAAAACTAAAAAAAAATTGTTTAGGAAATATGCTATTTTTTATTTATACATTCAACTGGTCTTATTTTCAAACCCCATATTAGGTCCGGAGAATTCTCGGACCCATCATGAATGACACCAAAAACAACTCCTTAACATCTTTGTTAATAAATTGAAAAGTCATCACTCTAAAAAAAATAATTGTGGTTGTATTAGAATCCAAATCTTGTCTAACGAGTTATGTAACCAGCAATCCTAGTTGCAACTCGAGAAGGATCCGTTAGAAAATATGTCGATAATCATAAAACCTTCTATGACCCACCACTTGGCACCAAAACGACAATTTTGGCGACAACCTTCCATATTATAGGGATTTTATTCTTCTATCCTTCGCTAATTGTAAGATTAATTGTCGTCTATCTGCCACTAAACTGTCATGATATCGTCACTAATGTCGACGAGTTCCATAATCTAACAATATCCTTCCGTGTTTCTGTGTACTCAAAGAATCAAGACTCCAATAGCATCACATGTGGAGTGGTTATAGAAAGTTTATAAGAGTAGAAAAGAAAAACTTCCCTAAAAAGGGATGACATAGACCTGCCAAATCCAATCCACATAGTTTACATATATAATTTTTCACCTCATTAGTCAAATAAGTAGTCTAGTTTTGTTAATCTTAATAACCATGACATATGACGACTAACATTTCCTTGCAAGAGTTAGTGAGACATTACAATATATGCTAAGTTGAAAAAATCGTCACAATTTCTAAATTTTGGTTGTATTAGAGCTATCTACGTTCAAATATTATCTAAGCAAGTCATGTAACCCGCAATCCTAGTTGCAACTCGAGAAACATCGGTTAGAAAATATGCCGATAAACATACCATAAATATAAATTTTCATATAAGGAGAAAATGTTTCAAATAATAGCAACTATAAGAAGAAGATTGTAATATTTGTGGATGAAGAGACGAGTCTTAGATGGCGAAATGGAGCATATCGCCAACTGAGTTTTCCACTCCGTCAAGTCTCACCAAATTAGTTGGCGAGATGAATATACCATCATAAACCTTCTGTGACCCACCACTTGGCACAAAAAGAAAAATTTTGACGACAACCTTTGTTATTATAGGAATTTTTATCGTCAATCCGTCGCTATGTAAGATTAATTGTCGTCTATCTGCCTACTAAAAATGATGTCGTCACTAATGTAGACGAGTTGGATAATCTAACAATTTCCTTCTGTGTAATCAAAGAGTCGAGCCTCCTAAAGCATTACATTAGTGGAGTGGTTATAGGAAGTTTAAAAGAGTAGGGGAAAAAAAAATGTTCCCTAAAAAGGGATGACCTGCCTAATCCCAATCCACATGGTTTACATATATAATTTTCAACTCATTAGTCAAATAAGTAGTATAGTTTTGTTAAACTTAATAACCAACATATGACGACTCACATTTCCTTACAAGACTTAGTGAATTATTAGTATATATGCCTACGATTGTTAGGTCAAATTAACAGCATGAGCTTATATGTAAGAAAGGACAAGAAATTTCAGCTTGGGTGGACTAAAGTAGACTAAGATATGCTAAATGTAGTTGTCTTATATAGAAAATAAATAAATAAATAAAATAGTTAAAATAAAATAAATAAAAAATTGAGGTGGGCTTGAGTCTACCCACTACAATAAATAGGGCCTACAATAGCAGTTTTTCTATAGCGTTCAAGTGTCTCTGCTATAGAATGTTGTCAACAATAGCATTCTTTCAGTAGTGCTATAAAAATATCTATATATAGCATTTTTTGAATGCTGTAGAATCTATAACATTCTACAAGAAAATAACCTAGGTTGTCCGGATTAGAAAAGTATTCATAGTATATTTTAATAAAATGATTCCAAAATTTTCTTTCCCCTACGGATCAGCCCGCTTTTTTTTCATTCATGAAATCTCCCCCCTTTTTTTCCTTCTCCAAAAGCTAATGTTATTCCCATTTCCTTCATCTCTCTCTCTCTCTCATGATTCAACTCCCTCCTCTCTCTAGCTCTCACACACAGACCCTATCCTCTCTTTCTTTCACAAGCAAACCTTATTTTTTCCTAATGGGGAAGCTCCTCCACGACGCATCTATTTTCTCTAAGATGCTCAAGTCGGGCCCCCGCTCCTCTCGTCGACGGATCCGGTCACCCCACCGATGGCTCCCTCTCAATGACTGGACTCGAGGACCCTAATTTTATTTTGCCGCTTCTGCCAATTTTTGGCGCTGCTCTAGATCCCAATAAAGAAGGTTGGCTGTGCAGCGTGGAGGGCTTCGCTCGAACGGTGGCTGTGGTGTCGCTCATCACCTCAGCGAGTAGCACACGTGCAGCCCCAGCTCTCCGAGGATCTCTCCTCCAAGGAGCTCTCCACCTCCTCACATTAGTAGGTACTTTTAGGGCAGATCTAATTTTAGGGCAATAAGTTTAGGGAAGAAATTTTAGGGCATACATTTTAGGGAAGAAATACTTATGGAGCATAAATCATGAAGGAGCCTACGTTAGGATCTGGCAACCGTGTCGACGTCGTCAACTCGGTCAACCTCCGCTCGTATCCTCGCCATCACCTTCCTCTTCAACTCTCCCTCCCTTTTCTCTAACCAGGAGTTACACACCCGCCGTTGGCCAGAGCTACGACAGCACAGACCTATCGCTTGCAGCCATTGACGCCATCAAGGTTTACCCTTCCTATTTATCTTTTGTTTTTTTTATTTCATCTTTTCTTATGATTTATTTATGTCTGTGTTCTTTTGCAGATCTTCTCATCGTCGATGCTCTATTTAACCGACGTAGGAGGGCCTGCTGTGAGTCATTCTTCTTTTATTTGTTTGATTTTCTTTTGGTATATGGATTTGGGGATTCTTCGAAGAGCCTTTTGTTTGGAATTTAGGGTTTAGTATCTATCATGTTCGTTGTTGGTATAAATATAGTCTTCAACTCTTCATTATTTGGACACAAGTTGTAAATCTTTGGTGGGGGACTGGGAGTTCTATAACTTTTTTAGTAGTACTCCAAATAATATTAGCATTAATTTCTAAGATATGTTGGTTTTAGTAATCTTCAATTTTGTATGAGAAAGTATTTTGAAACTTAATCTTTCTAATATCTCAGTAGACTTATGAAGTTTTTAATTTAGTATTTGGATCCAGTATTGAAGTATCACTATATTACTCAATTACTTATTGGCCAATGCATGCCTTTTCATCTTGAGAAATTATTGGGTGTGCCGGCCTCAATACACCCTTCTCTTGCCAATTGTTAGAATCAATACCTCAGTAATATTGGAATGTATACATGCATACATCTCCATACAATCTAACGGTTAGGTAGAGAAAGGGTGCACTGTGGTAATTTCTTGTCTTTCAGGTACTAAGAAAATCAATACCTCGGTCATTGAAGGCTGCAACTTCGCGGTTGCTCTGATACAAAAAGGCCACAAAGGTGAGTCTCTTGAGTTGCACAACATCATAACTATCTCCTAATCTTGGATTCACCAGCACTGCACCATCGTTCAAGTAAGATTTGGCATGCCAAGAGTTCACCTATACAAATGATTAGAAGTAATTTTTTTAGTTGTTACAGTTGCTCTTTCCAGATAATATTTTTGCATCCACCTCCTGGTGATTCTCCTAATCTTAGGATATTTTTATTGATTTTTTCATATCCGTTCGATCTTTCTTTATTTCATGCTGATCAAAGGATGACATATTTCAACTAAAATATGGAGTAGGAACTATGCAGCGAAGGACATCATCTTGGTACCGAGGCACAGACTGCGATACTGTAGGAGATCAGTATGCGATAAGTTTTTTTTACTATGCTTTTATACCCTTGCAGTTTGATTTTTTTTTTCGTTCAATTTTCTTTGCCGAAATGGCTGAAAAAAAGACCCCCAATGTCGATATTGGTATTAGTCAGTATCGAATCGGGACATGCCAAACTGTATCGATATCGGACATATCGGATTGGTATCGGCCGATACCACAAACTATGGTTTAGATGCTAGGTTCATCTTACTTGGCCAAATTGTCTTACGTTTTGGCAGTCTTAGTCTAGCTCACCTTATGAAAGAATGCGTAGGCGTTTGGTAGAATAGTTTATCCAAATCATCATTTGTCTCAGGACCTACCTCAGTCCAACTGTGGTGGTGGTGGTGGTGCTTCTTCATCGCTCATAAAAAATATTCTCATATAATTAAGGCCAGGGGCGTGAACCAAAACAACTTTTGGGCAGTGGGGGAAAAATACCTTAAGTTAAAATTTATTTCGTCAGTAAGGATTGAACATGGGATCTCTTGGTTAAAAATACACTCACTTTACAAAAAAACATTCAATTTTGCCAATTTTTAACATGTCATGAATATATTAGTACGAACCTATCTATATAGTACGAACTGAAAATTCAGTGGGGCCTATGGTGTATCCGCCCTAATTAAGGGTAAAGTATAAATATTCAAATATATCCTATAATTAGTTTCACAATTACACTCTTAGATGGAGAAACATAATTTACGTGAAAGGAGGTGAACATGATGTTAATGGTTGAGTTTCTGCAAGGCAAGGCAACAAAGAAGTCCTTTAAGACCAACATATTTTACAACTTACAGCCTATTTATTGCTTGTGTTAATGGAATTCGATTTTGCAATAACTGTTGTTTGGATTTTAAAGTAGTGCTTATTAACTTGGAAGTTTTGACATGTATAAAATCTCATATTGTCTTGAGAAGAGGATAGGACTTGCAACTCTCTGAAATATATCAGTTGCTTAGATACCAGGAATGAGCTAATCATTTATTTCTCTTGGTGTCAAGTTGTGGTTTTATTTTGATAATTTTCTTTTTCGTTACTTTATGGGTATGCATTTCCGTTTGAGTTTTTGGTTATAGTTTGCATCAGTAAGAATGCAATATCCTAGGTAAATTTAGTCAGATTGTGCTTAATGTAAAATTTTCCTAGCGTACTAGAATTTTGGTAGAAGGTGCTCCTTGGTTGAATCAGATTTCTTCCTAGTGTAAAAATTTCCTAGGGTAGAAGAATTTTTGATAGAGGTACTCCTTGCTTGACAGAAGACACATTTGCTTCTTAGTGTAAAGTTTTCCTAGTTAAATTTTTTTTTGGTTGTGGTCGTCCTTGGTTGAAAGTCCGTGTATCTTATGGCAGCATAGGCGGCTCTACATTTTAATTTGCTACGGTGCGTATTGCACGACCATTGTAGTTCTCTTTATATTTCATTTGGCTTTTCGGCCTACAAGTCAGGCTGTATTTCCCTATAGTTGCCTGCCATGAATTTTGGCACCAATCAGATAGAAGGTTGGCACTATGTTGACAGGACATTCTGAATTTCTAGTTAATATTTCCTTAGAGTCTTTGGAGTTTGGAATGAAAGTGTTGCGACTACAACTCATCCATTTTGTTGGCAGAAGTCTTGGATGATGGCATTGTGATTACGACTATTTCCTTTCTAGAATGAGTCTTCATCACCTTGATGAGTGCTAAAGATACTTGAAGCTAACATGTGAGAGCTTTGTTTTGACTCGGTTTGACTAATGATGCATATTTACGATCATTTTTTTCGATCATGGAGGATAATTGTTGTTTCAAGTATGGAGAATTGACTTGCTCCATAACAAGTCATAATCCACTGATTCTGATAGGATTTTGAAGCTTGAAATTATATTCAACCATAATAACATTGAAGAACATCATTCATCTGTTCATTCCCTCGCTAAGTAGCAGAGTTGGTAAGTTCCTTTCTCGTCCTTCAACTACTCTTGACTGAGTTATTTTGCCTACTAGATACAAAGAGCCATATATTAATTCTTAGGCTAATTTGCATCTAAAAATCATAAACTTCCACACTTCTATAATTTGCTACATTAAACTTCCAAAATTTGCATGTTGGTACTTGAAGTTTCAAGTTTGTAAGTTAATATCTTGAAATATTTGATTATTTAGTTATCCTACAAGTGAATACCATAACTCTCGCTTATCCTGCAATTGATTATATCTTACAATTGATTCATTTCAATAAACAATGGTGATTTCTAATGTTTATCCTTTATTTCTTTTTCAGTAGACGCACTATGTACTTTCATCTTATATCTGATCTAATGTTGACAGAGATTTATGATTCAAACTTGATCTTCACGGTATGGGTAATGTGAACCAAATATAAATATTGTAATAATGTCGTTTCATCTTATATCTGATCTATCTTCTCAATTTTGTGTAGGTTGGCGTATAAATTTTTGATGGTTGTGGATAGCTGCTAGAATGAAAGAGGCGATCGAGCTGTTTTTTGGCCTACAGATATTTGTAAATGGAATAGTTTATTTTGGACTACAGATACTTTGTAAATGGAATGGTTTATTTTGGCGTACAACTACTTTTTCTATATCTTGAATGTTTTAATGACAACTACGTTTTGTACATAATGAATGTTCTAATGAAACATTTCATATTTTGGCAAACCTTTCCTATATCTTGATTGATCGAAATGGAAGTTGCGATTGAAATTGTTTGCGATTATGGTTATTTATATGTGATACAAAACATGTTATGAAATATAAATTCTGTAGCAGATATGAAATAATATGAAATTCTGTAGCAGATTTATAGTACTCAAAACGTCTAAATTGTCGCTACCACGATAGCATATGATGAACGCTATAATAAATCAAACCATCTATAGCGTTCATGAACAATCAATTCATCAAACGCTATAAATCATCCACAGCATTCACAAACGCTATAAATAATCCACAGCATTCATAAACGCTATAAATAATCCACAGCACTCACGAACGCTATAAACCATCTACAGCATTCTAGAATGCTATAAAGTATTCACAGCATTCATAAACGCTATAAACCATCAACAGCATACACGAACGCTATAAACCTTCTACAACATTCATGAACGCTATAATGTTATAGCGTTCACATGTCTGGACATACTATAGCGTGGGCAATTATAGCAGATAGAATATGCTATAGAAGGCTTTCTATAGCGTTTCGTGCATGCTATTGTAGGCCATATTTGTTGTAGTGACCCCAGCGTCTATGTAGTTTATGTTGGAGTTATCCAATAATTTTCCCATTGTTTATATGGGTTCCTAATGGACATAGTGGTTACATATTCTTTTTATTTTCAGAAAATTTGTTTGAACGTTACAAATTTTAACAAAATTGGCTAAATGGTAAAAAGTTTGAAAAATTGAAAATAGAAATACATTTCGACAAACCGTCTAGAAAAAATTGGACATGTCCAATTTTCGCCAGACCGTATGGGTGAAATTGAGCATTTGATTTTTTTTTTTTGGTTTTTTTGTTGGTTTTTGGTTTACTTCGGTTTGGTTTATCTTTTTGTTTGATTGATTTGGTTTAAACTTTTAGTTTAGTTTAATCTGTTAGTTAATTTATTTTTATCTATAATAATTATATATGAACTAATTGATTTTATTATTATCTATAGTAACAAATAAATTTTATATATATATATATATATATATATATATATATATATATATATATATATATATATATATATATATATATATATATATATATATATATATATATACAAATTAATTTGTGTATAAGTATAGATAATAACACGCTTAATATAGATAATAACAAATTAATATATTAGTATACAAATAACTATAGATAACAATAAATTAATATACAAAATAAAAACTAATATATACAAATTAATATATTAGTATACAAATAAATATATTAATATATACAACTAAATATAAAATATGGATAAAAACGAATTAATATATACAAATTAATATATACAAATTATTTATTTATTTATTTATTTTATACATTTATTTAAATATATACAAATTAATATATTCAAATATTTTTATAAATATATATATTTATTTAATTTTATATATTAATTTGTATATTAACTAATATATTTGTATATATTTAAATAAATGTATAAAATAAATAAATAAATAAATAAATAATTTTTATATATTAATTTGTATATATTAATTCGTTTTTATCCATATTTTATATTTAGTTGTATATATTAATATATTTATATGTATACTAATATATTAATTTGTATATATTAGTTTTTATTTTGTATATTAATTTATTGTATCTATAGTTATTTGTATAGTAATATATTAATTTGTTATTATCTATATTAAACGTGTTATTATCTATACTAATTAATTAGTTATTAATACAAATGAATATATATGTACTTATACACAAATTAATTTGTATATATTAATTAATTAGTTATAACCACAAACTAATTAATTAGTTATTAACAACACCTTCCCTCCCTTCCCCAAATTAACTAATAGTTTAAACCAAATCATTCAAAGAAAAAAATAAACCAAATCAAAGTAAACCAAAAACCAAAAAAAACCAAATGCTCAAATTCAGCTCCAATTTTCGCCAAACGGTTTGTCGAAATGTATTTTTATTCTCAATTTTTCAAACTTCTTATTTTTTAGCCAATTTTATTAAAATTTGTATCGTTCAAAACATGGTTGTACAGTGGTTTACATCGTTTTTATTCTCAATTTTTCAAACTTCTTATTCAAACAAATGTTCTGTTTTATTTTGCTTGTACAGTGGTTTACCCATCAGTTTATGTGTTAAAAACATGGTTTGGAGTATCAGACTAAAAAAATCGGAATCTCTACCTGAGCTTTTTATGAGTATTGGTACGGACAGTTCGAATAGAAGTATCGGATTTTCTATTCCAAACAAATAATTATTAATAAATTAAAAAAAATATACCTTTAGTAATAATTTTAAACATTTTATGTGTTATTTTTTAATTTAAATAAATAATAATGACCAATTATGATTGGTTTACATGTAATAAATATATATTTTTTCCTCATCTACATGGTTTTAAAATCTTAATATTCTTTTATTCCCTTCTTGATTGTTCCTTTTTATTTAATTTATTTATCTAATTGACTGAAAAAAGAGACCTTTAACGTTGGTATCGCCATAGCAATCGAACCGAAATATGCCAAATAGTATCGATATGGTTCCTATCGGATCGGCATCGCTGCAAACTACAGTTCCAAAGAGCACTCCTTTAGCCTCATTAATTACTGACATTGCAAACGAGTGATCGATAAAGTTGCATGTCTCGGAGTCACAAACTTGTCGCAACTAACATTAATTAGTAAGTCCGTATGAGCTTCTACTTGGATAGTCCGTCACCAAACTTTCCAGTCGTGATCACGCATATTGTACGATCTCCTCCCGATTTTATCAACATCAAGAGAGTACGCAAAAGTAACACAGTCCCTATCGAAATCAATTCACGATGAATAATTCCAGCACATACCAACTCAATCTTCAAAAATTTGATGACTATATTACTGTAGAAATTTTAGAGCATCTTCAACCCTATTATCTTGTTAAGTGTTGTTAGATCCGAGGCGTGGATATAGATGAAAAACAGAAGTTTAGCAAGCCTACTAGTAGGTGCCACAAATGAGGAGTTAAGCAAGCCTACACAGTAGGTGCCAAAAATGAGATAAATCTCAAGAACAAAGTTAGGCCTCCCTACTCAGTAGGTGCCTTAAAACCTGAAGAACGAGTTACAGAGAAATAGAAGAAGAAGAAGAGGATTAAATCTGCTGGGGTGTAAAAATACCGTTGCTCAAAGCTTTATTCGCCCCACACGAGCACGAACAGCTTCCAGGAACCAGCAAGTTCACGAAGAACTTCTGGAACGCTCGTAAGTCAATATTTGAGACTTGAACTGGCTTCCTGGACTTAACAGACTCCCTCAACTCTCTTCTTGGTGCATCTCTCAAAGGAGGCCAAGGGGCTCTATTTATAGAGTGGAGTTGAGACTTCACCTCTTCTCCTATCCGATGTGGGACTAAAATACCAATACTCAAAAATAGAGTTTGATATTTTAGATCATCCCACAATCAGCATAGAAGTGTGCCAGTCCACGCCTACCCCCCGAACACTCCCGTGCATGCACGAGACATCCTGGAGTCCGTGTCCGAGTCCGAGTCCGCACAACAAAAATTAACTTGCATTCTTGTTGGATTTAATCCTTTTTCCTTCTAGGAAAATACTTCCACATGGCACAAACTTGTGCCCCACTACACCTCATGTGCACACCTCAATACAAGCAATGCATTATATTGAGATACTCACCATTTGGTGTAGCCTATGTGGGACTATCTTTTCTAGTCCAAAGGCAAAAACACCAACAATCCCCCACATATCTCAATATATGGGTTGAGCGTTCCCCACAGTTACTGTCCATCATGCATTAGGAGAGATGTCGCTACGACTTGAATCTTTCCGCATAGGTTAAATAACAGCATGATACAAGAATGGACTAAGCCTTGAATTCTGCACCATAACTGCAATTCTTCCTACTCACATAATGACATCAACTGTGCTTCTGGCTGCACATTGAAGGCCTTGTGCCAGCCTGGTTTCAGTGTATAATTTTTGGGCGTCTACAAGTTTACCCTCAAGAGACGGCCTGATATCTCTGTCCATACACTATAGGTGAGTTCTTTATAAAGAGTCATGGCATGAAACATTGCGCTTCTTTGCGGTGCTACGCCGCTATGACATGGCTTAAAGCCGAGGCTTTACCCCACCTGGGTACCTCATCGTAGTGTCATACTACTGTAGCATGAGGTCACAGGCCTCTTTGTAGTGCCAAACTACCCAGCATGAAGCCTTGCGCTTCCGTGTGGTGTTACGCCGCTATGACATGGCTCGTAAAGCCGAGGCTTTACCCTACCTGGTACCTCTTCGTGGTGTCATGCCACTGTAACATGAGGACATCGTCCTCTTTGTAGTGCTGTCTACCTCTCTTTATTATGATTATCATACAGCATTAGGCTACCTGCCTATTTGCGGTGCTACTCCGATGTGACTTGGCTTGCAAAGCCGAGGCATTACCCCTACCTGGGAACCTCATGATGTAGTCACCCCACTGTAGCATGGAGTTACACTCCTTGTAGTGCTGCGCTACCGTGCTTCCTGTAAAGCACTCCAGGCATTCACTCTGCCTGAGAACTCATTAAGGCATTTAAGCCGACCTTCCCACAGGATCCATTTTTTGCAGAAAACAACAGTAGACAACAGTGGTTGTAGGTCCGTAACCTCTCCATGTCACATAGGACAAGTACCCATCGTTCCTGATATTCTTCTGGTTAATAGTCCTCCCTTGAACCAAAAGCTAGATGCCTAGTAGACTTCTCTTTGAACTAATAGCATAAAACTTTATGGTAGGAATGTAATAACACAATATCAGAATGCCTTCAAGCCCATTTTACAAGCTGTGTCATCGACCAGCTGGCGCTTGAGGCCCTTGGTGAACGGATCTGCCAGGTTCTCCTGACTCCGAACATCAATCACTGCAATAACACCTCTCTTGATAAGATCGTGTACTGCTCTGTGCTTCAACCGCACTGTTCTCTTCTTCCCGTTGAAGAGTTCATTTGATGCCACTGCTGATGCCGCCTGGTTGTCACAGTATATCGGTATTGCTGGTATCTGAGTCCCAACCACCGGAAGATCATACATGAGCTCCCGAAGTCACTCTGCTTCATCTGCAGCAGCATCCAATGCAAAGAATTCAGATTCCATGGAGGAGAGAGATAACATAGTCTGCTTCGTCGACTTCCACGATATAGCAGCTCCGCCCATGGCGAATACGAATCCACCTGTGGAATACTCGCTCTCCATATCTGAACACCAGCTAGCATCACTGAAGCCTTCCACTACTGACGGATCTCCGCTGTAGAAAAGTGCATATGTCTGAGTTTTCTTGAGATATCTCATAACACGCTTCACAGCTTTCCAGTGCTCAATGCCTGGATTACTAGTGAAGACTCAGCATTCCCACTACAAAAGCTATGTCAGGCCTTGTGGCAGTAGTAGCGTACATCAAGCTTCCGATGACGCTAGCGTACTCCAACTGCCTGACGCTTTCCCTCGAATTTGGCTCCAGCTTCTGATCACTCCGGTACGGTGTATCAATAAAAGGAAGATCTTGATACCCGTAGCGAGTGAGCATCTTCTTAATATTATGAGATTGTTACAGCGCTATTCCAGTGCCTGTCCGGATGATTTTGAGCCCCAAGATTACGTCGGCATCCCCCAAGTCCTTCATATTGAACTTGGTCGAGAGAAATTTCTTTGTCTCTGTGACGCAGCTTAAATTCGTATCTAGGATTAGCATGTCGTCCACGTAAAGACATACGATTACTCCTCTTCCGTCAGCAAATTTCGTATAGATACACTTGTCTGTTTCACTGACCCTGTAGCCATTTGATCTTATCACCTTGTCAAACTTCTCATGCCACATTTTGGGAGCTTGTTTCAAACCATACAGAGACTTCATCAACTTACAGACTTTGTCTTCCAGACCTCTGACGACAAAACCTTCTGGTTGTTGCATGTAGATCTCTTCGGTCAGCTCGCCATTAAGGAATGCCGTTTTCACATCCATCTGATGTATCACCAGCTTGTGTATTGCTGCTAGAGCAATTAACAATCTGATGGTTGTCATCCGAGCTACTGGAGCATAAGTGTCAAAGTAGTCGATCCCCTGCTTCTAAGCAAACCCCTTGGACACTAGTCTGGCCTTGAACTTGTCAATGGTTCCATCTGCTTTCATCTTCTTCTTGAAGATTTATTTGCATCCGATGGGTCTTGCTCCTTCTGGCAGGTCAACCAATACCCATGTGTTGTTGGAGGTGATTGAGTCAATCTCGTTGCCTATCGCCTCCTTCCAGAATACAGCATCTCTGGTCTTCATCGCCTCATCATAGGTAAGCGGATCTGCTTCCACATGATAGGTGACGAAGTCATCTCCAAAGTCTTTCGGCCTCCTCGTTCGCTTAGTTGACGGCTCAGCGAGTTCTGGTTCAGCTGGTGTCTCCTTGACGACAGCTTCATCTTGGACTACTGGTTTATTAAAGACTTCTGTCTGCTTTGTACCCTCATCATTCTCCGAAAGATCCGCGAGAACAATATTCTTGTGTTTTGCAAACTTGTCTTCAAAGTATTCAGCATCGCGAGATTCGATAATATGGTTTGACTCGATATCAAGGAATCTTCGAGCATCACTCTTCTCGGCATACCCCAAGAAGATCGCCTTCGTAGTCCTTGTCCCCAGCTTCTGAATCTTCAGATCCGGGAGCTTCACATAAGCCAGACACCCCCACACTCGAATGACATTCAAGTTAGGTCTGACTTTGAACCAGAGTTCATGAGGAGTTATGTCGGAAGTTGCATATGGCACTCTGTTCAGAATGAACGTTGCCGTTAGTGCAGCTTCTCCCCAGTAACACTTTGGAAGACCCGCAGTCAACAGCATAGAGTTCATCATCTCTGTCAACGTTCTGTTCTTCCTTTCTGGTACTCCATTGGATTGAGGAGAGTACGGAGCCGTTGTCTCATTGATGATTCCATGTTCTTTGCAGAATGATAAGAATTCATGAGACCGATACTCCCCACCTCGATCACTCCTTAACCTCTTGAGTTATTGTCCAGTTTGCCGCTCAGCCTCGGCCCTGAACTCCTTGAACTTCTCGAATGCTTCGTCTTTAGACTTGAGCAAGTAGACGAAAGCATACTTTAAGAAGTCATCGATGAAAGTAATGAAATACTTCATCCCGGCCTTTGTAGAGAATTGTTTGAAGTCACAGATATCTGAGTGAACCAACTCCAGAAGGTCTGTGCTTCGATGGACCCTGTGAAAGGATTTCCTTGTGATCTTCGTCTGAGCACATACTTCGCATTTCTCTACCTTACCCCCACACTTGAAGATAAGTCCAAGACTAGACATTCTGTTAATCCTTTTACAATGAACATGTCCTAGCCTATTATGCCACAACTCAAGAGAATAATCAGAAAAATTGATTGCATTTATATTATCATGCTGGGTTACAACAAGCTGAATCTTGTACATTCCTTCAGTTTGGAAAGCTTTCCCGAAGAATGTACCCTTCTTGGACATCACCAACTGGCCAGCATTGATGTCCATCCTCAAGCCTGCGTTGCAGAGCAGACTTTCAGAGATCAGGTTCTTAGCAATTACTGGAACATGCTTCACACCTTGAAGCATCAGAGTGTTCCCCGATGTGAGTTTCAGCTCCACCGTCCCGATCTCCAGTACTTCAGCTTGTGCCTGGTTTGCCATTATGACCTTCTCTGAAGTTGGCTCATAAGAGACGAACCAGTCTTTGTGTGAACAGACATCGCAGGTCGCACTAGTGTCTATCCACCAGTCCAAGTCAGCCCCCACAGTTGCAACCTGTGCTATCATGGCAACTAGATTAGTAATCATAGAAACCTTACTAGGCTCACCTTGTTCTTTGGGCTTGGACTTGCATTCGGATTTGCAGTGGCCCTTCTTGCCACAATTAAAGCAAGTCACATGGGACTTTGACTTCTGCTGCTTGAAAGCAGGACCCTTCGCTTTCAGATTTGTGAAGTCCTTCTTTTTGCTATGAGAAGCAGCATGCTTCCCCTGGTACTCTCTGGTTTGGACCAGATTTGCCTTCGCCATTTGTTTGGACAGAGTATCCATCTTCTGTTGAGAGCGCATCTCGTCCTCAACATGGATCTCTTGTAAGAAATCTTCCAAGCTAATTTTCATCTTCTTTCGATACATTCTTGCATAGAAGTTGCTTCATTCTGTAGGAAATTTTGCGACGATCCCTCCAACGACAAACTTGTCGACGAGGGGCATGTTCTCGTCTTCTAGTTTCTGACGCAACTTCAGAAACTCCTTCACTTGGGGCAGCATCGCCTTCTCGTCTTCGAAGGTCCACTTGTGGTATTTTTCTACCATGAAGATCTTGGACCGGTTCTCGTCATCTTCATAGAGCTTTCCCAAGGAGTCCCATATCTCTTTGGCAGATGTCTTCTTGGAGTAGGACTCTGCCAGAGAGTCTTCCATGGAATTGAGTATCAGTAGTTTGCATATACTATTTTCTCTCTTCCACTTCGCTTGCTTGGTCGTAGCAGCGGCCACAGCCGCAGCAGATCTAGTGGTTGGAACGATCGGTTCTTCTTCTGACAGCACGTGATCAACATTCACGAGTTGAAGATTTAAAGTGACCTTTTGTCTCCATATCTGGAAGTGTTCGCCATCGAATTTTTCCAACTTGTTAAAGCCGGTATCGATAAGCGAAGCACGAGAATTATCCATCTTCTCAATAAAGCTTTGAGATTGTTAGATCCGAGGCATGGATATAGATAAAAAACAGAAGTTTAGCAAGCCTACACAGTAGGTGCCACAAATGAGGAGTTAAGCAAGCCTACACAGTAGGTGCCACGAATGAGGAGTTAAGCAAGCCTACACAGTAGGTGCCACGAATGAGGAGTTAAGCAAGCTTACACAGTAGGTGCCAAAAATGAGATAAATCTCAAGAACAAAGTTAGGCCTCCCTACTCAGTAGGTGCCTTAAAACCTGAAGAACGAGTTACAGAGAAATAGAAGAAGAAGAAGAGGATTAAATCTGCTGGGGTGTAAAAACACCGTTGCTCAAAGCTTTATTCGCCTCACACGAGCACGAACAGCTTCCAGGAACCAGCAAGTTCACGAAGAACTTCTGGAACGCTCGTAAGTCAATATTTGAGACTTGAACGGGCTTCCTGGACTTAACAGACTCCCTCAACTCTCTTCTTGGTGCATCTCTCAAAGGAGGCCAAGGGGCTCTATTTATAGAGTGGAGTTGAGACTTCACCTCTTCTCCTATCCGATGTGGGACTAAAATACCAATACTCAAAAATAGAGTTTGATATTTTAGATCATCCCACAATCAGCATAGAAGTGTGCCAGTCCACGCCTACCCCCCGAACACTCCCGTGCATGCACGAGACATCCTGGAGTCCGTGTCCGAGTCCGAGTCCGCACAACAAAAATTAACTTGCATCCTTGTTGGATTTAATCCATTTTCCTTCTAGGAAAATACTTCCACATGGCACAAACTTGTGCCCCACTACACCTCATGTGCACACATCAACACAAGCAATGCATTATATTGAGATACTCACCATTTGGTGTAGCCGATGTGGGACTATCTTTTCTATGTGGCATGAGTCACAAGACAATGTCTTGTTTATGTGGCAAAATTATGTCTCAAAAGACAATGAGATAGAAAAATTCTCTCCAATACAAAAGTATTGAGGAGACAATAAAAAATATTTTTTCCAACTTCCAAGACGTTAACTCCTCCACTTCTTCAACTTTTTTTATAAATGTTTCTATTCTGTTCATAATTGATGATGTGGAGTGTCACTCCCCCGATCCTGGAATACGTATTTTAATATGTGAAATCAATAATTTGTATTTACCTTATATTTATACGATATTTATTATGTAGTATTTCTTCATGCATTTTCCAAAAAATATTCGACAAAATATTATTTCCTAATTTATTTTCTGCATTTGGGCCTACAGTTTTGGCTCATTTAGGGTAACCTATTCTTGGTTCACCAATGGTTCATCATGAACCCTTTGGTTCATCATGAACCCATGGGTCCAAGATCTTTATATATAACTCATCTCATTCTCTCTCCTCTCATTTACTTCCTCTCATTTACTTCCTCTCATTTACTTCCTCCACCAACCAAGGCAAGTACCAACTTGCTCAAGAGATGGATCCATAATTTTGTCAATAATTTCTTACAAAACTATTTGCCAAAACATGTTCTTCTCCTCAATCTATACTAGTTTAGAACTTGGAAATTTCCATTTTGAAGCTTTAATTTTTGTAGATCTAGGTTTTAATCATTTTTGAATTTTGCATGGTTTGATCTACTTTAGTTGGGTTTTATGGGTTTTTTGATGCTTCCATGTGGAAGAGCATTCAGTTTCACCCAAGTTGGAACTTTGGAAATCTGGATTTGGAGTTCGGATGGCCAAGTTATGATGCTTTGAAGTTCGGGTTCAGCCATGGTGTTCTTGCTGTTTGGAGAAGACAGTGAATAGTGTGCTCCTGTTTGAGCACGCTTCCTGTTGGAAGCGTGTCCCTTGAGTCTGCGTGACTTTTCTCGCACGCTGCCTTGAGTGAGCCTGCGTGACTTTTCACGCACGTTGCCTTGAGTGAGCCTGCGTGACTTTTCACGCACGCTGCCTTGAGTGAGCCTGAGTGAGCCTGCGTGACTTTTTACCCCTTGAGCGTGCGTGCTTTTGTATGTACGCTTTTGATATTTTTATCAGATATTATGTGCCCATTTTATATCCTTACGCCTTTTGTCCCGAGCATGATATGAGCACTAATGTGACCCCGGTGAACAAAGTGTTCCTACCTGATACATGTACCTGAATGTCCCAGTTCTTGTTCATGCTCGAAAAATGACTCGTAACTCCACGTGGCGTATTTGCTATGATGCATTACACTAAGGAGGGTAGAACATGTTGACATACTGATTGACATGGATCCTCTTTGGGGTACTCGTACTAAAATACGACTTTAGGAGGATAATCATGCAGGCCACAGCATGTGAGTCCAAGATTTCACCTAGGTATTAAATTAGGCAACTAAATGTACTAGATGCATGGGGAGGGCAAAAATCCCGAGATCGTATTACACCAGCCGCCTTGAGATACTGTCTTGACGCGTCGGCTGGTCTCCACGGATACTGTGTCATCTGCAACGAGTGGATGACTGTATCCGATTAATTTCTGCTATATATTATATGTTTTAGCAAGGTGGCCTTACGAGGGACCTGTGCTCAATCATACCTGTCTACGCGAACCCCTGGATTGGCTAGCCTTGCTGGAAAGATATGATCTGAGGATTTTCTACATAACATGATGCGAGGATAACCTCGTCCCACTAGAAACTCGTAGACTTGATTGGCCGTGAAAACGACTTGCTTGTACCCTATTACCTTCCGTGAATAACTGAGGGAAGCGGACTGTCATGGTACGTGATCCAACCCATGTTCTTGTTTGATTGTTGGGTTGGTTATCGTACTATGACAGACTGTGGACCGAAGTTATGAACAGAAGACTTATTCTGATTGTGAAGTGCAACTTCTGTGAATGACTGAGGAACATGGTCTATCATGGTACATGATCCAACCCATGTTCTTGTTTGATTGTTGGGTTGGTTATTGTGCTGCGATAGGCTATCGACCGAAGTCACGATCAGGAGATTTTATTGTTTATACCCTTTAACTTATGTGAAAGTTGATCATTCTTATGGCAGCCAAGGTTCTAGATGATGAGAAGGTTGATCAGGTCAGACTGATACTTCAGGATCTTGCCCGCGACTGGTGGGCATCAGAAGAAGTTGGTGCAAGACGCCCTGTTCGTTGGACCACCTTCAGTGACAGATTCAAGGCCAAGTATTTTGGCGTAGTAGCTCGATATGAGCTCCAGCAGAAGTTCATCAGTCTCAAGCAAGCAGGCAAGACCGTAGATGGGTATGCAGCAGAGTTCTGCAGATTGTGCCATTTCGCACCAGTAATGGTGGCAACGGAGCCAGAGAAAGCTTTGAGGTTCCAGCAGGGACTTCACTTGGAACTATTACAGCTTGTGGAAGGATACGACTACCAGACGTTCGATGCTGTTTTGACGGCAGCCCGGAGGCACGAGCTTACCCAGCAGAGGTTGGCATCGAGGACAGGAGGTCAGAAGAGATCTCATTCCCAGGTTGGAGGGGGAGCAATGCAGCGAACATCGGCACCAGCCCCCGGTGTACGTATTCATGATGTATGAGCACCGCGGAGGACGGCCGTGACAACTAATACAGCGCCAGTTCGGCATCAGCAGTCGAGGAACCAGCAACAGCGTCAGGGAGCACCCCAGGGCTGTACATTCTGTGGAAAGGCAGGGCACACGAGGGAGGTGTGCCGGTCAGCGAATGGCTTGTGCTTGAGGTGTGGTAGTTCAGACCACCGTATCTCCACTTGTCCTGTGATGCAGAGGCCAGGAGGGCCAGCTCAGCAGTTTCCAGCATTACCAGCTCCGGTGGCAACCTCGAGTGGAGGGCCAGTATTAACAGTAAGGCCCCTAGCCCAGCGTCTACCAACGCAGGCACAGATGTTCCTGTAGAAGCATGGAATTTCACAACCAGAAAGACCATGCGCCAGACACCACATACGCTAGGACTCGCACAGAATACTTCACAGCAAAGTCAATAACCATAGACATTTGAAGAAGGACTTTTTATTTATATATAAAAGTCTATTACATGTCTAGAAAAGGTTGTACAAAGGAGAATTTCTACAAAGGAAAGATCCTAAGTCTACAGCTAGCGGCCACCATGCGCCTCCAGATAGGCGCAGCAGTCATCATGCGCTGTCAGTCACCATGCGCTGCCAGTTAGACACAGCAGATGTCATGCGCCTCCAACCAGGCGCATCCCGCCATCTCTTCAGCAGCTCAGTTATGTGCATCCCTTCAACAGCCCAGTTATTCTTCCAACCAGGCTCACCTGGCCGAGCAGAGCCCAGTTATGTGCTGCTCTTCCAACCAGGCTCGCCTGATAAATGCTTCGATACACAAAGCATTTAACCCTCTGGCTGGAACCAAGGAAGAGAAGAGCACCGCAAAGCTATGGCCAGGGGAGGCTTCGAAAGAGCCTCCAAAGGCCAAGGAAGACCGTGATCGAAATCACGGCGAAAGGCAGCTTTCAACACAATCAGAGCGGGCGACACCCACTTTGAAGGAAAAGAGAGCCTAGCACCGCCATTCCGATCTACGGCTCTTCCGGAACAACGGAGACGAGGCCCGAGCATCCCTATCTTTGGATGCAACAGGCACCTTCCGCCTGCCTCAGAAGCCCTCGACTCTGTCTTTTGGATGTAACAGTCACCTTCAGGAGCATCAACGACGACATGGCGTCTCATCTTCACCCTCGGGAACACTTCGTCAACAGAATGCACCCGAAAACCTGAGTTCATATTGGAAAGACGTGAGGGAATGAGAGGCCAACCTTCTCTCTATACCACTATTTATAGGCCGGGCAGATCAAACCCACACGCCAAGTGGATGGCTCTCCGAGTTTCGAGCAATGAACTCACATTAAATGGATGAACCGGACGCCTCGACTTCAGCCAAATGGCTATTTAAAAGCACTCGAGAAGCGAAATAGCCGCATCATTAAAGACGTGTCGGATGCGCCGGCTGGACAGCGCACCACACCCCTTCAAACACCAAGCGCCTCCCACAGATGCGCCCTGTACTGAGCGCATCAAAGGGGATGTGCCCCCATACGCCTAGTGGAACGTCAACCGACGCGCCCACTCAGCTGTCCATCAAATGTCACCAACATTAAATGCTGAACTGACAGAGTTGGCAGCACGCCTTCCCAAGTCTGAACGGCTGACAGCTTTTGCAGAAGACGAAGCGTCCACAACGTCAGCATCATCATGACTCTATCTCGACGGCTACTGCCACGTGGCCACTCGACCATCCGCATGCGCCTCCGCGGCCATGCGCCCAAACCTGCATGCGCCTCGAAAGCCATGCGCCTCAGACCCTTTACTGATCCCTAAAGACAGAAGAAGAGTCTCCAGTTGAAGCTTTGCATGCGCCTCAAAAGCCATGCGTCCCAGACTGATCTCTGATCCCGAAAGACAGAAGGAAAGTCGCTTGCAAGCGCCTCAAAAGCCATGCGCCCAGAACGGCTCGTGACTCCTAAAGGTCACGAGCCAAAATCTCATCATGCGCCCAATCCAAGGCGCATCCCACCAAATCATCCCCCACCAAATCAGAGATCTCCGAGCCATGGGTCGACGACACGTGTCCTTTGACTCAACTCATCCAAGATCTCAGCAACAGAAAGATCTTCTCCTTTGCTACGTGCCGACTCACAACAGCAGTATGAAGAATTCAACCCCGCGAGTAGGGCACATCATCCATGCGCCTCCATCAGCAATCTCCACGTGGCGTCCCCACGCACCGGCGCATCCTACATATGCGCGCATGAGCAGCCAACCTGCCCAGCTATAAATGGAGGAATCATCCCCTCCTTACACACACATAGATAAGGAGACATACATACGAACAATCCAGACAGAGATCATCAGAGAGGCAGATACAGACACTCAACGTCTTCCTCCTCTCAACCAGCTCCAGCACCCAGATCAATCTACACCTTCAGAGAACCGATAAGCGTCGTCAGCCCGTCAACGGAGTCAACGCATTACCACTCGCTCCATTGGCACTTAGGACCCAGATTAAACAAAAGTGTACTCCTAGGACTACATCGAAGTCCTATATTGTAACACTGTTCTGTTTGTATTAAGATTTGCAATCAAACGATTTTAATGGCAAACAAGCTGGCGACTCTGCTGGGGACTTCTTTCTCCTCTTCCGAGAAAGTCGTGTCACAGGCCGACGACGTGAAGGTGGGCTCCTCCCACAAGACGCTGGTCGTGCGCCTCAATCAACAGGCGTACGAGGAGTTCATTTCTGAAGGAAGCGCGAGTCCTTCGAAGCGGCTGCCGAAGCCGAAGAAGACCCGTCGTGTCTGGGTACGCAAAATCGACGCCTCGGGCACCACCACTGAAGGGGATGCGCCAATCCAGCCCTCCCTTCCTGCTGACGTTCTCAGCAACCAAGGTGCGCCCGCTGATGCAGCACATCTCTCGGGGAAACGTGCGGCTGACCACATTCCCCAGCCATCTCCCTCTCAGGCGAGGAAGATGCGTCGATGGAGCAGGGGCGCAGCCAAAGCCCCGCGCATCACCTCTGATATGCCACAAAAAGTCTCTGTCTTTGACAGACTCACTCGCTGTAATGGCGAGGAGAATTTGGATGCTGAGTACTACGCGCCACAGCGGGCTAGTACAAAGAAATCCAAGGCGGCACGGGCCATGCGCCACAAGCGTGCTATGCCAGCAGCAGGCCAGAGGCACGTGCTCACAATCACGCGCGGTGTCGATGGCAAGCTGTACAAGGTCGACTCAGGTGCTTCGGCACCAAAGACGAGTCGATCTTCAAAGTCCTCATCTCACTTGGGCGCATCCACTGCGTGCATAACCAAGTCGAGTGCGACAAATTCAGTGTTCTTGAACTCCCGCGCCTCCTCTGGTTGTGCGTTTGAGGTCCGTTCAAGTCACTCCAAATGTTGTTGTTCCCCCACTACTGATCATGATGCCTGCTTGGTATTAGATCAGGGGGCGCAGCACTCACCTGTCCGCCCCGGCATTTGGCCTTGCCATGCGCCTGAAGGGGGTGTGAGGGTAGTACTCTCCTCCAACGACCTGCGTAATGTGATCACTCACAAGCGCCGGTCAGGAGAGTCGACCAACAAGCACGATGAGCCTCTCACGGGGCATACTTGTGCGGTGGTCACTATCAACTGCTGTGGCAAGACGGCAGTATCACCAAGGCAGTCAGTCTTCCAGCGACTGCAGTCATCGACACCCCTCCGACATCGCCTTGGGAAGAAGGTGTCAACAGAAGAGGAGCCAAGAGTTGCTTCATGCAATGTGGTCTCCAACTCTTCATCTCTCCGGAAGGCGACCGGCAATTCCTCGTCTAAAAGCCAATTAGGGAGAACCAAGGCAGCAGTCTCGACCTCCGGGGTGTTCGAAGGCACTCGGTCAAAGAAGAAGTTCTTGGAGGAAGCTGGGGGTAGTCGAACCCTTGTTGAGCTTCCTTCCAAAAATGAAGATGTCCAAAGCACAGCTGTGGCGGATCTTCATCCTCAAGGCGAGGTCAGCCTCCCAAAAGCGCCTCGAAACAAAGATGTCCCTCAGGACACAGCTGGGGGTAGAGACGAAGAGGCCCTTCAAGACGGAGTCGAGGACAATCAGGCCCTGACGGATGCACCCGTCGAGAATGACCTCCAGAACGTGACTGGGGGTGACCAAGGTGAAACACCAGGAGAGGTGACTCCCCCACATGAAAGTGAGGCCGAGAGCGAAGCCTCAACCAATCCATCCACTCCTGGCCGTGTCAGGACAGTATACATGGCTGGGGATGATGCCGAGTGTGATGCACCACCGCAGGACATTGTTCAGCGCATAGACTCATTAGAGGGAGGACTCAAAACCCTCTCTGCCTCTATGCAAGCACTGACTCAAGCAGTGTTTGATATTCGGTCGGCCTTGACCAGAACACCTTCAACCGGTCCCGACCCAGGAGTTAATGGGGAGTCGAGTGTAACCCTTCAACGCGCACCCTCCGACACAGAAGCACCTCGGACATCGGAACCCTCAAACGCTCCGCTTCAGATAGTGCCACCTTCTCCGACTCCTAGCTCCACGGAGGATGTGGTCGAAATGATCAAGGACCTGTGGGAGCGCTTCGAGTCCAAAAATAGGCTAGAGGAACGCCAGAAGATGGGCATTCCCCAGCCTTATCCCCTCGAGTGGAACAAGGTGGTTTATCCTCCAAAATATAAACCACAAACGCTCACACCATACGATGGAAAGGACTCTCCGCGTCGATACCTGACATATTTCCAGTCACAAACAGGGCATCTTCCAAAGGAGGACGTGCTCCTCACCAGCATCTTTGTTGGGGCCCTAAAAGGGGTGGCGTATGACTGGTACTGCAGCCTCCCCGACAATTCTATATCGTCCTTCGACGACTTGACGTGCCTCTTCCTCGATCGCTTCTACGACGGCGGGAAGGACATGACGATGGCATCTCTCATAGAGATTCGCCAGAAGGAGAAAGAAACAGTTCGGGTGTTCATCGAACGCTTCCGACAAGCCTGCTTCAGGCTACCTCCAGGCATGCCAGAACATGCGCTCCTCTCCTCTTGCAGTATGAACATGCTGTCCGCAGTGAAGCTCTGGCTCAACTCTACTCCCCCTTCCGACTGGAGCTCCCTGATCATCGAAGCTGAAGCCGCAGAAAAGAAGGCGGCCAATGCACGTCTTCTGGGTGTCAGCTTCCCCGCCTTTGATGATAAGGGGAAAAAGTCAGCAGCCAACAACTCCGGGCGAGAAGCAAAGGGGAAACAGGCATTGACTGTTAATGCCTCGAAGGGCGCATCTGCGCCTACTCAGAAACCTCCACTGGCGCCGAGACCCAAGGAGGTGTATTCATTCAATGACGAAGACACCCTGCAACTCTTCGAAATACTGAAGCAGGGTGACAAGATCAAGCTCCCGGACCCAAAGCGGCTCGATGAAGTTGGAAAAATGGACAACCCGAGGTACTGTCACTACCATCGGTTTGTCGGACACCCGACCAAGGACTGCTACGTCCTCAAGAATTACATCCAGCGCATGATCAATGCCGATGTAATCTCCGTCGACTATGAAGAGAAGACGGTATCAGCCAATGTGGTGTCACTTCAGTTCGGCACCTTGCCGTCGACCGCCACACAAGATGGCGTCGTCCGCATCCCTAAGGCGACAATGGAGGTGGTAAACTTGCCACCTACCCGTGACAATGTGAGTGGACTCATCCCACTCACCACATCTCGAGGAGAGGTCCTCTGGGTTCACCCCGACCTCGTCTCCGAGGTGACTCAACCGGAGGTACGCTCTACCCCCAAATCAAAAGGCAGGAAGATCAAGTCTTGCCGTACGGTCTCTTCTTCAACAGAAGAGGCACTTCCAGTGCAGACGCGTGCACAACAGAACGCTCAGCCCGGCGAAGCTGCCGCCGAGGTGGTGCCTCCTGGCACAATCCCTGAGGAGGGCCCGTCTAAACCCTCAGCAGCCAATAAGCAGAAGCAGGTGGAGGCTCGTTTCGACAGACCTCTACGGAAGGAGAATGCTTCGGGGCTAGCCAAGCCCCACAACTTTGACATTCTGGCACAACTGGCCAGTACTCCTGCGCGCTTGTCTTTGTTTGAGCTCCTGCGTCTTTCCAAAGACTCCCGAGAAGCTCTCTGCGAAGCTCTGAAGGACGCTGAATCCTTCCTCAGTCAGGTCAAGCAGCCTGAAGACCTCCCAACTACTTGTGTGTACTGTCATTATGCGGATGAAGTTATCCCAAACATAACTTTCATCCAACAAGACATGCTGCTCAAGCACCACCGACATAACCGACCACTGTATTACACGGGATACATCGGTTCAGTCAAGGTGAGCCGGATTCAGATCGATCCGGGGTCTTCCCTCAGCATCATCCCGAAGGCGCTGATGTCAAAACTGGGGATCCTAATGTACCGGCTGGCGCCCTCCAACACAACCATCAGTGGCTTCAACGATAGCAAAAGCGAGCCACTGGGCAAAATCCGACTGAAGTGTCATATAGGCAACCTCAAAACTGAGGTGACTTGTTATGTGGTGGATGCCGAGGTCAACTACAACATCCTGCTCGGCCGACCATGGCTACATGAGTACATGGTGGTGCCTTCTACGCTCCACCAATGCATGAAATATGTATCTACCAACGGCGTCATCCGGACGGAGTTCGCAGACATCGATCCTTTCAAAGGGATTGAGGCTTACTTCACCGATTCTGACTTGTACAAGCCACTTGACGAGGAGGAAGCCAACGATGCTGATGATGAGGCTGAGACGGCAACTGAGCCGGACACGGAGCCTGAGACGAATCCAGATGCTTCACTGAAGATCCGACTGAAGGGCAAACTACCCCAGAAGGCGCCTCCAATGAGCATCAAGCTATCCGGGAAAGCACCGACTCTTGAGGCTCCCCTGAAGATACGCCTCAAAGGAAAGCCACCTCAAACATCGGCTCCCCTGGTGGCAAAATTACAGGGGAAGACACCACTCACAGGAGGCGCAGTTGAGGCACCTCTGAAGGTGCGTCTCAAGGGCAAGCCCCCGCAGTCATCCAAGATGCCAGAGAGGGCTCACATAACCCTCTCAGACCCCAAAATCAAGGCTGTAGTGGACTCTCCTGATCCAGCCCTAGTGCTTACAGACGAGGAGCTTGGCGAATATATCTCTGCTGATGTAGATGCACCCTCCTTAGACAATATAATCCCGCGGGATAAAATCTCATACTTCATCAATAATAGAGTGTCTTTTAATTATTCTTGTCTTCCACATTGGAATGCCATGTATACATTAGATCACGCTCTACGGTCGTTGCAAACACAAATAACGACCGTACATAATGTAAACCGAGTAGTCCTGTCTCAAGGAGTCTGTTTCATAAACCCTCCACGAAGCCGAAACGAAAGATCCTCCATTTTTGGCAAAGTCGAGCGTCATCAAGACCGCCCGTCATTCGAGCCTGAACCTGATACCGGCAGAGTACAAGTTTATCGGTATACGGATACAGCAAAGCACATCATCCAGAAGATGGGCTACGACCTGAAAAGCAATAAAGGCCTAAACTATGGCAAGGGTCGACCTCTCCCTCTCCAGTGTTCAACACCCAAAGGAAGGCCGCAAAACTACTACAACAAAACTCGACGGGGGATAGGCTATGTCACGCCACCATCAACCCCAGAGAGCTCAGACGTAGAAGACGTAGAACATTCCCACTCGTCCGAAGCGTCGACTTGGGATTCTGATACCAGTATCGGATCAGTCTTCAGGAAAGTGCTGTCAGCTAACATGACGTCAGCACAACCTCAAAAAGGTGAAGGCGAAGACCAAATGCCGGAACCCTTCGAAGAAGAACCCTGGGCTCAACGCCTAGGAGAGCAATGGGAGTCTCGTTTTGAGTTACGTGAACCTCCCACCGAAGACGAAGTCGAGCAGATCGACCTTGGGGACGGATCTTCTTCCAAACCCATCTTCGTCAGCAAAAGCCTAGAAGGAGAAGACCGAGAGGCTTTAATCCAGCTGGCTAAAGAGTATATCGACGTCTTTGCCTGGAGCTACGAAGACATGCCAGGACTCGATCCACAGATCGCAATGCATAGGTTGAACATCTTACCTGATGCCAAACCTATCAAACAACAATAACGACGTTTCCGTCCGGACATCATGAATGCCATCGATCAGGAGGTGGACAAACTCTTGACTAGCGGCTTCATCCGTGAGGAACAACACCCAGATTGGGTAGCCAACGTCGTACCTGTCACCAAGAAGAACGGAAAGATACGAGTCTGTATCGACTTCAGGGACCTCAATTCTGCTTGCCCGAAGGACGAATTCCCGCTTTCGATCACCGACGTGATGATCGACAACACATATGGTTTTGAACGCATGTCCTTCATGGATGGATATTCAGGCTACAATCAAATCAAGATGTTCCCCGATGACGCGAAACACAAGTCATTCAGGACTCCAAAGGGTGTTTTCTGCTACACAGTAATGCCCTTCGGCTTGAAAAACGCCGGTGCGACATACCAACGAGCTATGAGCACCATCTTCCGTCAACATCTTCGCAAAACAGTCGAATGCTATGTTGACGACATCGCAGTCAAGAGCCACCTCAAAGGAGATCACCTACAGGATTTGAAGACAGTCTTCGATCTCATGCGGGCACATCAACTCAAAATGAACCCCGCTAAATCCTTCCTGGGGGTTTCTAGCGGCAAATTCTTGGGCTTTGTCATCACGGCGAAAGGCATTCATGTTGATCCCGAGAAGACCAAAGCCATCCTCAACATGGACCCTCCG
This sequence comes from Iris pallida, assembly GCA_029216955.1. Lineage (NCBI taxonomy): Eukaryota > Viridiplantae > Streptophyta > Magnoliopsida > Asparagales > Iridaceae > Iris > Iris pallida. The sequence goes on from JANAVB010039420.1 coordinate 503,655, forward strand.
AAGAATCTTCGAGAACTTCGAGGCTTGCAGGGACGTCTGGCATACATCCGGAGGTTCATAGCAAACCTTTCCGGTAAATGTCAACCCTTCACTCAGCTCATGAAGAAGGGAGTCTCTTATGTCTGGACAGAGGAGTGCCAGAAGGCTTTCGACGACATCAAAGCCTACTTGACGAGCCCACCAGTCCTGGTGGCACCTGTCGCGGGCAAACCATTTCTTCTTTACGTCCGTGCCATAGATCATTCCCTTGGCGCTCTGCTGGCTCAAAACAGCGATACAGGCTATGAGCAAGCAATCTACTACCTCAGTCGAACGCTCATCGGGGCCGAACACCGGTACAATCCCGTTGAAAAGGAGAGCTTGGCTTTGGTGTTTACCATCCAGAAGACTCGTCATTATGTCTCGGGCCAGACGATTCATGTCATTTCCCGAGTCAATCCACTCAGAGTCCTCATGACGAAGCCAGGATCATTAAACTCTCGGCTAGCCACATGGGCGATTTTGCTAACACCATATAATATGGTGTTTGTCCCGCAAAAAGCTGTTAAAGGTCAAGCTCTGGCTGACTTTTTAGCTGCACACCCTATCCCAGAATCCTCAAAACTCTATGAAGACATCCCGGATGAGGTCCAAGAATCCAACGTCACCAAAGAAAGCTCCGTTTGGCGGATGTTTTTCGATGGCGCTTCGAGAACAGGCCCCAAAGGCCAAATCATCGCAGGAGTGGGGGTAGTCTTAGTCTCCCCCGATCAGCTGGTCATCCAGCGTGCTTACTCCCTTTCAAAGCCGTGCTCCAACAATGTTGCCGAGTACAACGCACTCGTCATGGGACTCCAACTCGCACAACAGCTGGGGGTGGACCATCTGGAAGCCTACGGTGACTCAAAACTCGTCGTGAACCAGATTCGAGGGCAGTACGAGGTTCGCCATGAAGATCTGATCCCTTACCATGAAGTTGCATTGAACATCATTTCAACCTTCACCGGGTTCTTCATCGAACACGTGCCTCGTCTATAAAACTTGGAGGCTGACGCTCTGGCTGGCCTCGCAGCCTCATTGGCAGCGCCCTTTGGGACTCAACACTATGTCACGGTAACAGGCCGAGACTTGATTTGTCCCAGAAACAACCTGTGCTTGCAAGTGGCCCACGCCATGTCGACGAACACTGGTGTTAATGTCCGAGACTGGAGGTTCCCGTTCATCGACTTTGCTGTCTATGGAATTCTTCCAGAGGACCCGAAGGAAGCCGTCTCAGTCAGGAGACGCTCTCTTCGATTCTACTACGACACAGCTACTAAAATGTTGTACCGACGTTCCTTCGATGGGCTCCTCCTTCGATGCCTGTCCAACGAAGAAGCAGCCGAAGCCCTCCGAGAAGCTCATGATGGAACTTGCGGAGCTCATCAACCCGGTCCTAAGTTACAGGATCGACTGCGACGTATGGGCTACTACTGGCCAACCATGGCCGACGCTGTTGAATATGCTAAGAAGTGTCACGCATGCCAACTCCATGCTGACTTCATACATACACCGTCTGAACCACTACATCCTACAGTCGCCTCCTGGCCCTTCGAAGCCTGGGGCATGGATATTGTGGGACCCATCACCCCTCCTTCATCAAGAGGACACCGCTTCATCCTGGCCATCACCGATTACTTCTCCAAATGGGCAGAAGCAGTCCCATTGGCGGAAGTAAAGAGCTCCAGGGTGGTCAGCTTTATCAAACACCATGTCATTTACCGTTTTGGAGTACCCCGGCGGATCATTCATGACAACGGTCCTCAGTTTATCAGCCACATTTTTAGCAGGTTCTGTGACAAGAACCGCATTCAAAATGTGGCATCCACCGCCTATAATCCGGCAGCAAACGGGTTAGCAGAGGCGTTCAACAAAACCATCGTCAGGCTACTTAAAAAGGTCGTGTCATCCAATAAACGCGACTGGGATGAAAAGTTTGGCGAATGCCTTTGGGCCTATCGTACAACGGTACGGACCTCGACAGGCAACACACCATTCTCTCTGGTCTACGGGAGCGAAGCAGTACTGCCTCTCGAGATCCAGATATCCTCACTCCGCGTGGCAATAACAAACAAACTCACAGAAGAGGACAATCAACATCGTCGTCTGCGGGAACTGGAGGCACTCGATGAGAAGCGTCTCCTAGCTCAACAACGCATCGAACTCTACCAAGCCCGTATATTACAGGCTTTCAACAAAAAGGTCAAACAGAGGACTTTCCAAGTTGGTGACCTGGTTCTGGCAGTCAGGAGGCCGATGGTGTTAACTCACAAGACACCAGGAAAGTTCGAGCCCAAGTGGGAAGGACCTTTCATCATAGAGACGGTATACTCAAACGGTGCTTACCGCCTCGCCAAACCCAATGGGGACTTGTTCATGATGCCCATCAATGGCAAGTTCCTAAAGAAGTACTATTCTTGACATCCTTCAGACATGTACTTCCCCAAAAGAGGATCTGTGGGCCCAATCATCAGGGCTCACACACAATCTCCTTCCATAAACTCATACGCCTCTGGAACCCAGCTGTTCCGTGGCATCCTTCGGTAGAAAGACAACCACGTCCACATTACCTCTGAGTTGTTCTTCTACACCCTACAAAGCGGGCTCTTACGCTACGTAAGCCGACGCTACCCTTCATGTTTACTACGTCCACATTTCTTCTGAGTAAATATCTCGTACAAACAACCCCTGCGTTGTCGTACATTGATCGCAGAACTTCCATGTCCACATCACCTCTGAGTTGTTCAGCGTATCCCTCAGGATCATTCCTACCACGTCCATCACACCTCCGAATAGGATGATTCTATCATTTGAACCCTAATGATTGCCACGTCCATATCACCTCTGAGCAAACATGTTGGTTCCTTCAAACTTATTATCTGTACCTAAAAGCCAAGGTGGGTAAAAGATAATATGTCCACACAAATCATCAAGTTCATGACAACAAAAAATGAACACATCACAAAAAAAAGGTTGTAGACTTCTTTATTCTTCTGAAAAAAAGGAGTACAAGAAGCTACATCATCCTCCAGTAAGGGTTGCAAAAGAACACAAAAGAAAAAGGGAAGAGCTATGGTCCCTGAATCTCCCCAGGATGGGCTGAGAGCTCCCTGACTCAAAGCTTTAAGTCGACTGCGCGGGCCTCCACCGTCGCCAGGACTCGTCACTCTGCTTCTTGGCGCATCAATTCAACGGCCCCAGCGGAAGTATCACTTGCATACTTCTCATCAAGCTGTTGTCGTTGCTGCGCCAAGGCAAGAGTCTGCTGAGTAAAAGTCGCTTCATCCTTCTTGAATGCTGCATGTTCAGCCCGGACACGCTCGACCTCTAACTGGAGTCGGGCCCGTTGGTCTTCAAGGCGGCGCATCTGGGTTTCGATATCCACGATATTAGCTTCCAATGCAGCTCGAGTTTCCACCGTCGTCTTCATGGACTGAGACAACTGCTCTACCGCAGCCTCAGTCTCAGCCACCTCACGCTCCCAAACGCCCACGGTGGCCTGGTATGAAGACTCGATCTCGGCAATCAGCTTCCCCTTCTCCGCATCTATCAGGACAGAGAGGTCGTTTCGCTGGATGCGTTGAAGTTCCGCGAGCCGCTCATCCAGCTCAATCACTGAAGCCTCCAGAATTTCGGCCATGTGGTCGTGGCCTTAGTGAATACGAATTAGCTCGATGCAGGGCATTGCCAAAGCTTTCGTCGTCGCAAAACTCCTGTTGGCATCCATCACGGCAGATACACCCTTCTGCAGCATTTTGTATACCCCCTCGACGAGGAATTTCACATACTCGTCTGTATCCGCCAGGACCTGCGGCGTCATCGCAGGAGTTGGAGGAGCTACTACAGTTTACGGACCGGAAGAAGATCCGCCAACCTCAATCAGCGAGGCTTGAACCTCGGCATCAATGGGCTCTTCATCAACAGGGGCTGGACTGCTAGCCGGAGGAGCCGAAGCAACAGAAGGGGCCGGCACAAGCGTCGAGATGGTCCCTCAAGTAGAAGGAGCGACACAGGGTTCTACACCCTCGCCCTTCTCAAGCCCGGAGGAACCACCGACGTCAACGGCCACCTCTTCTACCCCCAACGTCCTATCGACAACTGGTACTTCCCTTGGCAGAATGGGGAAATTATCACTCGTCTCTTGACCCGCCTCAGCAGTTGTGACCGATAGACGGGTCTCGTCATCAAGTCCCTCCACTGGGACAGAATCTGTCGCTACCTCCTGATCGGTAGCCGCCTCAACTACCACGGTTGAAGCCGGGGTAGGACTCGGCAATGATCCAGCCGACCTCCCCTCGTCATGATAAGGAGGGGAATCAACCCTCTCCTCTGTCTCAACCATATCTGTTGCCCCCGCAGTAGACTCTTGCGGATCCACGGCAACGTCATCCAAGGCCGACGCTGTGGCCTTCACCTTCTCAGAAGCTGCTGCATCCTCAGCTTCCCGTCTAACATAATCCGGAGAGGCTGGAATCTCTACAGCAACACCCTCGGTATTCTCCTCCATGGGAGATATCATAGTAGGTGGAATACGTATGTCAGACGAGGCCACCATCTCCTTTGGCCTGCTCCCACCAAATTTTGGAGTGCGAGGCTTTCTTATCAGCGGTTCCTACACAACAAGGGGAAAAGCATGATTACATAAGGAGCTGAACTTGAAATCAAACCTTACAGGACATCTTACCTCTGCAGATGCGGAGTCCGAGGACACCATCGGTGACGACGCCCTCTTCTGCTTTTTCGATACAGGAGAGTCGACTTTTGTATCTGCACCCCTTTTCGTTTGATCAACCGAGGGTCTTTCCTGACCCCCGGTAGATACGGCGGGGGCGCCTCGACCCAACTCGGGCGGACGGTACGACCGAGCCTTCGCCAAAGTGTCTGCACCCGCCGCTAAATGGGTGCCTACAATAAAACTGGTCTACCTATCATATCCGGTGGGCGGAGCAGCCATAGCACAGTAAAATCTGGCGGCTGAGTAGAGAATCGGCGGCCGCGAATTCTGGACGGGAAGCGTAAAGCAGGGACCAGTACATCCGACATTATAGCAATGTCAAGCTCGTGCACCATCCAGCAAACTTCCAGCGTACCCCAAGGTGATACTGGGATTATCCAACATCAACTGGGCGTACCCGAATTATCTTGCAAAGCGGCTCGGCAGATATGGTTCCAGGTAACACTGGTTCCTGTTCCGATATACCAAATGGGACGGCCGGATACTTTGTAACCAGCGAAATCTCCATGGAGACAGAGTGGTGGCATCCTCACCCGAGTCCACCAGATCTTCGTTGGCCTTAAAATCGGAGAAGACAGGACCAACTTTGGCGATCTCCCATCCCTGAAGATGGGATAAAACTTTCCTGCAAACAGGAACACCGGTGTGTAACCAATTCCTCCGGTGGAAACGCCGGAGGAATGCATCTCCGGACCTGTAGTCTTCCTCCGAACCCGGGCTCATCACATTGGGATGGTGCAAAATTAACCACCCCATCAAATAATGAAACGGCAGCTCGGCACGCGGGAAGTTGTTGTTTTTGCCCCGCTCGTGAACGACATCTCCTGCAAACTCTCGAAGACCCCGCAACAGGTTACACACCATTGCGGGGAGTAAAGCTAAAGGACGGCCGAAGGCTAACTTCACGGCCGACAGAATTAAGTTTTGAGTCACCCTCTCTACAGAGCCAGACCCGCCTGAAAAGACGTGGTCCCGGAGCCAAATCATAAGATACGAGACTAATACTGCTTTTGGCGACATCCGATAGGTGAGATGCCAAAAACAGCTATAGGAGCGTTCATCCGACTGCTGGTCCTCGCTCTCCAAGGGATTCTTCTCGCCTAACCTACTCATTTCAGAAAGCACCTCGTTATGAGAAAGTGCCGGCGGGGTAGAAAAGTGAGAAGGTTCCTCTTTGTCCTGCCTAAAGATGTGATCTCTCCAAGCAGTCACATGAGGCTGCGTCCCGCCCCTGTCCCTTTTCTGTATATAGTAGTGATGACTCGCTACTTCTTTGAAGACAGCCATCATCTCATCAGCTTTGTCTCCTAAGACCTGGAATTCTTTATTGGTCGGGAAGTACTCCTCGTAAGGTTCCGATCCCCAGGGGAGTTTCGATACCTCGTACATCTCATGGAGCGCGAGCCCTAGCTCTCCCACTGGAGTAAAGAAGGTCCCGGTATGGGTATCAAACATTTCCAAAAGTGCAAGGAACATGTGCCTGTTAATCTCTACACCTGCCTGAGTGGCACGGATCGCGGCGGTCAGCCCAACCTCTTGGAGCTCAGTCTGAAACCGCGAGAGGATCCAGTGTGTCAGTTTGTCCCATTTTGAAACATAATGACACCAACCCTCTATCCGAAATTCTCCCTTGGGGTATGATTGTTCCATCAACAACATGCGACGAGCAAAAGTCGAGGCACCCAGGGCAAAAGTATTGACGGGAACATCGCTATAAATACTCCCAGGACGAATAGTTCGCCAGGTGTACGAGGTACCAGCTCGCGAGGTGACCAGAGTATCCCTCTGATCAGAAGAAGAATCAATTCTGATGACGCCTATTACCGCTCCTCCTTGAGATGGAGTAAGGTCCCAGGACATTCTCCTTTTAGAAGCAAGTCGACAGAAAGTTAACAAAGGCCATTGACGTTCAAGCTGCCTGACGGTCATATGCACGCCCCTGGCTGTAAAGAACCAGTCTTCTTTGACCTTCAGCACCTGGGCTTCAGTAGAAGAAAGGCGGTCACCGAACAGGAACTCGGGCTTTAAGAAGGTCACTTTATCGGAAGTGGCGGATTTCAGAACGCCACGTTCCATCATCCGTTTAAGGAACCCGTGATGTTGTTCCCGAATTTGAATCATTCTTTCGGGATGCTGATCCAACATAATAGCCGCTTGAGCAGGGTTTATCACCTCTTCATCATAATCTACTTCCATCTGACAGAATGCAGCGTCCAGGAGCACTTCGTTCAAGAGTGGGATAGTCATCGACACTGACACAAAAAAAAATGCAAAGATATTAGAGACAACACAAAGATCGGAGCTTCATGCTCGTCAGATGCGCGTATTAAGCGCATCTGAAAAAGGAGCCTCAGCGCATCATCAGGGTATAAACCCATGCGCGGCAGCGGTAGAGCCTCGGCGCATCATCAAGGCGTGAGCCCATGCGCGTCAGCGAAGGCTTCGGCACATCATCAGGGTGTAAAACGCATGCGCGTCAGCAATTAAAGCCACGGTGCATGATAAAGGCCTGGGCCTATGCACGTCGGCGGGAAAGTTCTCAACATCGATAGGAGACAATAAAGCTCACCGACTACCGCCGGCCGAACTTCGACAGGCGGGCGAGGAATGTCACTCATGACAGCCTCTACAGGCTCCTTCTCCTTCCCCTTTCCTTTGTCGGCACCGCTGCGAGGAGTCTTGGGAGCCATTCTAACAGAGAGGAAGAAGTTAGGGTTTTGAAGAAAGAACTCTAAAGGAGGCAAAGGCACAGAGCAGAGGAACTCTCTCTCTCTCCATCTCTCACCTATTTATAGGCCGTGGTCGCACGCGTGAACCAATGACGAGTGATCTCAGCCGTCGCCTCGAGTCTTGTGAAGATAGCAGCAGATAAAACCAAAAGATCATCATTAATCTTTTTCGGTTACCGAGGCATTATCAAATTCATTAAAAGCATGCGCCCCAACAGGCATGCGCCCCAACAGTCATGCGCCCTGATCGCCATGCTTCTTATTCAAAGTATTCCAAAACTTATTCAAAAGTTTTGAAAACTTTGAAGGGGGTCTTGTAGAAGCATGGAATTTCACAACCAGAAAGACCATGCGCCAGACGCCACATGCGCCAGGACTCGCACAGAATACTTCACAGCAAAGTCAATAACCATAGACATTTGAAGAAGGACTTTTTATTTATATATAAAAGTCTATTACATGTCTAGAAAAGGTTGTACAAAGAAGAATTTCTACAAAGGAAAGATCCTAAGTCTACAGCCAGCGGCCACCATGCGCCTCCAGATAGGCACAGCAGTCATCATGCGCTGTCAGTCACTATGCGCTGCCAGTTAGGCGCAGCAGATGTCATGCGCCTCCAACCAGGCGCATCCCACCATCTCTTCAGCAGTTCAGTTATGTGCATCCCTTCAGCAGCCCAGTTATTCTTCCAACCAGGCTCACCTGGCCGAGCAGAGCCCAGTTATGTGCCGTTCTTCCAACCAGGCTCGCCTGATAAATGCTTCGATACACAAAGCATTTAACCCTCTGGCTGGAACCAAGGAAAAGAAGAGCACCGCAAAGCTGTGGCCAGGGGAGGCTTCGAAAGAGCCTCCAAAGGCCAAGGAAGACCGTGATCGAAATCACGGCGAAAGGCAACTTTCAACACAATCAGAGCGGGCGACACCCACTTTGAAGGAAAAGAGAGCCTAGCACCGCCATTCCGATCTACGGCTCTTCCGGAACAACGGAGACGAGGCCCGAGCATCCCTATCTTTGGATGCAACAGGCACCTTCCGCCTGCCTCAGAAGCCCTCGACTCCGTCTTTTGGATGTAACAGTCACCTTCAAGAGCATCAACGACGACATGGCGTCTCATCTTCACCCTCGGGAACACTTCGTCAACAGAATGCACCCGAAAACTTGAGTTCATATTAGAAAGACGTGAGGGAATGAGAGACCAACCTTCTCTCCATGCCACTATTTATAGGCCGGGCAGATCAAACCCACGCGCCAAGTGGATGGCTCTCCGAGTTCCGAGCAATGAACTCACATTAAATGGATGAACCGGACGCCTCGACTTCAGCCAAACGGCTATTTAAAAGCACTCGAGAAGCGAAACAGCCGCATCATTAAAGACGTGTCGGATGCGCCGGCTGGACAGCGCACCACACCCCTTCAAACACCAAGTACCTCCCACAGATGCGCCCTGTACTGAGCGCATCAAAGGGGATGCGCCCCCATACGCCTAGTAGAACGTCAACCGACGCGCCCACTCAGCTGTCCATCGAATGTCACCAACATTAAATACTGAACTGACAGAGTTGGCAGCACGCCTTCCCAAGTCTGAACGGCTGACAGCTTTTGCAGAAGACGAAGCGTCCACAACGTCAGCATCATCATGACTCTATCCCGACGGCTACTGCCACGTGGCCACTCGACCATCCGCATGCGCCTCCGCGGCCATGCGCCCAAACCTGCATGCGCCTCGAAAGCCATGCGCCTCAGACCCTTCACTGATCCCTAAAGACAGAAGAAGAGTCTCCAGTTGAAGCTTTGCATGCGCCTCAAAAGCTATGCGCTCCAGACTGATCTCTGATCCCGAAAGACAGAAGGAAAGTCGCTTGCATGCGCCTCAAAAGCCATGCGCCCAGAACGGCTCGTGACTCCTAAAGGTCACGAGCCAAAATCTCATCATGTGCCCAATCCAAGGCGCATCCCACCAAATCATCCCCCATCAAATCAGAGATCTCCGAGCCATGGGTCGACGACACGTGTCCTTTGACTCAACTCATCCAAGATCTCAGCAACAGAAAGATCTTCTCCTTTGCTACGTGCCGACTCACAACAGCAGTATGAAGAATTCAACCCCGCGAGTAGGGTGCATCATCCATGCGCCTCCATCAGCAATCTCCACGTGGCGTCCCCATGCACCGGCGCATCCTACATATGTGCGCATGAGCAGCCAACCTGCCCAGCTATAAATGGAGGAATCATCCCCTCCTTACACACACACAGACAAGGAGACATACATACGAACAATCCAGACAGAGATCATCAGAGAGGCAGATATAGACACTCAACGTCTTCCTCCTCTCAACCAGCTCCAGCACCCAGAGCAATCTACACCTTCAGAGTACCGATAACCGTCGTCAGCCCGTCAACGGAGTCAACGCATTACCACTCGCTCCATTGGCACTTAGGACCCAGATTAAACAAAAGTGTACTCCTAGGACTAAATTGAAGTCCTATATTGTAACACTGTTCTGTTTGTATTAAGATTTGCAATCAAATGATTTTAATGGCAAACAGTTCCGCCAGGCACAGAAAGCCGAAGGCTCTCAGAGGCAGCAACAGCATGGTCGAGAAAGGCCGCAACAAGGGGCTCCGCGGGGCCAGGCTCTCACATTGACCTTGGAAGAGGCTCTAGCGTCTAGTGACGTGGTGGCAGGTAAAATTCTCGTCACCTTATTTCCCGCTGTAGCATTATTTGATTCAGGCGCTACTCATTCATTCATCTCTGCACAATATGCTACACAGATTGGATTAGAGTTTGAGGCATTGCCGGAGAGGATGGATATACTCACCGGCAATGGGCTCGTAGAAGTTAGCAGAGTGCGCTTTTCATGTCCGGTAGAGGTGTATGGGCATTTACTGCCCGCATCATTGATTGAATTCCCTATAGGGAATTTTGATGTCGTTCTTGGCATGGACTGGTTGAGAGACAGTCATGCGACAATTGATTGTAGAGGAGGTAGGGTCATATTCAGCATTCCAAGGATGGAGCAGTTCATCTTTACTCGAACCTTGAAGAATCAGGCCGGAGGCGTCATCTCAGCAGCAGTGTCAGAGCCAGGACAGATTCCGAGAGTGGTCGAAGATTTTCTCGACGTCTTCCCTGATGAGCTCCCAGGGATACCCCCAGTCAGAGAGGTAAAATTTAGCATTGAGTTGAACCCTGGAATGAGGCCTATTGCAGACAGAGTTTACAGAATGTTGCCGTCAGAACAGGATAAGTTGTATCAACATGAGGAAGAGTTGAAGTCTAAGGGATTCATCCGAGACAGTAAATCGCCCTGGGCCGTGCCAGTGATTCTAGTTCCCAAGAAGGATGGGTCGACGATGATATGCATCGACTACCGCAAGCTGAACGCAGTAACAGTGAAGAATAAGTACCCACTACCAAGGATTGATGACCTGTTTGACCAGTTGAGCAAGGCCAGCGTCTTTTCCAAGATCGATCTTCGGTCAGGATACTATCAAGTAAGAGTCCGGGAGCAAGACGTACCGAAGACAACATTCAGATCTAGATATGGGCATTATAAGTTTTTAGTAATGCCCTTTGGACTAACCAACGTCCCCGCAGTATTCATGGATTTAATGAACCGCATCTTTCTGTCGTATTTGGATAAATTTGTGGTGGTGTTCATAGATGACATTCTTGTCTATTCCAGCAGTGAAGAGGAGCATGAGAAATATCTTAGGACTGTCTTGCAGACATTGAGGGAGCATCAACTTTATGCGAAGCTCGACAAGTATGAATTCTAGTTAGATCACATTTTGTTCCTGGGGCATGTAATTTTTGGGGCAGGAGTGTCAGTGGATCCGAAGAAGATTGAGGCCGTAGAGCATTGGCCAGTCCCGAGAACGGTTGCAGAAGTGCAAAGTTTTTTAGGACTAGCTGGTTACTACAGAAGGTTCGTGGCAGACTTTGCCAAGATCTCTGCGCCCTTAACGCGTTTGACGCACAAGGACGTAGAGTTTGTTTGGTCAGCTAGCTGTCAGGCATCATTTGAAGAATTGAAGAAGAGATTGATCTCAGCCCCGATCTTGACGCTTCCAGTAGGAGCGGGAGGCTTTACAGTATATTGTGACGCATCTGGGAAGGGTCTTGGATGTGTATTGATGCAGCACGGAAAGGTGATAGCATATGCATCTCGACAGCTTCGAGACCATGAGAAGAATTACCCGACTCACGATTTGGAGTTAGCAGCTGTCGTGTTTTCGCTCAAGTTGTGGAGGCATTATTTATACGGAGATCGGGTAGAGATCTATACTGATCATAAGAGTTTGAAATACGTATTCACGCAACAAGATTTGAACATGAGGCAAAGAAGATGGTTAGAACTGCTGAAGGATTTTGACTTAGATCTTCAGTATCATCCAGGCAAGGCGAATATAGTTGCAGATGCACTGAATAGGAGAGACAGTGCCTTTATCTTGACCTCGCAGAAGCATATTTTAGAAGACCTTCAGAGTATAGGAATCGAAGTAGTTTTGCCAAGGGATATAGGAAGAATGACCAGTATGCAGATTCAGTCAACCCTAGTAGAGAGGATAAGGGAAGCACAAGCAGGGGATCCACAGATTCAGAAGTTACGGTCGGAGTGTGAATCAGGCCGTAGGAAGGAGTTAGTGATTCATGAAGATGGTACGCTCAGGTTTGGAAACAGACTCTGTGTACCGAGTGGAGACCTTCGGCAGGAAGTTATGTCCGAAGCTCATAGTTCTATTTACTCCATTCATCCAGGAGAAACGAAGATGTATCAAGATATCAGGCAGTACTTTTGGTGGAATGGCATGAAAAGAGAGATAGCGAGATTTGTATCCAAGTGTCTGGTATGTCAGCAGGTGAAAGTCGAGCAGCAGAGACCAGCAGGGTTGCTACAGCCGCTTTCTATCCCAGAATGGAAATGGGAGCACATCACGATAGATTTTGTGACCGGTTTACCTAGATCCCCGGCTGGCAAGAATGCAGTCTGGGTAATAGTAGATCGACTCACGAAGGTCGCTCATTTCCTTCCCTTCCGAGTTGGACAGACTACTGAGCAGTTAGCAAAAATGTACATGAAGCAGATAGTAAGGCAGCACGGTGTTCCAGTTAGTATAGTATCAGATCGGGATACACGGTTTACTTCCCATTTTTGACGGAGCTTACACCAAAGTTTGGGAACCAAGTTAAGATTCAGTACTGCTTATCATCCACAAATCGACGGGCAATCAGAAAGAACCATCCAGACGTTAGAAGATATGCTACGGGCGTGTACCTTGGATTTTGGCGGATCTTGGGAGGATCACCTTTATCTAGTGGAGTTCTCCTATAACAACAGCTATCAGGCTAGCATTAAGATGGCCCCGTTCGAAGCATTGTACGGAAGGAAGTGCAGGTCCCCTTTGGCATGGGACGACGTCGGAGAACGGAAGTTGTTGGGACCAGAAATGATCACGCAGACTGTGGAGATAGTTAAGTTGGTCAGAGAGCGCCTTCGAGTTGCACAGGACCGATATCGTCATTGGGCAGATCAGCATCGTAGGCCTCTAGAGTTTAGAGTTGGTGACCAAGTGTTTCTGCGGATTTTGCCTACTCGGGATATCATCAGATTTAGAACCCGAGGAAAGCTTAGTCCAAGATACGTTGGTCCTTTTAAGATTCTCGCTCGGGTAGGCGATGTGGCTTATCGACTTGCCCTTCCGCCTTCGTTAACTGGCATACATGATGTGTTTCATGTGTCCCAATTACGTGGGTATGTCCCGGATCCGAGTCATGTCCTCGATCATTCTGAGTTAGTCGTTGGTACCGACCTAACTTACGAGGAACAACCCGTATCTATTTTAGACCGGCGAGAGAAGGTACTCAAGAATCGGACGATAAGCCTTGTCCGTGTTTTTTGGAACCATCACTCTCCGGAAGAGTCAACCTGGGAGCGCGAGGGCGAGATCAGATCTCGGTATCCGTATTTGTTTGACTGATAAGGTATATTTTTGCACCTTATTGACACGATTCTATGCTTATCTGTGCCTGCTTGTTTTGCACTTTGTGATGTATGATAATAACTGCTATGATAGTTAACTTGTATATGATTATGCCCTGCTTGCCCTGATTTCACTATCCTGTCTTGGCTGGAATTCCGAGGACGAAATTTTTCTAAGAAGGGTAGAGATGTCACTCCCCGATCTTGGAATACGTATTTTAATATGTGAAATCAATAATTTGTATTTACCTTGTATTTATACGATATTTATTATGCAGTATTTCTTCATGTATTTCCCAAAAAATATTCGACAAAATATTATTTTCTAATTTATTTTCTGTATTTGTGCCTACAGTTTTGGCTCATTTAGGGTAACCTATTCTTGGTTCACCAATGGTTCATCATGAACCCTTTGGTTCATCATGAACCCATGGGTCCAAGATCTTTATATATAACTCATCTCATTCTCTCTCCTCTCATTTACTTCCTCCACCAACCAAGGCAAGTACCAACTTGCTCAAGAGATGGATCCATAATTTTGTCAATGATTTTTTACAAAACTATTTGCCAAAACATGTTCTTCTCCTCAATCTATACTAGTTTAGAACTTGGAAATTTCCATTTTGAAGCTTTAATTTTTGTAGATCTAGGTTTTAATCATTTTCAGATTTTACATGGTTTGATCTACTTTAGTTGGGTTTTATGGGTTTTTTGATGCTTCCATGTGGAAGAGCATTCAGTTTCACCCAAGTTGGAACTTTGGAAATCTGGATTTGGAGTTCGGATGGCCAAGTTATGATGCTTTGAAGTTGGGGTTCAGCCATGGTGTTCTTGCTGTTTGGAGAAGACAGTGAACAGTGTGCTCCTGTTTGAGCACGCTTCCTGTAGGAAGCGTGTCTCTCCTTGAGCTTGCGTGACTTTTCACGCAGCTCTCTCCTTGAGCTTGCGTGACTTTTCACGCAGCTCTCTCCTTGAGCTTGCGTGACCTTTCACGCAGCTCTCTCCTTGAGCTTGCGTGACTTTTTACGCAGCTCTCTTCTTGAGCTTGCGTGACTTTTCACGCAGCTATCTCCTTGAGCTTGCGTGACTTATCACGCAGCTCTTCCCTTGAGTCTGCGTGACTTTTCACGCAGCTCTTCCCTTGAGTCTGCGTGACTTTTCTCGCACGCTGCCTTGAGTGAGCCTGCGTGACTTTTCACGCACGCTGCCTTGAGTGAGCCTGCGTGACTTTTCACGCACGCTGCCTTGAGTGAGCCTGAGTGAGCCTGCGTGACTTTTCACCCCTTGAGCGTGCGTGCTTTTGTATGTACGCTTTTGATATTTTTATCAGATATTATGTGCCCATTTTATATCCTTACCCCTTTTGTCCCGAGCATGATATGAGCACTAATGTGACCCCGGTGAACAAAGTGTTCCTACCTGATACATGTACCTGAATGTCCCAGTTCTTGTTCATGCTCGACAAATGACTCGTAACTCCACGTGGCGTATTTGCTATGATGTATTACACTAAGGAGGGTAGAACATGTTGACATACTGATTGACATGGATCCTCTTTGGGGTACTCGTACTAAAGTACGACTTTAGGAGGATAATCATGCAGGCCACAGCATGTGAGTCCAAGATTTTACCTATGGATTAAATTAGGCAACTAAATGTACTAGATGCATGGGGAGGACAAAAATCCCGAGATCGTGTTACACCAGCCGCCTTGAGATACTGTCTTGACGCGCCGGCTGGTCTCCACGGATACTGTGTCACCTGCAACGAGTGGATGACTGTATCCGATTAATTTCTGCTATATATTATATGTTTTAGCAAGGTGGCCTTACGAGGGACCTGTGCTCAATCATACCTGTCTACGCGAACCCCTGGGTTGGCTAGCCTTGCTGGAAAGGTACGATCTGAGGATTTTCTACATAACATGATGCGAGGATAACCTCGTCCCACTAGAAACTCGTAGACTTGATTGGCCGTGAAAACGACTTGCTTGTACCCTATTACCTTCCGTGAATAACTGAGGGAAGCGGACTGTCATGGTACGTGATCCAACCCATGTTCTTGTTTGATTGTTGGGTTGGTTATCGTACTATGACAGGCTGTGGACCGAAGTTATGAACGGAAGACTTATTCTGATTGTGAAGTGCTACTTCTGTGAATGACTGAGGAACATGGTCTATCATGGTACATGATCCAACCCATGTTCTTGTTTGATTGTTGGGTTGGTTATTGTGCTGCGATAGGCTATCGACCGAAGTCACGATCAGAAGATTTTATTGTTTATACCCTTTAACTTATGTGAAAGTTATAGAGTACGACGTGTCCCGACTCCATGCGGCACCTTTTGTCCTTGTTTGGTTGTAAGGGTGCCATATGGGTTCGAGGATGTGGCGTTACCCTATAATGGCAGCATAAGTATTACTATTATCAATCATTCTATTTAACTGGGTTTTTAATCTTAACTCTTGTGCCCCTTTGGCGGTACTTGCTATTCGGGGCTGACCCCGCTTGTTTTGTTTGGCCAGATCCCGTAGCAGAGCCTGAGGACACGATCTTCCTCCCTGACATCCATGGTGCATACTAGGAGCATGGCGGTTCGGGGACTCGAGTGGGTTTCTTCTCCACCACTCCTGCTTATACTTTTACGCCGTTTAGCCACCGGCACCTGTTAGCCGGATTACTTGATATTTTGTGTCAGTACATAATTATAATTAAACAGACTGCAGCTGTGTATAATTTTGTACTCCTGACTCTCCGAGTTAGCTAAATTATAAAGCTAGTCTCTCATGATCATTTTGATGAAGCGTTGGGGACGCCTTACTGCTTTATCTTTAATGTTCATTTATTTGCTGATGTGATTTGATTGATTGAGACATAGAACTCTGTGGGACCATAGGAGACTTGATTGTAGCATGTACCCCCTAGTCTCTCGACAGCCACGATCGTCGTATGACGTTACGTACCTCATATGGAGTAGCTGGCCTAGTCCGTCTCCGTATTTCGGTACTGGGGCGTGACATGGAGACAAAGTCATTGTAAAGTACGCATTGTCTAGATCTAGACAACCAACTTCGCATTCTCCTTGCCATGTCATTGTCATGTCAACTTCATGTTTTATTCTACATTTGTATTGGAGAATAATTTTTGGAAGAAAAGTTTGTCATTGCTATGTGGCAACCATTTTTTCTAAACTCACAATAGGGTTGGAGATGCTCTTAGAGAATAATTTAATTCATATGGGACAAATAGTTGATGGATAAGATTCCCTTCAGAGCCTCTTTTACAATTCGACAAACGAAAAAAATTCATGACGACAAAAGTACGAGTGTTAATTGGAACAATACAAGTAAAATACGTTTTAATATTCGTCAAATAAAAATATTGTGATTAGAAGATTCACACGTTTAAATAGGTCATCCAATTTTGTTAATGAGACAGGTTTCCACCATATTTTTTGTATCAATTTTTTCAATAATTAATATGGAACACGTGTAAAACATCACATGCTTAAGATTTACATGCTAATACTTTCAAAAGTACGCAAGTATCATACGTTTCTGAAAGATAAGAAAAAATTTGCGTATAATGTGAGTTTTATTCGGGTGATTGCTAACAAGGCTTTTTTTTTTTTTTTGAGAGATGCTCTAACAAGGCTTCAGACTCGTGATATGTTAATTATAAAATATATCATATCCGGCAGAACAACTTCGTCGAAAATATGTATAAGCCTTCACCCAATTGTTAGAGCATGAATTACTAGACATAGATTTAGCATTTAGATTCTGAATTTTATACCAGCTTAAAGTTTAAGTTTTAATATGTCAATTTAAAAAATTTGGAGTGTGAATTTTTATTTTATTTTTTTAATACCCTCCTTTTCACCGGTTGTTGTCCTTCTACTCATATTCAAAGTATAATAGAAAAAATAAAACTAAGAATTGAAATTTAGAGGCCAAAGTTTTTAATCAGACATGTTAGAACTTAAATTCGAAGCTGATATAAAATCTTGAATATAAACGTTAATTAGCTCGATCGATAATAGTCAAATTTGCCACATAACTATACGGTTCAAAAGTTCTAATATTGTGTTTTGACACCTAGCAAAATATTTGGATCAAAAATCCTATAGGAACTCATGAGCTCTTAATTTTTAAAATTCGATCGTCAATAACTGTGGATTATATGCATCTCATTTCTTGATTTTTTTTTTTCAATGACCTAAATAGTAAAAGTCAAATGTCTGAATGCAAAATGATGATGTGTGCCATAACAATATCGCAAATTCATATTTGAATTTTTGTAGTCGAACTCTATTTGGATGCAGTGCCGGCCCACGAGATTAGGTTGTTATATCCAGAGCTAGTTTTGGTTGCTCCTCGAATCTTATTGTGGATCGATCCTGTAGGTCACCCGTGATCCCGACCTCTTGCGAGGTCATGCTGAATCAGGAGGTTTTACCAAATATAGGAGCGTTGTCCAAATCCAAAGTCTTGTATGATTTACTTCTGGATTGGTACTTTTTTTTTTAATATGTCCTTTTCTCCGACTTGACAAATGTAAAAATTCGAACTTGTGTCTTCTGCGTCGGAATTCCGTTGCTATCACTGTGCCACAATCCACAGACTCTAGACCGGTACTGTTAGGATGGAGTATTTGGATGCTTTCTATAATCTAGGAGCGGACATGTGACAGCTAATTCTTCATCTCAACTAACTTGTTATGATTTGCATTCATTAATCATTCTCCAATCCCAATCCCCATCCACATCAATTTTGATTAAGAAAGGGGCAAAGTTTGTGACAAAAATCTCTACTTTTGGAACCCAATTTCTTTCTTTCTTTCTTTCTACATCCAGTCCGAATCCAAATCCAAATTAAATTGGAGCCGAGCAGAATGTGGGCCCGGTCGCACTGACCCACCCACGTTCGTGAAAGCATCAGTTTATCAGTAGCTCAGGTGATATGTTCACGTCGCATTCTGCAAATTCATGGCGATATCACGTTCACTTGATTGAAAAATAAAATAATGTCTACTGTTAGCTATACTGAAGAGTGAATAGGAACATGACACCGAGAGCAATTTGTCACGAGCAACGGCCGCAAGTAAGTAGCCAACAACTGCCCCCACACTCCATGTGGGTGCACCAACATTCGGAGAGGTCCGAGCCCAGTCAGCACAACTAAAAGCAAAGACATCCATTGGAAGGAAAAATTATTGCATGTTCCGGAGTCGGACTCACCATGTGGTAATGATGAATGGTGAGTCCGATCAATACTTTGTTGACACTTAGGTATAATACTTCATATCATACATTTTTCTTATTTTCTAGGTCAAATTTCTTTTAATACTTTTCAAAGAAAAAAAATCTATTTTTTCTAATTATATGCAAGTTAATTTCTATATATTTTATAATTTTTTTAAAATTTTTTATGCCAAATATTATACCAAGTGTCAACAAATTATTGGCCGGGCTCACCATTCATCATTGCCACGTGGTGAGTCCGGAACACCCAATAATTTATCCATTGGAAGGATGGACTATAGAATCTCCTCTCGAATCCTTCTTGTGGTTACCTAAGATCTTGGTAATTTTTTTTAGTTGTTATAATTTTTTTTTATATGAATGGAATGAAAAGAAAATCAATTTCTTTCCATTGGAAAATTACAATTTCTATTGATTTTTTTTTTTTAATGTTTGGAAATGCTAAAAAATTTGGAAAAGAAATGGAATACTTCAATGTGGAAAAATATTTTCTTGTTTGAATGAAATCACTTTTCTTCATAATTTTTTTATTATTGAAAATCACTTTTCTTTTCTCCTTGATTTCTATGGCACCCAAAGGTAGTAAAATAATCACTTACATTTCCAAATCCGATGATTCCGGTACCAAACGAGGCCTAAGCCTGAATGTCACTTGAACCATTACAACCTCAAATAGACATAAACATAAACTACAAATTCATATTTATTACTTTTTTCATCAACTACAAAATCAACCTCCAAGGAACTTTCACACACACCTACGAAGACTATGATCAACTCTCATCATCACACATTAGAACAACAACTAACAAAAAAAAAAAAAAACTACAATCCAAACTCTCACTCAACAATTCTAGCTTCTAGTTCAAAAAAGCACCTAGAAGACTAATCAAGAACACCCCCCTGTACAGTTTACCGAGTCAGTAAAATTCGCGACCACAATCAAACAAACAAGGCCCTCCCTGACCCCTCCAGCTGCTGCCACAGCTCCTTCCTCAGCCTATGCGAGAACAGCCTGCACGCGTCCATGCTCAGGTCGACCGCCGCCGCCAGCGCCACGAACGCCGCCGCATCCTCCGTGCACCCGACCTGCTGCACCCCGACCTCCACCACCGGCCTGCTGCACTTCCCTTCCCCCTCCACCGTCGACGACATGACGAACCCCCTGTAGTTCGCAAACGGCCACAGCCCGAACCCGAAATCCCCGCTCCCCCTCGGGCTGCACCCGGGCGAGTTCCCGATCCTCTGGCCGACCGCATTGCCGCCCGTGAGGTCGATCGCGAACTTCCCGCCCCTGGCGGTGCTCAGCGAGGACTCGGCGAGCGACACGCCCGAGGAGGACGCCATGGTGGCATCCGGCAGCAGGTCGAAACGGTACCCGAGGCCGTCGGCGGAGCCCGCCCCGCGCTCGCGCCAGGCCTCGAGGCGGGCCCAGGGCTTCCAGGTGCCATCCCCGGGGCGGAGGACGAGCCAGGCGCCCGGGTTGGAGCGGGAGACGCGGTCGGTGCCGGGTGACGCGACGAAAGGGGTCACCATGGAAGCGAGGGCGACCGGGGAGCCGGAGAGGTCGTGGACGGTGACGGACCAGCCCTTGCGCTCCTTGGTCGGGCGCTCCCGGTCCGATCCCAAGGAGGAGAGCCAGCCTCTAGAAATGCTCGATTCCAATGGCAGAGATCTGTTAGAATCAGAACAATAAATCACTATTAATATACACAGGAAAAGAACAAATCTTGAAATCTCCCATGTCGAAAAGAAGCAAACTTGGGCAAAATTAGTTGTATATTTCACCGGAACTGACCTGGATCTGAGGTGGCGGTCTGCGGAGGAGGAGTTCCGGCAGCTGAACTTGCAGGTGAACACCGGCTGCTTCCGTCCCCCCTGCACCTGGAACACCTGCGGGCTGCACTCGGGCTCCCCGCCGAACTCGAACACGAACCTCGGGTCCGGCTCGGACCGCACCGTCAGGTGCAGGCTGGCCGCGCCGGCCGCCTTCTTCCCGACGGTCGCCCACCCGTTGTGGTGCAGCGCCGGGCGCGCGTCCGCGCCGGCGAGGTCGACGGGCACCGCCACCTTCCCGAGCAGCTTCCCGGAGCTGACGCCGCAGGTGGATCCCCTGCGCCCGGTGTAGATGGCGATCTTGATGCGAGACTTGGACGAGAAGATGGAGGAGGCGGAGAGCTTGAGGAGGTCCGAGGGGCTGAGATGGAAGACTGCGGCTAGGGTTAGGGTTTGGGAGGCGGCGGTGATGGAGGGTTCGGCGACGACGAGGGGGAGGGAGGAGGTCTGGTAGGGGAGGTTGTTGAGGCGGATCTTGCAGAAGCAGGGGGCGGCGGAGGGGTGGACGCCGACTCCACCGCCGGCTGCGGCGGGGGAGGGGCAGGAGGAGGAGGAGGGGAGCTTGAGAGAGAGGTTGCCGACGAGGACCCGCACGAACGGACACGGGTCCATTGCTGGTGGACACGGACGGACGCAAGAGGAAAATAGAGGAATGTGGTTTGTTTTTTTAGGGTTAGGGTTTGTGGGATTTTTAAGGGAGGGTGTGGGTTGGGGGAAGGACAGGCTGGCTCTCTGTGGTGTGGATGGGGGATTAGCTTAGCTGGCGATGTGGGTGCGAGACTGAGCTGGGCCACGGCGGGATCCACCACACGTAAGATGGATGAAGCAGCAGCAGCTGGAGCTGGTGATGACGCAGCAAAGCTTGTTTTTTTTTTCTCATTTCATTTCATTTATTTATTTTATTTATCTATTTACCTATTTATCAGAAAATTGTATATTAGGTATCACACTTCTTTGAAATTTCACCCGTAGCATAAAATTTAGTGAGAAAGGCGTATTTTTTATTTATGTTTATTAATCTCGATTGGAGTTAACGGATATAAAAAAATTGTGACAATATTTTTTTTCATTGACAAAATTAGATTTTTAGTGACAAACTTTGACTTTTAGGAACAAAGTTAGTGACGGAATTAGACTTTTACTGACAGGCTTTTTTTTTTATTTTTTTATATTATTCATGTTCTCGAAAACACGGTTGGAGAAAAATAAACTAATATGCAAAAAATACGTCCTTAAAAAAATTCTCTCTTCTGAAGGCGTATTGGGATGTTGGTAAAATTTATGATTATTTAATAATAGGATCTCATATAATATGTAATATTAGAATATTCTTCAAATTGTTCGATATTAGAGTTTGGATTTCCAAAATACTTTTCACTAATCTACGTGAACAATCTAATATTAGACAATTTGATGTCCAAATCCTAATATCAACTATTATGTAACACCCTGTTACTAAATAACTCTATTACAATTTTCTTTTTATTTATTTGTTGAGGTCCTCTTACTTTCTCAAATTTTACATCCTGGTCCTCGTTGACACATGATGTCATGATGAATTAAATTACGGATACCAAAGAAGCCTATACTAATTTAAGCCAAGTCATGTTTATTTTTCTCCACATTTTCTTTTTGTTTCTCCGAGCAACAAATCTAATGCTGATTGATATGCAATATTTCTCAAAATAGTTAATGTTTTGTTGATACTACAACTTGTGTACTGATAAAACTCATGCTAAATTGCAACAATTTAAAAATATGTCTAATTTTATGTCGGTCACTTTTACTATTCCTCGTCCTCCTTTATGTACCATATTTTGCAAAATAACTTGAGCTTTCTTTGATAAAACATCTGTACCAAGAAAATCTTATCTGATTCGCAACAACTTTAAAAATGAAAGAACAAGTTCAAGCCACTAGCTTTCATTTCTCTTCACTTTTCTTTTTCTGTACAACATAGACAAGTGTATGCTAATTCCTAATGGCATTCAAAGTGGAGACATTTCGTACCATTCTTCAAATTGTTTGAAATTTGTATAAATTATTATTTTTCAAGCAACTTTTTTGTATTGTTATATAATTACACATTTCAAATAACACATCAAATCATACTCTAAGCTAACCTTTTTTTTCTTTTTCTTTTCTTTTTGTCTTCATTTTTTTCGCTTGTCCTAGTTGGTTACTGTTCACGGGCTAAGACACAAGTTAAGACACGCTTCAAATATTGAGAACCTCTTGGCTTGCTAGCATTTTTTAGGTGTGGACAAGAGTCCACTGTATCTCTCAAGTGCTATAAATTTTGACTAAAGCAAAAAATATAGTATTTCAAACCACTCATAAATGCTATAAAGACTTTAAAAGATAAAATATTAATATAATCCAATTGTTTTTATTTTCCTTCACTAATATTTTTTATTTTTTGTGTTATATAACAAGTGTTCTGAGGTGTATAATAACACATTGATAAATGCATAATTTATATAGATACTTCTGCCAATACATTTATTTATGTATATTTTATAACGGTGAAGACAAGTTTCTTCGATGGATAGATAATATATTGGACACAAAAATTTAACGTTTATAAACTATCCGTTACTAAAAGAATGTTAGCTATCCTATTGATCTACACCCTAGCATATACCCATCCTACCAAATGAATGTTAGCTATTTAAACCTACTGCTGAACGTTACATACTATACTGTTTAAACCTATTGTTGTTAACCCCAAAACAGAATATATATATATATATATATATATATATATATATATATATATATAAAAAAAAAAAAAAAAAAAAAAAAAAAAAAAAAAAAAAAATATATATATATATATATATATATATATATAGGGCTTCCCGCCTCGGGCCTCCCGCCCCGGGTCCCGCGCTGGACGCCT
The DNA here is from genome assembly GCA_029216955.1 of Iris pallida. Taxonomy (NCBI): domain Eukaryota; kingdom Viridiplantae; phylum Streptophyta; class Magnoliopsida; order Asparagales; family Iridaceae; genus Iris; species Iris pallida. The sequence continues at coordinate 527,125 of JANAVB010039420.1, forward strand.
CGGTCCGCCCCCCTCGGGCCTTGTGCGGCTCTCCTCGGGCAGCACCCCACCCTCCTCGGGCCTGGCGTGGGTGAGCCCCAAGGCACCGTCGTGCAGTGGGCTGTGGGCTCGTCCTGCTGTTTCTCTTTTTTTTTTTGGCCCATTTGGGGCAGGCCCAGCCATGGGCCCTTTTGTTGTCTAGTTTGTGGTTGTGTGTGGCCCATTTGGGGCAGGCCCAGCTATGGGCCCTTTTGTCGTCTGGTTTGTGGCCCTTGGGGCCGGCCCAGCTAGTGGGCCTTTTGTAGTCGGCGTTTGGGTCCTTTCGGGACCGACCCAGTTTATGGGTCCTTCAATAAAATTTCCTATTCCCCCCAAAAAAAAAAAATAAAAAAAAATAATATATATATATATATATATATATATATATATATATATATATATATATATATATATATATATATATATATATATATAGGAAGGGTGTTTTTCTCAAAGAAAACGTCCTTCCTTGAGATGTCCTTAGCGTCCCTAAGGACGTTTTCCTTTAATATATTATTTTTGTTGCTCGCTTTTTTTCGTCCCCAAACGCATTCTTCGATGTCCTTAGCGTTAATAACGTCCGTTAAAAAAATATTTTTTAAAAGAAAACGTCCTCTGGAAGGACGTTTTTATGTTTTATTTAGAATTTTTTGGAAGTTAATATTTTACGTATAATTTTCTAAAGCTTTCAATAAAAATTTCTGCTTTCAAAAAAAAAAAAAAAAAAAAATTCTGCTAAAAAAATAAACATATAAAATGCTCATATATTAATTTATTAACATAGTGTCACATATGGACATAACTTCTCATTTTCTTCATTGAAAGTGCAATACTAATTACTTTTCTACACGTATATCGGAAAGTCTTCCGATTCATGAGAATTTTGAAAGAAAGACACAAATTTATAATACAAGCATTCTAGATTTTACTATTTCTTTATAATTTTCTACACGTATATTGGAAAGTCTTTTGGTTCATGGAACTATTTCGTCATGATTAAGAAGTACAGGCCAAGGATCATACTAAAGTTGTCCAACAACATATGGGTTAAATTGGCAACACCCGACTAATATCCTTTCTATATGCGAACTTCCTCGACTACTCCTTGTACGGAGTGTGCCTTCGAATTAGCTGTCTTTATCTTATTATTTTTTTTTTCTAATGTTAGACTCAACAACGGATCTTCCGTCCGAGATATAGTTATGCATAACACCCGTATCAACCAATGCATGTGTACTCATGTCATTGATCTTCACATCAATGTATATAATCTTCCTAAGAGTCTTCGGCATAGCAGATTTGGTCTTAACAGTGTTGAGTAAATGTAATGCTCTCATGTGTGCTGTAACGTCCCAAATATTTCGTCCCGTCCGAGACCAAGTTGCATAACCTTTCCACGGACCAAGGTTATGCAGAAAGCTTCTAGAACATTCCAGAAGATGGCGAAACTCTCCAGAAGACAGTGGATTTCTCTGAAAGGTCCAAGATCATTCTAGATGGACCAAGATTCTTCTGGATGGCCCGTGAAGTTTCCTTTTATGTTCCTAAAGAATAATCCTGTAATATGCCGTTCCAGTTATGGTAGGAAAAATAATCTCTGGAATATTCCTTCCAGAAGTTTTCATGTAAAGCTCTATGAGCCATTATAAAAGAGGGAGGCCTCATTTGTTTCTCACCACCTAAAACTTGTAAGCATTCTCCAAGCAATAAAGAAATTCTTAGAATCCCATCGTAGGACCGTTGAGCACATCTAGGGGGGGTAAATAGAGTGAGTACGAGTGCAGCGAAAAATAATCACCAATTAAAAAATTTAAAAGCAGATAACTATGGTAGTGACTAAAGTGACAGTAAATAAATGTAGAGATCAGAGAATCAAACTCAGTGGACACTGCGATATATACTGGTTTTTCTCTTGGAGGACTAATTCAGTCGCAGGTACTCTTTCTTGCTATTAATCCACGACTCACAAGCTAATTGAGAGCTTGTAGTCTCTTTACAACACCGTGCTTGGTGACAAGTGCACGTCCGATTTCACAACACCGTTCTTGGCAACGAGCGCACGACCGGCTCCGAAAACAGAAATGTGTTCTGAACTTGAACGACCTCTTTACAACTCTGACAACCAAAGACTCTAAATCAAATAGATGTTACTGGCTTTGGCTAAGAGATGTATAGGTGGAGTAGGGGTGAGCAACGGTTCGGTTCGGTTCAAACCGAACCGAATTTTCAAAAACCGACTAAACCGAAAATCGATTTTTACAAAACCGAAAACCGAACCGAATTTTTAAAAACAAAAAAAAACCGAACCGAAAAAAACGGTTCGATTTTCGGTTGGTTCGGTTTTGAGGGTCCAAGTGTTGAGTGTATCCAAATTCATAAAAAAAAAAAACCAAAATTGAACCGAACTTCGGTTATCGAAGTAAACCAAATTATAAAAACAGCAACAAATCAAACCGAAAAAAGGAGGAGACCTGTAGACAAAAATAACAGCAAGTAAGCAAATTGTATACCAATTTATTTCTCCAGTCACATCACTTATTATAGTGACTGTTCAGTCATATCACCTATGCACCATTATTATGGTGACTGTCCAGTCAATATCACCTTTCCCATTTATTTAGGAGAATACGACCACCACCACCATTATTCTGTTCTAAAAAATCTGTGCTAAAAAAACTGTCCAGTCAATACCACCACCACCACCACCATTATCACCTATGCATCATTTACAAAGTTGCTAGAACCCAAAGGAAGGAGAAGAGAAAATGCTATAACTGGAAGGATCATCTCCACAAGAACAATTACAAATATACTACAAACATACAGACTGTACAATTAACAATTACAAATATTCAAGCAAAAAATACATGAAAAATAGCATCAAGAAAATAAACGCATGCATGTGCATATACCAAAAATACATGAAAAATAGCATCAAGAAAATAAACTGCCATGCCATCGAGCCGGAAGCCCTATAGCCGGAAGCCATTGAAAATTTGAGATCAAGAAGAAATGGGGGAGGGGAGGGGACTCACTGCCATGTAGCCGGAAGCCCTAAAGCGTCGCCCCTATCACAATGTAGCCGGAAGTCCTAAGCGCCCTCCCATCGTAAGGAAGCCGAAAGCCCTAAGCGCCAGCCCCCCCCGTTCGCCAGGAAGTCGGAAGCCCTAGGCGTTGTACCCCGTCGGGAGGAATCCCCAAGCGCCGGCCCCGCGAGGAAGCCGTAAGCGCCGCTGGAGCCTGGAACCAAGAGGAAAAGGAAAAAGAGTTAGGTTTTTTTTTGTATATACGTACATATATATGGAAGGAGGGGTAAAAGTGTAATTCCACATATATATTTATATATATATAATCGGTTTTCGGGTCGGGACAGCAATCGTTTGCTGAAACTGCGACCCGAACCGAATATTATCGATTTTTGGTTTTGGAAACCGAAAACTGACCCGTTTAATATATAACCGACCCGAACTGTTATTTTGGGTCGGGTCGGGTCGGTTTCGGTTTGAAAACCGAATATTGCTCACCCCTAAGGTGGAGTGTGAAAGTTTTAAATCAATGAAAACACTATTGGATATAGATAGAGAGAAGAGAAGATGAATTGATGAGCGATTTGAAATGAGAAATTTTCTTCTATTTATAGGTGTTTTCGAGGACCGAACTCGGACAGACTTCGGACAGAGTTCGGATGCAAAGATTTCGCAAACGAACGTTGCATGCAGATTTGGAGGCAACAAACATTTGAATTTGAACTGATCGAACTCGGTCCGAACTCGGACCGAACTCGGCCAGAGTTCTGTCTAAGTTTATCTAGTACTTAGAAGAATGTTTGGTCCAATTCTGTTTGCATAGGATGTGTAATATTTTTGGTATAAGGAATTTTGGTGGATAGGCAGACTTTTTAGATAGGTGGACTGTGGATAACCTGAGCTAGTAATATCCAGCCAATTTTACAATTTGTATCCTAGACTCAATAAAGATAAAAATACATAATAAATTATAAAATGACTGAGACAAATTCCAATACATGAACGCCTCAAAATGATGATTGACATGCTTGCAAATGTTGTAGTACACTTTGGATATTGATTTCACTTGACCTAAAATGTTAGCAGCAGTTTGTATATTCTGTGTCTGCTGCTGAAACTCCAAGAATCGCTGGAAGATGGGTAAACATTTGAGCCGCATCTACTGTCCCTGACGGTAACTGCTGCTGGTACATATCTGGAATGACGGGGGAAGACCTCCGGACAGATGGAGGTGCACTCCCAAAAGCTGCAGAAGCTCCTATATGAGCAGAAATAGGGGGTGCTGTGGTCCCAGCGTCCAAAATCAGGCGAGGGGCGGTAGGCCTCTCACCAGCGTCTGCTGAGCCAGAGCGATGCGATCGTGTCTCAATCACCATCCTGGAGACAGATCAAACAAGGAATCAATACTGAGATAGAATCGATAATTCAAGGGAGGACAGTTATTCAAGGAAGCAATCTTCAACAGGAACTTAGATGGCAGGAATCTAGTTAAGAGTTTTTCCTAATGTGATTGAGTACCTCAAAATAATCCTAATCCTACTGTAGGCTGTAGTGATACTCTAGTTCGAATACCACTACACAAACTCGACCTGCATGGGCCACCAGTAAAAACGTGTCACGACCTGCACCCACTGTGAGGGTACGAGAACGTAACAGCGCCCAGCCTACGCCGCAGTGTCGGCGGTAGAACGCTGTTCTAGGTCATGAACTATAACTAACATAAATACGAATACTCTCCATAAGGAGGCCAACACAGAGATACAACTCAATCACAATCTAAGGTAGAATGTAGCACGATAAAATAGATAAAAAAAAATCCTCAACTGAGGTACAACAGAAATGAAATACAAGTCTCAACATCTCTACAATATACAACTCTGAAAATAAGGACAACAACTAAATATGAAAAGGAAACAATCTAGACTATCTAAACTATGCAATGGTATCATCCTCAGCAGCTGCCTGAACCTCTCCAGGGGTCCAGGTCGCGAGTGTCATCTAGGAAAGCTCCAAGTAAGGGGTGCAGGGTTCCTCATCATCCTCTGTAAAATTTTCAACAGGTCCAGTCAGGACGGGAGCGAGCACAGTACATCTCAACAGTTCATAGCAGGTTAGAAAATATAATCATGCAGTAAAGTAAGATATAGATACTGAAGAAATGCAGTATGTAAACAGAGAGAAAGAACTGTAATAGAAATATCTACTATAAGTAAAGAGCTACCAGTGACTAGTGATTTAGAGCACAAAGTCGACATGTGAACGGCTTGATTTGTACATGGCTATACTAAAGAGGCGTACATGGCTATTCTACTTTGGAATTGTTCACATGGCTATTTATACTCTCCCGTACCCCCAATTAATACACAAGGATCCAACCAGGTTATGTTATGATTCTATGTAACAGCCCCCGAAGGGTGGTAAGCCTCCAAAGGGTGATATGCCCTCAAAGGGTGATAAGCCCCCGAAGGGTGGTATGCCCCCAAAGGGTGATAAGCCCCCGAAGGGTGATATGCCCCCAAAGGGTGATAAGCCCCCAAAGGGTGAGGGTGATATACCCCCAAAGGGTGATAAGCCCCCGAAGGGTGATATGCCCCCAAAGGGTGATAAGTCCCCAAAGGGTGATATGCCCCCAAAGGGTGATAAGCCCCCGAAGGGTGATACATAGTAGTCCCATAAATAGGGATTCAGATAGACCCAATAAATGGAATAAGGATTCAGAGAAGACTCTGTGATCATAAGGGTATATGTCACAAGTGATCAAAGAACCAAAGAAGCATATGATACGCCATGTAAGTGAAACGCACAGAACATAGAGTACCCGATGCTCCCTGAAGGGATAACATCTCAAGAAGGGATCCATATAGTACTAATCCGTGTGACCAACGTGACAGTATCAAGTAAAGTAATTTAATGCAGAAAATAATTCTAAGCAAATTATAAAATGATCAGAGAATGTACTCGCCTGGTGTCTTGAATGTCTGAAGTTAATGCACTGTCCAGGATGAGGTACCTGACTCCTAGTTAGAGCAACACAAGTCACAACAAGTCCAGAATGGTAATATTGAGCTCTACGATGCATTCTACATGAATCTAGGTTAAACTAGGCCAAAGTCAACTCTTGGTCAACTCTGGTCAACCCTAGAAGTCAAACTAGGTCAACCAAGTCAAACCTAAGTCAAACTAGTCTATTCTAGGTCTAACAAGCCATTCTAGGTCCTAACAAGGCTAAACAGTCTATTCTAGACTCCATACTAGGCATACCATGCCATAGCCAACCCATAACTCATCTACATGTCATATATCTAACCTATATTACACACATTAGTATATCATGCAATCTCATATAGGAATACACATGTAGGCTATCTATGATATATCCCACATCTATATAGGATACATATATACATATATCTATACCATCTAAAATAGAAGCACCTAAACATACATACACCTATTACCATTATACAATATCAACCATGCACTAAATCGTATATTTAATACATTATATCATATGGTATCACCCATACACTATATATATCTAACATATATATATAAAAGCACACATTCATATATATAGGAATCCTATGTATATACATATCTCAATTCATATATAGGTATACATATGAAAGAGAGAGGGAAACACATGAATACAAGTGTGTGTGTGAAAGAGGGTGAGAGAGAGAGTGACGCCAAACATGAGTGTATGGGTGTTGAGAATGAGTGACAGGAAAGTGAAATCAGTGATGTGTGTGTGTACAACTAACATGTGTGTGTGCAATATTTGACAGTAGATAAGTGTTCCTGTGTGTGTGTGTGTGTAGGTGACATAAAAACAGTGAGGACTTAGAGAATTTAGTTAACAGTTAAGGACAACATTCAATCTCAGTTAAATAGTTCAATAACTCAGATTTAAATAGGAACCCCCCTCTAAAATCAGTCCACTATGAAGGAACATAAAATTAGTTTAAACAAAATTTCAGTTTTGAAACCCAACTTCATATCACAGATTATACATTGAAATCCCCCTCTAAAACCATGTTTGCAGTCCCAACTTAACGTTCAGTTCATAGAACCAACAAAATTCAGTAAAAAGGGAACCCAAAACAGTTAACATATTGAACTCAAAACCAGTTTTCAGAATACCAATCTCAGATTGAACCCCACAGTCCCAAATCACATCCAAACAGTCCCCAATTCGACATACCCTTAGAAATCACATAGGTGAACATACTAGGGGTTTAATATCATGCAATTAACAGTGTATAGTAGGTTAAAAAGATTGCCAAAGTTGAATTATGAAAACTGGAAAAAAATAGTAAAATGGAGACTGATAGTGTGTATCAGAAATAAATGGGAAATAGAGAATGAACAAGGAAAATTAGATTAAAACACTAATACAGAGGTTGGTAAAGTGAGAATACATTGCAATCGTGCCATGTGATGTGTTTGTGTCCACAAAAGTGGACACAAACATGTCCAATCATTTGAAACCAAAAACAGTAAAACACAGTGCAACAATCCACTCCTCGTGCACGTGTTCACGTCGTTCGTGTGCACGACACGACACGACACAACCCACGTGGTTGTGTCCCAGGGTTGACCTAGTGTAGGGCTAGGGTTAGGACACCCTGCCACGTGTCCACGTCGCATGTGCAAGACACGGGACACGCGTGTCAGTGCACGTTTTCAGCAGAAAACTGCACAGTGCGAGAACGGTGCACGTGTTCGCACGTGTCCTACACGACACGTAGAGCCCTGAAACTTGGAGAGCCCCGTGTCAGTGTCGGCCCCTAGCTACACGTCGAGTCTTATGTGTCGAGGTGGCGTGTTGTCACGACCCGATCCCAAATAATTGGGTCGAACCGGATCATGCCCAGCCTGCACCGTTGTTGAGACGGTGGCAGTAAGCTGCATCACTCATGCAGGTAAATAAACAACACAGTCTAATTGCCACAACTTTATTAATTCGAATAGTTTAAAACTTTTTACAATAAAATGAAAGATACATCTGAAATACACTGTTTTCTACAAATATCATGAATCACAAGAAAAAGAAAATATAGGCAACCAGCTCATCAGTCTCGAGATCTTCGTCCTCTAGTTGGGATCTCGGGAAAAATACCGCAGAATAAAGCATCATCAGTGATACCTAAAATGTTGGGTCTCCAGTCAGGAGGGAGCAAAGTACAATTCATGCTAATTTAACAATTGAAATAATAATAGAATTATGCACTTTTAAATAATTTAGAAATGAACAGTTTTCTAACAGTAAAACAGTATGATTTGAATAGGCAATGAATATGACCGGCTTGGGTTTGTTACAGTTCAGATACGGCTTATCCCCATGTGTATGAGGGGTAAGCTAATAGTTACAGTAATTACAGTAGTTTGGAGGTGGTCATACTCATTACACTACTCTCCCAGTCCCCAATAGTTACAGTAGTTACAGTCAGTATTCTCAGAGAGAGTTCCGTGTTGCATCGTGGTTTAAACTTGCAGTAAAGCGATTATTAAATAATTGTAAACTAACACAAAATGTACTTGCCTTGGTTTGACTATATTTGAAAGGTTGAAGACTTCGAGATGGAAATTAGACTCATCCTCGTATTCCTCGAGTTGCTCGGCTAGAGCTCTCCGATGATTAATAAAGAAGAGAAATGGAGTTTCGAACAGCAATGCAAACCCGGGACAGCGTCCAAACTGGAACTTAGCTCCTGGCCAGAAACGGAAAGCCACAGAACAGCGGATCGGTGCTCAGAACAGCAGTGGACAGCGAGCAATGCTGTCGCGGGACCGCGGGAACAGCGGATCGGGGTCGGGATGGACCGAACAGCGGCACAGAAGACCCGGAAAGGCGGCCGGTCGGCCAGAGGGGTCCTCGGGAAGGGTGCTGGAGAGTCGGGGTGCGGCTCACGGGGGCGCAGGGCGGCACGGCTGAGGGAGGCCGCGGGGACAGCACGGGCGCCGGGGGTCGCTGCGCAAGGAAGGGGCACACAGGGTTGCGGGGAAGCCGGCGCTGCCGGAGAGACCGGAGGGGCGCGACCAGGGAAGCCGGGGGCTGGCGGCTGGAGTGCGCCGACGGCGGGAGCCGGCTGCGCGGAGGGTCGGCATTGGGTTGGACGGCCGGGGCGGAGCTTGGCCGCACGGCTCGCGGGTGCGAGGAGTTGTGAGGGAGAGGGGTTCTCGGGAAAAGGGGTTTGAGCTTGTGAACGAGAGAGAGAGAGATGTGATATTCTGTAGGGGGAAAGTTGGATTAGGGAGTAATATGGGGTGAGGTGGTGATGGATAGGGTTTAAATAGGAAGGAGTGTAGGGGTTACGGGAGGGGAAGGGTTGTCGGGGGTTACGAACGGGAAGGGTCGGCTGCGGCCATGAATGAAAAGGAAGGGAAAGTCGACGGTTCTTAAGGAAGGGAAAGGAAAAGTTTTACTTTCCTTTACTGTGAAGGGAAAGTGAAGAAAGAGAAAAAATGTTTTAAATAGTTTATAAAGGATTTAAAAAGATTCCTTTTCTTTTCTTTTAACCAATAAAATAAATAACTATATATATAAAGGACTCCCGAATTAACTGAACTTGGGTTCAAGATGGGTTCAGAACGGGAACTGGGTTCGGGTCTCGGGTCTAGACAGGTCAGGGCCAAAAATCAAAATCCAGAAAGATAATACTTTATTTTCTAAAAATATGATTTTTCATAATTAACAGGTTTAATTAAATATTAAATATTATTTAACCTAACTAGAATAAATTATAAACACAATATTTAATTAATTAGAAAAATATGATTTTTTTTGACAAAAATTTCCAGAATTAATTAATTAACCAATTCAAATAATTAACTAAAAATTACGGGTTTCACAACCTTCCCTCCTTAAGAAATTTCGTCCTCAAAATTTAAAGAGTAGGGTAGGAATGATCTCAGGTCAAGTTGGTACGTGTGTTGCACCCGTAACTCAGGTCCAACAATAAGAATTTCTAAGACAGTCGTGGATGAGACGGTTTAGGGATAAGTTTCAACTATGTCTCCATCCACGCAGAACTAAAATATATTTACGCGAACCAAGGTACACGTGGTTGATCAGACCATCATGCACCGTGTCACTCTCCGTTCCTAGAATGCGTATTTTTATACATGTACAACTCATGTGTATTTATTTAGTATTTATCATGTATTTATTTAATATTTATCATGTATTATCCTGTATTTAAATTCCTTTAATTTCATGTTAATTAATTAATCTGCTCTTTAATTTTTATGTTAATTTATTTTCTGCAATTTTATTTCTGCATTTTATTTATCTGCATTTTATTCCTGCTTTTATTTCCTGCCTTAGTCTTGCTTAGTTTAGTTCGGGTTGGCCTTGGTTGGATCCCCTACTACCCAACCTATTGGACCCGGCCCATTAGCTCCCACCTACCACCCCTTCCATATTTAAAGCCACCCTCTCCATTCTCTCTCCTCATTACTCATTCTCACCATTACTCCTCTTCTTCTTCTTCATTACTCTCTTCCCCTACCAAACCGTAGGCAAGTACAACTTGCTCCACATAAGAACCCATGTTTTTATGGTTCATTTATCTTCCTCTCGTGATCCTAAGAGAGTTTAGAACTTGGCATTTTTCATTTCGAAGTCTTAAATTTTGTAGATCTAGAAATGAGTTATTTTCGGAGTTTGGTGGTTTTGATCTATTAAACTTCTTTGTTTTCAAGTTTTGATGGTTCTATGTTGTAGAGAGTTTTATTCTACCCAATTTTGACCTTTGGAAAGTTGGATTTGGACTTGTTTTGACCAAGTTATGGACCTTTGAAGCTTTGGGGTGCAACCATGGAGTTCTTGCTGTTTGGAGAAGACAGTGAGCAGTATACACTAGCTTTTTAGCTTGCGTCACTGAGCTGTGCGCGCTCTTTAGCGCAGCGCAGTCTGGAGTCCATACGCTACCTTTTTAGGAAGCGTGTGTCTTGCATACGCTACCTTTTGGAAGCGTATATCGTATGGAGTTCATACGCTACCTTTTGGGAGCGTATGACTTGCATACGCTGACTTGAATGGTCAGGAGTCGTATGGAGTTCATACGCTACCTTTTGGAAGCGTATATCGTATGGAGTTCATACGCTGCCTTTGGGGAGCGTATGACTTGCATACGCTGACTTGAATGGTCAGGAGTCGTATGGAGTCCATACGCTGCCTTTGGGGAGCGTATGACTTGCATACGCTCACTTGGATGGTGAGGAGTCGTATGGAGCCCATACGCTGCCTCTTTGACCTGAGCGTACGCTGACTTGAGCGTAGCCTGACTTGAGCGTACGCTGACCTTACTTACCCTGATCTTCTATAGCCCTGTATATTGATATTTTATTAGATATTTAACGTCCATTTTATATCCTTACGCCTTTTTGGCATAAACTCGATAAATCATGATATGATAATATTGTTAATATCAATTGTTATGTGGAATGTGCCTTGTGTCCCGATTGATTTTTGGGATACCCAGTATGACTGGGACTTAACCTTGAGAGTTATAGACTCGACCCCCGTTTAATGCTAATTGACTTTTATGCCTTGTCACCATTGATAATAATGGTTATCTTGACTAAATTAATCATGCGTTCCTAGTCGGAACTAAGAGACTGGCTAGTCGTCTTATTGAATTAAATGAATGAGACACGTTCATGTTATAAACTATTGTAATCGACTGGCTGATCCCGAATATTGACATACATGCACATGCAGGCTTCAATCTATTTATTCATTTATTTACTTATTTATTTTCTGCAAAAGAAGCATGTGTACTTTATGGTCAAGGCATGATTACCGTGGTTAGATTTGATTGTTGTATTACGCTATGTAAGACCTGCAACCTAACCGCACTAGTATCGTTGTAGAGTTGTGCATATCGTACCCTGTACGAAAGTACTCATTTGAATGACCATGATCCACGGCATGGGATTTCACTCAACGTAGGGACTATTAAGTTAAATAAAATAATGATTGCATGGAGAGAATGGATTCCCGAGTTCTTACATGGCAGCCCCCTTGGGACAAGTAGTACCCGACGGGCCGGCTGGTTCCCACCGATACTGTAAAACTGCCACACGGGCAGGGAACAGTATCTGCTTATATTATTATTGTATATTGTATATTGATGACGGGCGTCCTGCTAGGACTCGTCTAATTCATGCATAGCGCACATGATTGACTGGATAGACTAGCCTTGCTTGCACATAGTAAGAACTACGGAATCCCTAATTGCATTATTCCAGGATAACTTGGGACTCACAATAGCAAGCCGTAGTAGTTGAATGGCCGTTTAAATTGATTTGTTTGTGCACTGTACCTACTCTGTTACCTAACTGGGATGATCAGAATGTCAGGACATGACGGGCCAACTTCTGTCCTTGTTTGGTTGGGAGGTTGGTTCGAAGTGTCGTGATGTGATGTGAATCCTAGTGAAAAGCAGAGATCTATTATTATATTCTCTTGCTTACTGGTTTTAGTTCTCATGTCGTGCTTTCTTGTGGTACTTGCTATTAGAGGTCTAACCTCTCTGGTTTTGCATGGCCAGATTTAGAGCCGGTCCCCGAGGATCCAGCTTACTTCTACCTCCAAGATGGTCAACACTAGAGGGATGATCGCAGGAGGACTCGAGTGGGTTCCTTACTTCACCGCTCGTTTTGTCACTTACTTTATACTTGGCTGTTTGGCACTGACATGTTAGTCGGATCGTCTTGTACTTACTTTTACATAATTGTAACTAAAGTCAGACTGCAGCTGATAACAATTGTGTATACTTTTGCTACATCAATCTGGCTATGTTTTGTAAAGCCAGATATCAAGAACATTTGATAGAGCGTTTGGGACGCCTTACTGTTTTATCTTACATGTTCTCTATTACTGTTTCTTGTTTGAATGATTGAGGCAATAGATGTGAAGAGACCATAGTAAGACTTTCATGTAGTATGCACCCCCTCGTCTTTTAGACAACATTGATCGTATTATACGGTATTCATCTACCCGTAATACGTAGCTGGCTGAGTCATTCCCCCGCTCTCCAGTATTCTGGTTCTGGGGCGTGACACACCGGTTCTGATTAGACAATATATTAGTGGGTGCACCCAATAAAATACTGTCATGATCAAGCTTGATAAAGAAATAGCTTGCAAAACTAGGCTAACTTAGCAGCATCAATCAAGTTTAGAACGAAAGATAATGATTGCAAGAATTAGGAATTATGTGGCAGCTTCAGAGTTTCTGATCTTCATCTCACCCATGTCTAATATTAACACTGGCTTCTCTGGCACTGTAAGGATTGATCTAATCTCCAACTCTGAATGATCCAGAAAATATGACTCAGATTCGGGATGTAGTGTCTGAGCTTCGATACGTGGAAAACGTTATGCACACCCTCAAGATTAGCTGGTAGAGCTAACTGGTATGCTACTTTTCCAACTCGTCTTAAAACTTCAAATGGCCTGATGTACCTGGCCTCAATTTTCCAGCTCCGTCAAAACTGATCGTTTCTCTGGTAGGAGAAAACTTCACAAAAACGCTATCACCTTCTTCAAACTCCACTGGTTGACGACTACTATCAACCCAATGCTTCTGTCTGTCTTGGGCAATCCTGAGCTTACATTCACCTTCTCTACTGCGTCAGTCATCATATCTGGACCCAGCAGTACTCTTTCTCCTACGTCGTCCCATGCAAGTGATGTACGGTAATGACGTCCATTGAGTGCTTCAAATGGTGTTATACCAATTCCAGCTTGGTAGCTGTTGTTGCAAGAGAACTCCACCAAATGTATTTGGTCTTCCCAAGACCCTCCAAATTCCAAGACGCAAAATCTCAATATATCTTCAAGCATCTGGATTGACCTCTCTGATTGCTCGTCCCTCGGTACTCCATGAATCTGGTAAATATGCTGCATGTACAGTGGCTCCAACTTCTCCGTGGATAGATCAACCTTGAAGGGGATAAAGTAAACTAACTTAGTCAGTCAGTCCACAATAATCCAAATGGTGTTCTTCCTTCCTTAGAATCAAGGCAATCCTGACACATAGTCCATCATTATGTGCTCCTACTTCCGGTCCGGAATGTCCATTGACTGTAGAAGTCCTGCGGGTCTCTGTCGGCTAGCCTTCACTTATTAACAAATTAAACATCTAACCTCAATTCTGGATACATCCTTCTTCATTCCATACCACCAAACAATAGTACGCATATTCTGATACGTCTTCATAGGATGTATAGAATACTGGTGCGCTTCTTTGCATTAGCTTGTTCCTCAGTTCGCCAGATAGTATACAATGCCTCGTACCATTCTTCAGAGCTCCATTATTGGCGATTTGAGAAACCCTCAAGTGTTCCTGCTAACACTTGATCTCTAAGTTTGTAAAGTGTCTCGTCTTGAAACTGCGTCTCCTTGATTTTGTCCATCAGACTCGAGTTCACTTGCAAATGGATCAGCATCCAGCTCCTTCTTTGCCTCATGTTCAGCTCCTTCTAAGTGAAATCATACTTGTGATCTGTAAATATTTCCACTCTCTTTCCATAAAGGTAGTGCTTCCATAGCTTCAAAGCAAATATCACCGCTGCAAGCTCCAAATCATGTGTGGGATAGTTCTTCTCATGAGTCCGTAATTGCCTAGATGCGTAAGCAATTACTTTCCCGTGTTGTTGAAGAACACGGCCCAATCCCTTACCGGAAGCATCACTGTTGATTGAGAAACCACCAGTTCTTGCGGATAGCGCAAGGGTTGGTGCAGTGGTAAGTCTCTTCTTCAGCTCCTCGAATGATGCCTGGCAATCTTCCGTCCAGATGAACTCTTCATTCTTCCGAGTAAGCTTCGTCATCGGTTCAGCAATTCTGGCAAAATCCTTCACAAATTTCCAGTAGTAGCCAGCCAAGCCCAAGAAACTCCTGATTTCAGCAACTGAGCTTGGGGTAGACCACTTCTCAACAGCAGCTATCTTCTTAGGGTCCACCGAAATTCCTTCTCCTGTGACAACATGGCCAAGAAAATCTACCTTGTCTAAGAAAATCCACATTTAGATAGCTTTACCATAAAACTTCTTTTTTCTCAAAGTTCCCAGAACTTCCCTCAGGTGCTCTTCATGCTTTTCTTCAGTCTTCGAGTATATCAGAATGTCACCAATGAAGATGACAACAAAACTGATCCAAATACTCATGAAAGACTCTGTTCATGAGATTCATGAACACAGTAGAAGCATTCGTCAGTCCAAACGACATGACCAAGAATTCGAACTATCCATACTTGGTGTTGAATGCCGTATGTCCTCTTTCCTGACCTTGATCTAATGGTGATCAGATCTTAAGCCAATCTTCGAAAACACCTTAACTCCACTCAAATTGATCAAACAGATCATCAATCCAGAAAAAGGTACTTGTTCTTTAGTGCCCGATAGTCGACGCACATCCGTATTGTTCCATCCTTCTTGGGCACAAACAAAATAGGTGTTCCCTAGGGTGAAGTTCCATCTTGGATAAATCCTAGAGCCTTCATTGATCTGGTCCTTTATCTCCTTGGCCTCCTTCAGGTTGACTCTGTAGCATCCCTTAAAATAGGGGAGAGCCGGGGACTAGGTCAATAGTGAACTCTATGTCTAGATCTGGGGTAATCCGGGAAAACTATCAGGAAAACATCTACCATAAAGGTGTAACTAAGAATTTTATTCATGTGGAGAATTACAGCAAAAACTCTCATGAATGATCTAAAGACATCCTGTTACAACTTCTTATAACAATAGATAATGCTATTCAGCAGTCCTAGGTACTTAATCTTCATGGTTCTGGCTCTTGCATGAGCAGTCTCCAACTGCTTCATCTTTTATGAACCTCGAGTCTGCATCATGCCTTATTGTAGGAGGCAAGGTCTGCTGGATAGGAAGAGTCCCTAGGTTGTGGCCTAACAGGTGTTGCTGGGATATGTGCTCTGGTTTGATGGAAAGATAAGGGACAGTCCTGTACCCGATGTTCAGCAGATCCATATGCAAAATATTTCCCCAATCTCTTACGACAAATATTGGCTTGGTGACCAAACCTTTTACAGTAGTCACAAACCAATAGCTTCCTACGATATGACTGCCGGATAGGGCTCAAATTCTCCTAGATTTAGGGGTATCCCTCCGAGGTTCCGCTCCAACTTGGTTTAAGATAGCTAAGGCTACATCATTGACGTTCTTCATGTCTTCTCTCGTGATATTCATCTGTTCCTGCTAGGCTTCATCTTGAGATTTTTGGAACTCCATGATTTTTTGAAATAGGGCAACCATTTGGGAGGTGTTCGCTGGTACTGGTGGAGCAACAGGAATGGATATTTCCCCAAGGAAATGCAACTCAGTTTGAGAAGAGATAGGAATCGCTAGTGTAGTGAAAACTTCACTGGATGCATTATGGGGATGGTCAATTAGCTGCGAGGGAATAAACCCTGGACTTGGTTGAGGAGGTGGGGTATGATCCGGAGATGACACCTCATCGCCAGCAGGATTTGTCTTGTCAATGGCCATTCTCTGGAAGGTTTAGGATGCAAACATAAGCAAGGTATCCTACCAGTCTATAATCAAACAAAAATATTTATTTATAATATATTTCGGTCCTATGTTGTGACAAATTGATGTTCTAGTGTTCTAATTGTTTCTAAATATGTTTTCCTAAGTTGTTATTCTGGACCTGCATGGGCCACCACTAAAAATATGTCACGACCCGATCCCAAATAATTGGGTCGAACCGGATCATGCCCAGCCTGCACCGTTGTTGAGACGGCGGCAGTAAGCTGTATCACTCATGCAGGTAAATAAACAAGACAGTCTAATTGCCACAACTTTAATAATTCGAATAGTTTAAAACTTTTTACAATAAAATGAAAGATACATCTGAAATATACTGTTTTCCACAAACATCATGAATCACAAGAAGAAGAAAATCTAGGCAACCAGCTCATCAGTCTCGAGATCTTCGTCCTCTAGTTGGGATCTCGGGAAAAATACCGCGGAATAAAGCATCATCAGTGATACCTAAAATGTTGGGTCTCCAGTCAGGAGGGAGCAAAGTACAATTCATGCTAATTTAACAATTGAAATAATAATAGAATTATGCACTTTTAAATAATTTAGAAATGAACAGTTTTCTAACAGTAAAACAGTGTGATTTGAATAGGCAATGAATATGACCGGCTTGGGTTTGTTACAGTTCAGATACGGCTTATCCCCGTGTGTATGAGGGGTAAGCTAATAGTTACAGTAGTTACAGTATTTGGATGTGGTCATACTCATTACACTACTCCCCCAGTCCCCAATAGTTACAGTAGTTATAGTAGTTACAGTCAGTGTTCTCAGAGAGAGTTCCGTATTGCATCGTGGTTTAAACTTGCAGTAAAGCGATTATTAAATAATTGTAAACTAACACAAAATGTACTTGCCTTGGTTTGACTGGATTTGAAAGGTTGAAGACTTCGAGATGGAAATTAGACTCGTCCTCGTAATCCTCGGGTTGCTCGGCTAGAGCTCTCAGATGATTAATAAAGAAGAGAAATGGAGTTCCGAACAGCAATGCAAACCCGGGACAGCGTCCAAACTGGAACTTAGCTCCTGGCCGGAAACGGAAAGCCACAGAACAGCGGATCGGTGCTCGGAACAGCAGTGGACAGCGAGCAATACTGTCGCGGGACCGCGGGAACAGCGGATCGGGGTCGGGATGGACCGAACAGCGGCACAGAAGACCCGGGAAGGCGGCCGGTCGGCCAGAGGGGTCCTCGGGAAGGGTGCTGGAGAGTCGGGGCACGGCTCACGGGGGCGCAGGGCGGCACGGCTGAGGGAGGCCGCGGGGACAGCACGGGCGCCGGGGGTCGCTGCGCCAAGGAGGGGCGCACAGGGTTGCGGGGAAGCCAGCGCTGCCGGGGAGGCCGGAGGGGCGCGGCCGGGGAAGCCGGGGGCTGGCGGCTGGAGTGCGCCGACGGCGGGAGCCGGCTGCGCGGAGGGTCGGCGTCGGGTTGGGCGGCCGGGGAGGAGCTTGGCCGCGCGGCTCGCGGGTGCGAGGAGTTGTGAGGGAGAGGGGTTCTCGGGAAAAGGGTTTTGAGCTTGTGAACGAGAGAGAGAGAGAGAGAGAGATGTGATATTCTGTAGGGGAAAGTTGGATTAGGGAGTTATATGGGGTGAGGTGGTGATGGATAGGGTTTAAATAGGAAGGAGTGAAGGGGTTACGGGAGGGGAAGAGTTGTCGGGGGTTACGAACGGGAAGGGTCGGCTGCGGCCATGAATAAAAGGGAAGGAAAAGTCGACGGTTCTTAAGGAAGGGAAAGAAAAAGCTTTACTTTCCTTTAGTGTGAAGGAAAAGTGAAGAAAGAGAAAAAAAATGTTTTAAATAGTTTATAAAGGATTTAAAAAGATTCCTTTTCTTTTCTTTTAACCAATAAAATAAATAACTATATATATAAAGGACTCCCGAATTAACTGAACTTGGGTTCAAGATGGGTTCAGAACGGAAACTGGGTTCGGGTCTCGGGTCTAGACAGGTCAGGGCCAAAAATCAAAATCCAGAAAGATAATACTTTACTTTCTAAAAATATGGTTTTTCATAATTAACAGGTTTAATTAAATATTATTTAACCTAACTAGAATAAATTATAAACACAATATTTAATTAATTAGAAAAATATGATTTTTTTGACAATAATTTCCAGAATTAATTAATTAACCAATTCAAATAATTAACTAAAAATTACGGGTTTCACACGTGTCCTAGGCGCTGTGTCCCCCGAAGTACAGGGCATGCACAGTGCCCGTGCACGCGCGCGCGCGACCGTGTGTTCTCGTGCCCGACACGACTCGACATGACACTAAGACTCGACACAAACTCCAGAAACGTGTAAGCGAGAGCCAAATCTAATTTCCTATTCAAACAAAATCCCAAAATTCACACGAAATGCCCATTGAGGCATTTCAACAAACACATCAAACATGACACTGATACGTGTCCTGTTAGGACACGAAATGGACAACTTTTGGGGATTCCTATTCCTACAGTTAGGTTAGGTCTAGGGCTCCCTAATGATGCAAAAATTTCAGGATTCTAAGGTGTGGAAATGAATTTACCTATGAGTGTCAAAAGCCTCAAAAAGCTCCACAAAGAGGTGCTCCTCTTGATGGCCAAACTCTTCCAATGTGCTCCAAATCTGAGAATACTTGATACCAACAGCAAGTAGATAGAAATTAGAACCTATTGAAATTTGTTTGGGTTAAAAAGGAAATAAAATGGATTTACTAGGATTTTTGGAAGATGGAGAGTTATCTCTTTCTAAAACTTGGCAAGAATTCCTAATGGAGGCTAGCCCTAACTTTGAGGGGTATTAAATAGGAAGTGGAAGATCATAATGACCAGCCATGGGCTGATTAGAATTAGGGTTAGCTACATAGTGTGGGCCTATGTGCTTTAAGTCTCAAGTCATTAGTCATGACTTATGAAGTCATAAGCCATTTTAGCGTAATCAGCTCCAAAACTCTCCAAACAAGTTTCTATGACTTAAACCTCACTAACTTAGGTCAAACCAAGGTTACTTAACCTAACCAAGTGGTCTTAACCTAGGTTAGTCACTAGGTTAGTCTTCTAGTCAACACTAGTCAAAGTCAACTATAGGGCCAAAATCAATTCTACTAAAAATCACTAAAAATTACTAAAAATCATATTAATTATAATAAATCCAAATAATTAATAATTCCAAATAATTTCCAAAATTACAAAAATGACTAAAATACCCCTCAATCTAGAAATAATAAACAAAACACTAGCAAGACACCAATTCATAAGTCATGATTTAAAATAGTTTTTAAAATGATTAAAAATCAATAAAAATCATAGAAAATTTTAAATACCATAATTAAATAAATTAAAATACAAAATTTTAAAATTACTCTCATTTGGAAAAACTGGGTGTTACAATCCTACCCACCTTATAAAAATTTCTTCCTCGAAATTAAGATGGTAGCAGTCCTTCTAGGTCAAACACCCCACAATCAAAGTCTCAAACATACCGTCAGATAATCATATGTGTCTGTCCAAAATCATGATACTTAGAACCTTCGTCATGCTAGTGAGCAAGGCTACGATAATCACAGAGTCCTCGACTAAGGCACATACCTCTAGAATCATGGTATTTAAAATTTTCGCATTGTCGCATGCTTGGCAGCAAAAACCTTAAATTTCCACACCCGAGAAATACGTCCTAAATCTGACTATATGTCCTCACTATGCCAGCTAACACGACTATCGAAGATTCTAGATTCCATAACTGGGTGACCTAGCCCATATGATTCATCTCAGAAGAAAATCAAACATAACACAAGAACAACAGGACAAAATTGATAAATCAACAAGGAACAGAGGGAATCAAAATTTCAAGGCAGTTATAAGAGGCAATTGCAGAATTTGAGTCAAAAGAACGAAACCTGTAACTATATCTCCCACGGCCTGAGCATCCTCGACTGTCCTGGCGAAAGCTCGCCCCTGCTGGCCTGCTGCTGTTGCTGCATGTACCTCTGCTGCTGAGTCGGTAAGGGTAATCC
Source organism: Iris pallida (assembly GCA_029216955.1). Classification (NCBI taxonomy): domain Eukaryota; kingdom Viridiplantae; phylum Streptophyta; class Magnoliopsida; order Asparagales; family Iridaceae; genus Iris; species Iris pallida. Next base: position 547,739 of record JANAVB010039420.1, read on the forward strand.
CCTCTGCTTGCCTACCGGAGCCCTAGCTCCTGCTCCCTGAACCGTCTGTCCCGATGACTCGGGACACTCTCTCAGACGATGATCGGATCCTCCGCAAAGCAAACATCTGCCCAGCCTCTTCCGGCATTCGCTCCAATGTGCCCTGGTCTCTTGCAAAAAGGGCAGATGATAACAAGCTGCTGTCCCGGGGTCTGCTGCTGCCTCTGCGGCTGCTGCGCCTGCTGAAAGGGTACGCGGTCCTAAAACTGCCGCTGCTGAAGGTAGACCCTCGGCTGTTAGTACTGCTGCTGAAACTGTAGAAGTAGCATCTGCTGCTGAAACTGTAGAGGTAGCATCTGCTTCGGATACTGCTGCTGAAACTATAGGGGTAGCATCTGCTGTGGATACTGTGGCTGAATCTGTAAGCGGGGCATCTGATGCGGATACTGCTACTGAATCTGCAGGTGGGGCCTCTTGGCCGGGCCCGCACTGCCACTAGCTCCCTGAGTGTCTCGCATCCTCTTCTCCTTCAGCCCAAGATCGTCCTCCGCTGTCATGGCTCCTACCAGAATCTGCTCGAAAGTGGCGTCGCGATCGCTCTTGGTATATGACTTGATCTCTCCGATGAAACCCCTGCGGAACCTTCTCGCCTTCCCGACCTCGGTAAGATCCTCGATGAATCTGCTCAAACGGCTGAACTCTCCAGCGTACTCCTCAACGGTCTGGTTCTCCTGAACCAAACTCTCGAACTGCGCTTCCAAAGCACGGAGTGCGGTATCGGGAAAGAATTTCTCCTTGAACAGTTTCTTGAATGCTGCCCAAGTCTGACTGGCTGTACTAACCCTCAGGTCCGTTTGGTACCAGGTACGGGCCAAGTCCTGCATCTGACTGGCGGCTACCTCGATCTGTAATCCTGCTGGTATCTGTGCCAATCGGAATATCTCCTCAATATGCTCTATCCAATCGTCAGCATATGTGATGCCCTCTGTACCCTTGAAGTCTCGGGGTCCCATCTTCTTGAAGGAATGGATGTCTGGAGTCCTCGGCTGATACGGCTGCATCTGGCCTCCCTGTGGCTGAGCAGCCACCAGCTCCACTGTCGTCCTGACTAACTGGTGAGTATCTTGTATGCTCTGTCGGATATCAGCAGACTGGCTCTGCTGTATCTGCTATTGAAACTCCAAGAATCGCTGGAAGAGGGTAAACACTTGAGCCGCATCTACTGTCCCTGACGGTAACTGCTGCTGGTACATATCTGGAATGACGGGGGAAGACCTCAGGACAGGTGGAGGTGCACTCCCAAAAGCTGCAGAAGCTCCTATATGAACAGAAATAGGGGGTGCTGTGGTCCCAGCGTCGACAATCAGGCGAGGGGCGGTAGGCCTCTCACGAGCGTCTGCTGAGCCAGAGCGATGCGATCGTGTCTCAATCGCCATCCTGGAGACAGATCAAACAAGGAATCAATACTGAGATAGAATCGATAATTCAAGGGAGGACAGTTATTCAAGGAAGCAATCTTCAACAGGAACTTAGATGGCAGGAATCTAGTTAAGAGTTTTTCCTAATGTGATTGAGTACCTCAAAATAATCCTAATCCTACTGCAGGCTGTAGTGATACTCTAGTTCGAATACCACTACACAAACTCGACCTGCATGGGCCACCAGTAAAAACGTGTCACGACCTGCACCCACTGTGAGGGTACGAGAACGTAACAGCGCCCAGCCTACGCCACAGTGTCGGCGGTAGAACGCTGTTCTAGGTCATGAACTATAACTAACATAAATACGAATACTCTCCATAAGAAGGCCAACACAGAGGTACAACTCAATCACAATCTAAGGTAGAATGTAGCACGATGAAATAGATAAGAAATCCTCAACAGAGGTACAACAGAAATGAAATACAAGTCTCAACATCTCTACAATATACAACTCTGAAAATAAGGACAACAACTAAACATGAAAAGGAAACAATCTAGACTATCTAAACTATGCTATGGTATCATCCTCAGCAGCTGCCTGAACCTCCCCAGGGGTCCAGGTCGCGAGTGTCATCTAGGCAAGCTCCAAGTAAGGGGTACAGGGTTCCTCATCATCCTCTGTAAAATTTTCAACAGGTCCAGTCAGGACGGGAGCGAGCACAGTACATCTCAACAGTTCATAGAAGGTTAGAAAATATAATCATGCAGTAAAGTAAGATATAGATACTGAAGAAATGCAGTATATAAACAGAGAGAGAGAGAGAACTGTAATAGAAATATCTACTATAAGTAAAGAGCTACCAGTGACTAGTAATTTAGAGCACAAAGTCGACAAGTGAACGGCTTGATTTGTACATGGCTATACTAAAGAGATGTACATGGCTATTCTACTTTGGAATTGTTCACATGGCTATTTATACTTCCTCGTACCCCCAATTAATACACAAGGATCCAACCAGGTTATGTTATGATTCTATATAACAGCCCCCGAAGGGTGGTAAGCCCCCAAAGGGTGATATGCCCCCAAAGGGTGATAAGCCCCCGAAGGGTGGTATGCCCCCAAAGGGTGATAAGCCCCCGAAGGGTGATATGCCCCCAAAGGGTGATAAGCCCCCAAAGGGTGATATGTCCCCAAAGGGTGATAAGCCCCCGAAGGGTGATATGCCCCCAAAGGGTGATAAGCCCCCAAAGGGTGATATGCCCCCAAAGGGTGATATGCCTCCGAAGGATGATACATAGTAGTCCCATAAATGGGGATTCAGATAGACCCAATAAATGGGATAAGGATTCAGAGAAGACTCTGTGATCATAAGGGTATATGTCACAAGTGATCAAAGAACCAAAGAAGCATATGATACGCCATGTAAGTAAAACGCACAGAACATAGAGCACCCGATACTCCCTGAAGGGATAACATCTCAAGAAGGGATCCATATATTACTAATCCGTGTGACCAACGTGACAGTATCAAGTAAAGTAATTTAATGCAGGAAATAATTCTAAGCAAGTTATGAAATGATCAGAGAATGTACTCGCCTGGTGTCTTGAATGTCTGAAGTAAATATACTATCCAGGATGAGGTACCTGACTCCTAGTTAGAGCAACACAAGTCACAACAAGTCCAGAATGGTAATATTGAGCTCTACGATGCATTCTACATGAATCTAGGTTAAACTAGGCCAAAGTCAACTCTTGGTCAACTCTGGTCAACCCTAGAAGTCAAACTAGGTCAACCAAGTCAAACCTAAGTCAAACTAGTCAAACTAGTCTATTCTAGGTCTAACAAGCCATTCTAGGTCCTAACAAGGCTAAACAGTCTATTCTAGACTCCATACTAGGCATACCATGCCATAGCCAACCCATAACTCATCTACATGTCATATATATCTAACCTATATTACACACATTAATATATCATGCAATCTCATATAGGAATACATATATAGGCTATCTATGATATATCCCACATCTATATAGGATACATATATACATATATCTATACCATCTAAAATAGAAGCACCTAAACATACATACACCTATTACCATTATACAATATCAACCATGCACTAAATCGTATATTTAATACATTATATCATATGGTATCACCCATACACTATATATATCTAACATAGATATATAAAATCACACATTCATATATATATAGGAATCCTATGTATATACATATCTCAATTCATATATAGGTATACATATGAAAGAGAGAGGGAAACACATGAATACAAGTGTGTGTGTGAAAGAGGGTGAGAGAGAGAGTGATGCCATAAACATGAGTGTGTGGGTGTTGAGAATGAGTGACAGGAAAGTGAAATCAGTGATGTGTGTGTGTACAACTAACATGTGTGTGTGCAATATTTGACAGTAGATAAGTGTTCCTATGTGTGTGTGTGTAGGTGACATGAAAACAGTGAGGACATAGAGAATTTAGTTAACAGTTAAGGACAACATTCAATCTCAGTTAAACAGTTCAATAACTCAGATTTAAATAGGAAAACCCCCTCTCTAAAATCAGTCCAGTATGAAGGAACATAAAATCAGTTTAAACAGAATTTCAGTTTTGAAACCCAACTTCATATCACAGATTATACATTGAAATCCCCCTCTAAAACCATGTTTGCAGTCCCAACTTAACATTCAGTTCATAGAACCAACAAAATTCAGTAAAAAGGGAACCTAAAACAGTTAACATATTGAACTCAAAACCAGTTTTCAGAATACCAATCTCAGATTGAACCCCACAGTCCCAAATCACATCCAAACAGTCCCCAATTCGACATACCCTAAGAAATCACATAGGTGAACATACTAGGGGTTTAATATCATGCAATTAACAGTGTATAGTAGGTTAAAAAGATTGCCAAAGCTGAATTATGAAAACTGGGAAAAAATAGTAAAATGGAGACTGATAGTGTGTATCAGAAATAAATGGGAAATGGAGAATGAACAAGGAAAATTAGATTAAAACACTAATACAGAGGTTGGTAAAGTGAGAATACATTGCAATCGTGCTATGGGATGTGTTTGTGTCCACAAAAGTGGACACAAACGTGTCCAATCACTTTGAAACCAAAAACAGTAAAACACAGTGCAACAGTCCACTCCTCGTGCACGTGTTCACGTCGTTCGTGTGCACGACACGACACGACACAACCCACGTGGTTGTGTCCCAGGGTTGACCTAGTGTAGGGCTAGGGTTAGGACACCCTGCCACATATCCACGTCGTATGTGCAAGACACGGGACACGCGTGTCAGTGCACGTTTTCAGCAGAAAACTGCACAGTACGAGAACGGTGCCGTGTTCGTGCGTGCCCTACACGACACGTGGGGCCCTGAAACTTGGGGAGCCCCGTGTCAGTGTCGACCCCTAGCTACACGTCGAGTCTCACGTGTCGAGGTGGCGTGTCCTAGGCGCTGTGTCCCCCGAAGTGCAGGGCATGCACAGTGCCCGTGCACGCGCGCGCGCGACCGCGTGTTCGCGTGCCCGACACGACACTAAGACTCGACACAAACTCCAGAAACGTGTAAGCAAGACCCAAATCTAATTTCCTATTCAAACAAAATCCCAAGTTTCACACGAAATGCCCATTGAGGCATTTCAACAAACACATCAAACATGACACTGATACGTGTCCCGTTAGGACACGAAATGGACACAACTTTTGGGGATTCCTATTCCTACAGTTAGGTTAGGTCTAGGGCTCCCTAATGATGCAAAATTTTTAGGATTCTAATGTATGGAAATGAATTTACCTATGAGTGTCAAAAGCCTTAAAAAGCTCCACAAAGAGGTGCTCCTCTTGATGGCAAACTCTTCCAATGTGCTCCAAATCTGAAAATACTTGATACCAACAACAAGTAGATAGAAATTAGAACCTATTGAAATTTGTTTGGGTTAAAAAGGAAATAAAATGGATTTACTAGGATTTTTGGAAGATGGAGAGTTACCGCTTTCTAAAACTTGGCAAGAATTCCTAATGGAGGCTAGCCCTAACTTTGAGGGGTATTAAATAGGAAGGGGAAGATCATAATGACCAGCCATGGCTGATTAGAATTAGGGTTAGCTACATAGTGTGGGCCTATGGGCTTTAAGTCTCAAGTCATTAGTCATGACTTATGAAGTCATAAGCCATTTTAGCCTAATCAACTCCAAAACTCTCCAAACAAGTTTCTATGACTTAAACCTCACTAACTTAGGTCAAACCAAGGTTACTTAACCTAACCAAGTGGTCTTAACCTAGGTTAGTCACTAGGTTAGTCTTCTAGTCAATACTAGTCAAAGTCAACTATAGGGCCAAAATCAATTCTACTAAAAATCACTAAAAATTACTAAAAATTATATTAATTATAATAAATCCAAATAATTAATAATAATTCCAAATAATTCCTAAAATTACAAAAATGTCTAAAATACCCCTCAATCTAGAAATGATAAACAAAACACTAGCAAGACACCAATTCATAAGTCATGATTTAAAATAGTTTTTAAAATAATTAAAAATCAATAAAAATCATAAAAAATTTTAAATACCATAATTAAATAAATTAAAATACAAAATTTCAAAATTACCCTCATTTGGAAAAACTGGGTGTTACAGGAAAGGCTTGCACGAGTCTTCGAGGAGGAAGATAGTACGACGCACGGAACAAAGTGCTAGTAAAAACAAAGTCTGTGACAAGTGGTATCAAAGCAAAGGTTCGATCGTCGTCATGTCTTCATCCGAAATTGTCCAGTACGAGGAGCAACCCGCATTGCCTAAGGAGAAGGCGAAGCCCTCGAGGAAAGGTAAGAGCAAGGAGCCGTCGATGGAACGGGCACTTGACGAGTTGGCATCCCGCATGGGGATGCTGGTGAAGGGCATGATGGCCGTCGACCATGAAGTGGAGCAGAACCCATCGGCCCACGATGAGTTTGCCCATGGGTTGGAGACTGACATTGCTACGACGATGACGCAGTTTCTGGAGCAACTCCACGAGATGCAAGCCGAGTTCAAGGAGGAACAAAAGGATACCAAGGCGGAGATTGCCAAACTGCGTGAGGAGTTGAAAACCAAAGCGACGATCCTCGAAAAGGCCATTGCTGGTGGTGCATCTCCGAGGAGGGAGGCGGTCCAAAAGGTGAAGTATCTGGAGCCTAAATCCTTCAACGGTGTACGAGACGCGAAGGAGGTGGATAACTTCATCTGGAATTGTCACGCCCCAGTACCAGAATACTGAGACGGACTAGGCCAGCTACTCCATATGAGGTATGTAAATATCATACGGCGATCATGGCTGTCAAGAGACAAGGGGGTGTATGCTACAATCAAGTCTCCTATGGTCCCGCAGAGCATCTATATCTCAATCAATCAACCAAGAAGCAATAAATAATGATCATATAAGACAAAGCAGTAAGGCGTCCCTGACGCTTCATCAAAGTAATTCATGAGCCTAGCTATACAAGATGATAAACTAGTACTGAGAGTTAATAGTACATAACCGTAGTCAGCTGCAGTCTGATTTAATTACAATTATGTAAAAGGAAACTAATGTCCAGAACTGCCGGCTAAACAGGTGCCGGTGGCTAAATACCAAGTACAAAATAGAAGATATCAGAGCAGTGAAGAAGAAACCCACTCATGGTCCCTGGCGTCCATACTCCTGGTGTGCACCATTGTTCGGGAGGAAGGCTGGATCCTTTGGGGCTGCTACGAGATCTTGCCAAACAAAATCAGCGGGGTCAGGCCCCGAATAGCAAGTACCACAAGGACGTACAAAAGAGTGAGATAAAATCCAAGTATAATAATAAGACCTGATTCACGAGTTATAGGCTTATACCATATCATCGAGACAATACGACACCCTTACAACCAAACAAGGACAAACGGTGCCAATATCATGCCGAGATAAGATATATCCTATAACCATGGACAGGTGAAGGGCTTCTGATTTGTGACTTCGGTCCATAGCCTATCGCAGCACAATAGTCCAATCCAACAACCAAACAAGGACAATGGTTGGACCACGCACCACGATAGTCCATGTTCCTCAGTTGCTAACAGAAGAAAACATATCACAAACAAGTCAGCTTACAAGCGGCCAATCAATCCTACGACTTTCTATGATTTGCCTGGGTTATCCCAGTAATACATATGTAGGAATCCTCTGTTCGTGTCAACCCAGCAGGGCTAGCCAAACCATATAATATACATATACACATAGCACTTTGATTATGCACCGGTCTCCCGCAAGGCCACCGTGATAAAACATTTAACACAGAACATAGGAGTCGAATATAGTCATCCACTGTAAGCGGATGAAACTGTATCCGTGGTGGCCAACCTGACACGCTAGGGCTGGATCTAGGGTGGCTAGTATGGCACGATCTCGGGATTCCGTTCCCACCCAATGCATCTACCAAATTAAGTTGCTTAGATTAACCCTATCTTGATAATGGAATTACATGTCATGGTCACATGGTCATCCTCCTATATGTCGTACCATATTACATGTACCCTAAGTTTGAATCCACATCGGCTCAAGGAGTCCCAAATCTAGATCCATGCTTAGTGTAATGCATCAAACATCAATCATTATACCACGATACTATTACTGACCAATTACCATAACTGTACTGGAAGGTACACATATATTGACATATAACATGAATGATCACTTAACATGTAGAGTCACACCTCAGTGCACTGATTAAATGGCACCGCAGTGCATACTAATATTGTATCTCAATACACACTTAGAACTTATACCAGCACGTATACAGGTAATCAGGTCAGGAACATGGTCAAGTTAGAAAGTCACACGGACCCCTCGTGACATAAAAGTCACATATGAATTTAGGTTAAAGTGAGACATGAAGATCCTTGAAGCCAATACAAAGATCTACAACTTTCATGTTGGGAGTTGGGAGAAATTCTGGCCACAAATCAGTCAAATAGGGCATAAAACAGCCAAAATAGGCACCATACGGCACTATTGAAGCCATACGGCACTATTCATCTCATGCGGCTGCGGTAATATTCATTCTTGTGGTACTATTCATACGGCTGTAGCTCGGCACTATACGGCACTCTCATATGCGGCTCGACACTATACGGTACTATGCAGCACTCCCATATACGGCTCGGACACTATGCGATACTATGCAGTACTATGCGGCACTTCCATATGCGGCTTGGCACTATGCAGCACTCCCATATACGGCTAGGATACTATACGACACTATAAAGCACTCCCATATATGGCTCGGATACTATACGGTACTATGCAGCACTCCCATATGCGGCTCGGCACTATGCGACACTATGTAGCACTCCCATATGCGGCTTGGCACTAAACAGCACTATACAGCACTCCCAGATATGGCTCGAATACTATGCGGTACTATGTAGAACTATGCAACACTATGCAGCACTCTCATATGCGGCTCGGCACTATGCGACACTCCCATATGCGGCTCGGCACTATGCAGCACTCCCATATGCGGCTCAGATACTATACGACACTATGCAGCACTCCCATATGCGGCTCGGATACTATGCGACACTATTCATCGTCCCTGCCAAAATCAGGACAGATAACATAGAAAATGTCTAAATATTGTTTTGGCCATAACTTCCTCAAAATAAGTCAAAATCTAACTTTTCAAAGGTCAAAATTGGGTAGAATTGAATTTCCTACAACATAGGACCATTAGTTTTTAAAAACAACCAAATTTGATAGATCAAAACCATAAAAATCCATAGAACCCTAGTTTTAGAAACTTAGATCTACACAAAACTAGCCATTAAAATCAAAAACTCCAAGAACTAAACTTGTAGAGGATGATGAGAAGAACAATATAGACAAATCATATCAAAGAAAAATTAAGAAATGAAAAATACAAGAATCTCTCCATTTGGTGCAAGATGTACTTGCCTAAGAATGGTGGTTGAGGAAAATAAATGGAAGTGTGAATGAGGAGAGAGAATGAGGAAGAGAACATAAATAAGGGTTGGGTTGGCTTAAGAAAACCCTAATCTCTAGACATGTTCTAACCCTTCCACCACTAATGACATGCTTAAAAGCTATATACAACCATTAAATAATAATAAATAGAATTATGCACATGCTAAATACGGAATACTATGTACAGAATTCATGAAAGAATACGTATATCGGGATCGGGGAGTGACATCTCTACCCTCCTTAGAAAAAATTCATCCTCGAAATTTTGATAAGGCTAGTTGAGCACGCTCTCAGATCACGAAATACACTCATGACATATAGCTAGCATAATTATCAAACAACACATGGCACATAAACAGATTACGAAAGCAAGAACAATTAAGTAAAAAAATACAAACCATAATTATACCCTAGAAGAAAAGTGATCGGAGACATACGAATAAAATATACCTCTCGAGTCAGTTAGGTAGGAATTCATCCTCGAGGTCCTACACTGACTCCCAAAGTGGACAAGGGTCAACGCTTGAGATAAGTCGGTACCAATGACTAAATAAAGAACAAGATTCTGCCCAGGACGTACTCTCGTAATCAAGACACATGATGAATATCACGTATCACATGATACGAGAGCAGATGAGTGAGATGAGAAAGTCGTCTTCATTCTTCGAATATAAAACTCAAGGAATTATAATGAATAATACTCAAAACTTACCCACAATCTGACCGCCTTCAGCCAATCTCTGTTCTAATACTGCAAATTCTATTTGCCTCTGTCCCTGCTGGACTCCCTGCTGCTGCCTTCCCTGGTCCTGCTGTTGCGGCCTCTGCGGCCCTGTCTGATATTATGCTTGTCGGTACATCTGATCTTGTTTCAGTAATGGATGCTGGGCTAGTGGCCTCACTGCTAGTGCTGGCCCTTGATACGGTGCTACCTCTGGAGCTGGCAACGCCGGAAACTGTTGAGCTGGCCCTCCTGGCCTCTGTATCTGTGGGCACGTAGCTATACGATGGTCTGAACCTCCATACCTCAAGCACTACCCATTCGCTACCGACATACTCCCCGAGTGTGCCCTCCCTTACCACAATAAGTGCAACCCACTGGTGCCTCCTGACATTTTTGGTGCCTCGGTTGCTGCTGTCGAACTGGTGCCGTCACAACTATCGTGATCAGTACTGCATCACGAATACAGATGCCAGGCGCTGGTTGTAGTGCCCCATCCCGCAAAGTCAATCGGAGGAATCGAAACGCCGACGGCGTTCGGACTTAGCCTTGTAACGGCTGCTCGAAGGCTCGTTCGGTCAAGGCGACCGCTCGTACAGGTGGGGTAGTTTCGGTGAACTTGCCTCATCTTAGCCTTCACTTAATAAATTGCATATTTTTCAACTTGCACAAGTAGGCCAATATAAAAGCTACGAACGTACATAGCTAAGGAAATAATCCCGTCCCGTCGGAATGTCTTAGAACATGGAAAATGGTCCCACGGTCTTCATAGAAGTCGGCTCAGCGTGCTTTCAAATGGCACTCGATCCTTCGATCCCGTGGCTTGGAAGAAGGAAGTTAGCTTAAGTTGCTAAGTTGTCCCGACACTTGAAATAGCTTAAGTCATAGACGTCGCCTGCGTGAATGCTTGATAAAGCATGCACGGTCCTATCCCGCAAGGCTTGGCATAGCCTTCATACGTCCCGCAAGTAAGTCATCTTGTACGGCTTGTTGGCTCTAGTCTAGGCACCCGAGAACTTGGTTGTTTAAGTCGACCCCGTGCATAGCACGTTCCCTCGATACGAAGCTCGGCGTAGCCTTTTCTTGTCGAGTCGTTGCCCGAATAAGTTAGACAAGAGTTGTGTTGGGCTATCAAAGCCATTTCTATCACTGTCCCGCTCTATCTGCGGTTGTCAAGTCGCGTAGTCCCTTGAGAACAAGGCTCGTCGTATAATGTATATGACTTGAGCGTTAGTATCGCCTAGAGAACCAGGTCTGTCTAAGGCACGAGCTACGATCGGTTTAATGAAAAGCTTGCTATGAACAAAAGGAAGTCCACGCGACTAGTTGTCGCCGAGATCGGTCCCGCTACTTGGGAGTCTCGCTAAGTCTTGATAAGTTCCGCACACGAGATCGGTCCTGCTACTTGGAAGTCTCGATAGATAGAAGGAAAGCATGGTCATGTTAAGGAAGGACTGGATAGATCGAGTTGAGACTTGCATGGCCATTGGACAACTTGTCGACAAGGTGTAGTCTTCTTGAATGATTGTCGGGGTGCCGGGATCATTTGGCCCGGGAGAAGCGAGGCGGCTCAACGTAGGATGCTGGATAACCACATAGGAGATACAAAGCGTCTCCGGGCTAGCTACCCGCAGAGGGACGAGCCGAGATCTCGAGCCGAGATCTCGAGCCGAGTCTATGATAGCTTGACATTGCTAGTGACCACTCATGTAGATGTGTCGGCAAGAGCGGCAATCTGCGTGTTTGCCTTTGGATAGCGTCAAGTACTAGCACGACGTCGGTCGAATCATAAGACAGTCTAGCACGACATGTATCAAGTCAGCAAGGTGTAATCCCATTAGTGCCAGCCTTGTATCAGCACGGAAGGAATGAGTTATAGCTTATGTCAGCAAGACACGTGCTTTGGCACTAAATAAGGCTTTCGCGTATCAAGTATTGCCTTTCGCGTATCAAGTATTGGCATTCGCGTATTGGCTTTCGCATATCGGCATTGCTAAGTCAGGGAGTCGTTAGGCACGACCTCATCTTGAAGCACAGACAAGTCTAAGCTTGGTCTAGAGGCACGACCTGTACGAGTCGTTCCCCCTTGACGTCGCTAGCATGAGAATTGGTCTAGAGGCACGCGAAAGTATTAAAAGTCTTGGCACGGCCGAGTTCGCATGAGTTGCTCCTCGGCGAAGCTCTATCTCGAATATGTTGAAGTATCGAATAGAGTATGGCACGACCCTGCCGTCCCGAGTTGAAGTTTGGTCAAGTACCTAGGCGATGAGGCACTGCCTCGATCGAAATACACGTTGGAATTATAGCACGACCATGTCATGGCGCCTCGGTTTGGTTGAACGTCCTTGTCCTAGAATTGATCCTAAGGCAAGACTAGCAAGACAATCGAAAGGGTTTTAAGCTGCAGAAAGTAAATGAACGTGTCGGTTTGTATGGGTGGGCGAGAAGCTCACTCCACCAGTATAGTTGAGTACTGACACCCACATAGTGTTTCATGTGCAGGCACAGGTAGAAGCTCGTGGCGCGGAGCTCGCTTGGATGCGTCGAAGTACGGAGTTCCTTGGTGATTTGAAGCATGCGGCCGCATGGAGTCAAAGACTTATACAGGACATAATGTATGGACATCGCCTTCCGAACCTTCCGCTGACTCAAGCTTGGTAATCGAGAGATGAAAGAGAGCAGAGTGAATTATAAAATAAGAGAAAAATGAGCACGAGAGACTTATAATTTGGCCTTGCGCCCACAAATGTAATCTTGTATTCAATATCAATAAAGAGCTTCTTTTGAATGACTCGTGTTCATGTGTGCTTGTTCTAAATTTTTGCTGCATGTTTCAATATTTCTGCTTGGAACTTCTGTGCGACGACCTCGGTGCCACCGATATAATCGGTCATTATGAAACTGTCTTGTACGAGCGCAATCTAGGTTCGTACGACATCATGCCTTAGTGAGGACGATCGCTCCTACGGGAGCGGGGCGTGACATAATGGTATCAGAGCACGGCTTTACGTCCTTGGACTTCAAGTCGAATTTTTCAGTTTTGAAAGCTTGTCGTTGGAAAATAAGTGTGCGCTCTCTCTCAAACGTCCTTCGGCATGTCCATACAATAAGTTTAAATATTTTCAAAAGCTCGTACAAGTGTTCAATCTAACGCGTCAATAGGCCTTTGTGCTGAACGGTGTCAAACTTGTCTTGATAGAAAACACATGCTAATGTTAGCATGTCGCATGCGTGCCTAACTAGTCCTACAATCGACCTAGCAATTGAGCGTGCAAACTCGAAATATAGTCCGTACGGGATGGCTATGCACACGGCCTTTTGGCTAAGTGTATCGCGTGTTGCGCACCTCGACTTTTGGTGCAAACGAGTTACGAGCGATATCAAGTACCGCTCGGTCGGGAACGAAGTTACACTTAGAGTGTCTATCGATAGGAACGCTATCGAGTTAACGCTTAGGCGTACACAGAAGATTGACTTGGATTTTGAGGAAATAGTGTAAACGACTTAGTACGTCGAGACGACGTGAGCGATTACACTAGGGATTCGTCGAACGAATCCAAAAGATGTCTTAGCGAATGACGCAAATGTGATTGAGGACTAGATAGGATGGCTCGAATTCGAGTGGTGTATGGTTTGTCTTGGAAATCATTCGAACAAAAATTGAGGATTACGAGTATCAATGAGTATGTCGACGAGGCGATGCGATCGCGTAAAGCCTTAGAACGTGTCACGCTTAGTTGATCGTGACTTCGTGTGTCCCGAACGAGATGTCGTTCGGATAACTTGTGAATGAGCAACGCGAGTTAAAAAACGATTCTGAACGATGAATAAAAGTGAATGTCTTGATCGAGGAAGCTTGAGGATTGTACGTGTGATTTTGGATTGAATCGAATGGAATTGTGGTATGTCCAGTTAGGACAATAGCATCAGTCGTACGACTCGAAATTGGTTGTAAAGGAAGATCGTCAGGTTACGTATATCGTCGATGGTATTGAGGCGTATCAAAGATCGATATGCGATAACCTGGGGGTACTCTGACTCGGCGAATGACGATCGTACAAATTTCATTGTTCCGATGGATGCTATATTCGGGATGTTGGAACACGTCAAGGAAAAAGATAGACTTCGCTCGAGGATTTCTAGTTGAACGAATGACGAACAGAATATCGAATTAAAATCTTGACTTGGATAAAAATGAAATGTTTGGATTTGCTTCGTTGACAACCACAACGTTGACGTTCTTATCTTATGCGAGCGCAACTTCATCTTGACTTGGATGAAAATGAAATATTTGGATTTGCTTCGTTGACAACCACAACGTTGACGTTCTTGTCTTATACGAGCGCAACTTCAGCCTCGCACATGCATCACGCCGATTAGGGCGATCACTCCGCGTGAGCGCTGGTATGGTGATTCATACAGCGGGAGTGATTAAACTTGCACGGTATGGCAATCTGATTGCTTCGACTTATGGTTTGACGCGAAGGTAGACTCGGGAATAACTCGGTGTGCTTAAGGATTGAGTAGGTCCAATCCGTATATCGAGAATGAATTAGTCTAGACTCAGGCAAGAGTTATGCCCCGATGAGATTGATTATTCCGCGGAAGCATTGCATGGTGATTCATGAACCACCGTGGATAATCGAACTCGCATGAGATTGGGGTGCAATGTATTGTCGAGCTAGATGACCTCATGATCGAATACATGAATTGGTCAGAATTAGTGATTTGAATGGATTCGAATACGCGCAACGAATACATTGATATGAATAGGTGATCGTGCTCGATGTTTAGAAATCTGAGTGATGCGAGCTTGGGTAGAAAACCCCGTACTATCGACCTTGGTTTAAGACCCTAGGATTGGGGTCAGTATTGGCATTATTGTTGGAGAACTATGATTCCAATCCTGACATTGACTTAGCCTTGAGAAATAGCCTAGCGGTTAGGCGAGACGCCCCTGTTCAAGTATTAGCAATCGAAATATTGATCTCGAGGATTGGCATGGATTAAAAGAGTGAATCAAGAATATGAAACCCTGCTCACGAGATTCGGCTGACATGCATATATTTTTGGGATGCCTGAGTATGTGCACGATGCGACTCGAGTGAGAACGACGAATTCGCTATCCTGCGGCTTGGTTGAATGCATGTATTTTGGGGACGCTTGGAATGCGTGCACGATCCAGCCAAGTGATACGTTGAGTTCAAGCAAGACTTGAGAAATGGAAGAGTGTCGAGAAATTGAAATCGTGTTAAAGGAAAGATCGATAATAGTGCGAGCGTGGCTCGGAATCGAAGAAACGCGTAGGCGAAGTATGTACGATAGTCCTGCATCTGGGCACGATTAAGTCTTGGCCATAGAAATGGTAGGATGGCTTGCCTTCAGGAAAGTCTCGAGGACGAAGCTTATTCTGAGTGGATTATGATGTAGTGCCCCGTCCCGCAAAGTCAATCGGTGGAATCGAAACGCCGACGGCGTTCGGACTTAGCCTTGCAACGGCTGCTCGAAGGCTCGCTCGGTCAAGGCGACCGCTCGCACAGGTTGGGTAGTTTCGGTGAACTTACCTCATCTTAGCCTTCACTTAATAAATTACATATTTTCAACTTGCACAAGTAGGCTAATATAAAATCTACGAACGCATATAGCTAAGGGAATAATCTCGTCCCGTCGGAATGTCTTAGAACATAGAAAATGGTCCCACGGTCTTCATAGAAGTCGGCTCAACGTGATTTCAAATGACACTCGATCCTTCGATCCCGTGGCTTGGGAGAAGGAAGTTGGCTTAAGTTCCTAAGTTGTCCCGACACTTGAAATAGCTTAAGTCATAGGCGCCGCCTGCGTGAATGCTTGATAAAGCATGCACGGTCCTGTCCTGTAAGGCTTGGCATAGCCTTTGCACGTCCCGCAAGTAAGTTGCCTTGTACGGCTTGTTGGCTTAAGTCTAGGCACCCGAGAACTTGGTTGTTTAAGTCGACCCCGTGCATAGCACGTTCCCTCGATACGAAGCTCGGCGTAGCCTTTGCTCGTCGAGTCGTTGCCCAAATAAGTTAGACAAGAGTTGTGTTGGGCTATCAAAGCCATTTCTAGCACTGTCCTGCTCTATCTGTGGTTGTCAAGTCGCATAGTCCCTTGAGAACAAGGCTCGTCGTATAAAGTATATGACTTGAGCGTTAGCATCGCCTAGAGAACCAGGTCTGTCTAAGGCACGAGCTACGGTCGGTTTAGTAAAAAGCTTGCTACGAAAAAAAGGAAGTCCATGCGACTAGTTGTCGCCGAGATCGGTCCCGCTACTTGGGAGTCTCGCTAAGTCTTGATAAGTTTCGCATACGAGATCGGTCCTGCTACTTGGGAGTCTCGATAGATAGAAGGAAAGCATGGTCATGTTAAGGAAGGTCTGGATAGATCGAGTTGAGACTTGCATGGTCATTGGAGAACTTGTCGACAAGGTATAGACTTTTCGAATGATTGCCGGGGCACCGGGATAATTCGGCCCGAGAGAAGCGAGGCGGCTCAAGGTAGGATGCTGGATAACCGCATGGGAGATACAAAGCACCTCCGGGCTAGCTACCCGTAGAGGGACGAGCCGAGATCTCGAGCCGAGTCTATGATAGCTTGACATTGCTAGTGACCACTCATGTAGATGTGTCGGCAGGAGCGGCAATCCGCGTGTTTGCCTTTGGATAGCGTCAAGTACTAGCACGGCGTCGGTCGAATCATGAGACAGTATAGCACGACATGTATTAAGTCAGCAAGGTATAATCCCGTTAGTGCCAGCCTTGTATCAGCACGGAAGGAATGAGTTACAGCTTATGTCAGTAAGACACGTACTTCGGTACTAAGCAAGGCTTTCGCGTATCAAGTATTGGCTTTCGCGTATCAAGTATTGGCATTCGTGTATTGGCTTCCGCATATCAGCATTGCTAAGTCAGGGAGTCGTTAGGCACGACCTCATCATGAAGCACGGACAAGTCCAAGCTTGGTCTAGAGGCACAACCTACACGAGTCGTTCTCCCTTGACGTCGTTAGCACGAGAATTGGTCTAGAGGCACACGAAAGTATTGAAAGTCTTGGCACGACCGAGTTCGCATGAGTTGCTCCTCGGTGAAGCGCTATCTCGAATATGTTGAAGTCTCGAATAGAGTATGGCACGACCCTGCCGTCCCGAGTTGAAGTTTGGTCAAGTACCTAGGCGATGAGGCACTGCCTCGATCGAAATACACGTTGGAATTATAGCGCGACCATGTCATGGAACCTCGGTTTGGTTGAACGTCCTTGTCCTAAAATTGATCCTAAGGCAAGACTAGCAAGACAATCGAAAGGGTTTTAAGCTGCACAAAGTAAATGAACGTGTCGGTTTGTATGGGTGGGCGAGAAGCTCACTCCACCAGTACAGTTGAGTACTGACACCCACACTGTGTTTTATGTGCAGGCACAGGTAGAAGCTCGTGGCGCGGAGCTCGCTTGGATGTGTCGAGGCACGGAGTTCCTTGGCGATTTGAAGCGTACGGTCGCGTGGAGTTAAAGACTTATGCAGGACATAATGTATGAACATCACCTTCCGAAGCTTCTGCTGATTCAAGCATGGTAATCGAGAGATGAGAGAGAGCAGAGTGAATTGTAAAATAAGAGAAAAGTGAGCACGAGAGAATTGTAATTTGGCCTTGCGCCCACAAATATAATCTTGTATTCAATATCAACAAAGAGCTTTTTTTTGAATGACTCGTATTCATGTGTGCTTGTTCTAAATTTCTGCTGCATGTTTCAATATTTCTGCTTGGGACTTCTGTGCGACGACCCCGTCGCCGCCGATGTAATCGGCCATTATGAAACTGCCTTGTACGAGTACAATCTAGGCTCGTGCGGCATCACGCCTTAGCGAGGACGATCGCTCCTACAGGAGCGGGGCGTAACACTGGTGCTGACGTCCGAGGTACTGCTCCTCCTCCTTCCGTACTCTGAATATGAGACCTCTTCTGGCCTCCAGTCCTTGCTGATAATATTTGAATTGTAAGCTCGTGCCTTCGAGCCGCCATCAATACTTCATCGAATGTCTGGTAGTCGTACCCCTCGACCAGCTGCAAAATCTCTAAGTGAAGTCCCTGTTGGAACCTCATTGCTCTCTCTAGCTCTATCGCCACCATCGTCTGAGCAAACCTACTTAACCAGCAGAACTTCGCTGCATAACCATCCACCGTCCTACCAGCCTGCTTGAGGCTGATAAATCTCTGCTAAAGCTCATACCGAGCTACCACGCCAAAGTACTTAGCCTTGAATCTGGTATTGAAGCTATCCCAAGGAACAGGACGCCTCATTCCAACCTCTTCTGATGCCCACCAGTCGCGGGCGAGATCCTGAAGCAATAATCTGACTTGGTCAACCTTCTCTTCTGCTAGAACCTTTGCTGCCGTCAATATGGCCTCAATATCCTGAAGCCAAGCATTCGTCGTGATAGCGTCCTCCGTGCCATCAAAGTACCTCGGGTTAAGTCGGCAAAACCTTCTCGACACTCCCGAATCATTCCTGACGCTCCTCTCAAGAGCTAGCTGTATCCCCTGATTCTGTAATATATTCTGTTCTTGCTACTGGGTCTGTTGTTGCTGTTGGGCTGTCGTCTGGTGTTGCTGGGTCTCCAATAATCCTTTGATAATCTGCAATAGTGCCGGTGCGTCTAGTGCTACTGGTACTACCGGCATCACTGGAGGTACGGGAACCTCCGGCCTCTGTGGCTCAACTAGCTCATGCTCGATAACATTCTTGATGTGAATCTGTCCAGGTAGAGGGGCTACCCCTTGCTGATCTCCAACTGGTCCCTGCTCTACTGGATTCTCTTCCATGCCGGCTCCTCCAATAGCCGAGAATGATGTGCCCCTAAAGAAAAGGATACAAGGTATCAAAAGTCAGGACGGGAAGGAATCGAGGATGATAATCAAGTCAGCAATCAAGGTGAGAGAAAGAGAAGACGAATCAGGAGATCAAGGAGGACATATTTTGATTGAGACTCCTATAATCGCAACACCCCACAAGTCTAAAAAACAGACCTGCATGGGCCACCAATAAAACCTTGTCACGCCCCAGTACCGAAATACTGAGACGGACTAGGCCAGCTACTCCATATGAGGTATATAAACGTCATACGGCGATCGTGGCTGTCAAAAGACAAGGGGGTACATGCTACAATCAAGTCTCCTATGGTCCCACAGAGCATCTATGTCTCAATCAATCAACAAAGAAGCAATAAATAATGATCATATAAGATAAAGTAGTAAGGCGTCCCCGACGCTTCATCAAAATAATTTATGAGCCTAGCTATACAAGATGATAAACTAGTACCGAGAGTCATGAATAGTACATAACCGTAGTCAGCTGCAGTCTGATTTAATTACAATTATGTAAAAAAAACTAATGTCCAAAACTGTCGGCTAAATAGGTGCCGGTGGCTAAATGCCAAGTACAAAATAGAAGACATCAAAGCAGTGAAGAAGAAACCCACTCATGGTCCCTGGCGCCCATACTCCTGGTGTGCACCATTGTTCGGGTGGAAGGCTGGATCCGATCTGGGGCTGCTACGAGATCTGGCCAAACTAAACCAGCGGGGTCAGGCCCCGAATAGCAAGTACCACAAGGGAACACAAAAGAGTGAGATAAAACCCAAGCTAATAATAAGACCTGATTCACGAGTTATAGGCTTATACCATATCATCGAGACAATACGACACCCTTACAACCAAATAAGGACAAACGGTGCCAATATCATGCCGAGATAAGATATATCCTATAACCATGGGCAGGTGAAGGGCTTCTGATTTGCGACTTCGGTCCATAGCCTATCGCAGCACAATAGCCCAACCCAACAACCAAACAAGGACATGGGTTGGACCACGCACCACGATAGTCCATGTTCCTCAGTTGCTAACAGAAGAAAACATATCACAAGCAAGTCAGCTTACAAGCGGCCAATCAATCCCACGGCTTTCTATGATTTGCCTGGGTTATCCCAGTAATGCATATGTAGGAATCCTCAGTTCGTGTCAACCCAGCAGGGCTAGCCAAACCATATAATATACATATACACATAGTACTTTGATTATGCACCGGTCCCCCGCAAGGCCACCGTGATAAAACATTTAACACATAGCACGTAGGAGTCGGATATAGTCATCCACTATAAGCGGATAAAACTGTATCCGTGGTGGCCAACCCGACACGCCAGGGCTGGACCTAGGGTGGCTCGTATGGCACGATCTCGGAATTCTGTTCCCACCCAATGCATCTCCCAAATTAAGTTGCTTAGATTAACCCTATCTTGATAATAGAATTACATATCGTGGTCACATGGTCATCCACCTATATGTCGTACCATAGTACGTGTATCCTAAGTATGAATCCACATCGGCTCAATGAGTCCCAAATCTAGATCTATGCTTAGTGTAATGCATCAAACATCAATCATTATACCACGATACTATTACTGACCAATTACCATGACTGTACTGGAAGGTACACATGTATTGACATATAATACGAATGATCACTTAGCATGTAGAGTCACACCTCACTGCACTCATTAAATGGCACCACAGTACATACTAATATTGTATCTCAATACACACTTAGAACCTGTACCAGCACGTATACAGGTAATCAGGTCAGGAACATGGTCAAGTCAGGAAGTCACACGGACCCCTCGTGACATAAAAGTCACATGTAAATTCAGGTTAAAGTGAGACATAAAGATCCTTGAAGCCAATACAAAGATCTACTTATGTTGGGAGTTGGGAGAAATTTTGGCCACAAATCAGTCAAATAGGACATAAAACAGCCAAAAACAGCCAAAATAGGCACTATGCGGCACTATTCAAGCCATGCAGCACTATTTATCTCATGCGGCTGCAGTACTATTCATTCCTGCGGTACTATTCATACGGCTGTGCCTCAGCACTATGTGGCACTATGTAGCACTATGCGGTACTCCCATATGCGGCTCGACACTATGCGGTACTATGCAGCACTCCCATATACTGCTCGGATACTATACGACACTTCCATATGCGGCTCGGCACTATGCAGCACTCCAATATGCCGCTCGAATACTATGCGGCACTATGCAGCACTCCCATATGCGGCTCGGATACTATGCGGCACTATGCAGTACTTCTATATGCGGCTCGGCACTATACGACACACCCATATGCGGCTCGGTACTATGCAGCACTCCCATATGCAGTTCGGATACTATACAGTACTATGCAGCACTATGCAGCACTCTCATATGCGACTCGGCACTATACGGTACTATATGGCACTCCCATATGCGGTTCGGCACTATACAGTACTATACAGCACTCCCATATGCAGCTCGGATACTATGCGGTACTATGCAGCACTATGTAGTACTCCCATAAGCGGCTCGGATACTATGCGACACTATTCATCGTCCCTGCCAAAACCAGGGCAGATGACATAAAAAATGTCCAAATATTGTTTTGGCCATAACTTCCTCAAAATAAGTCGAAATCTAACTTTTCAAAGGTCAAAATTGGGTAGAATTGAATTCCCTATAACATAGGACCATTAGTTTTTGAAAACAACCAAATTTGATAGATCAAAACTATGAAAATCCATAGAACCCTAGTTTTAAAAACTTAGATCTACACAAAACTAGCCATTAAAATCAAAAACTCTAAGAACTAAACTTGTAGAGGATGATGAGAAGAACAATATAGACAAATTATATCAAAGAAAAATCAAGAAATAAAAAATGCAAGAATCTCTCCATTTGGTGAAAGATATACTTGTCTAAGGATGGTGGTTGAGAAAAATAAATGGAAGAGTGAATGAGGAGAGAGAGAGTGAGGAAGAGAATATAAATAAGAGTTGGGTTGGCTTAAGAAAATCCTAATCTCTAGACATGTTCTAACCCTTCCATCACTAATGACATGCTTAAAAGCTACATGCAACCATTAAATAATAATAAATAGAACTATGTACATGCTAAATACGGGATACCATGTACAAAATTTATGAAAGAATACGTATATCGAGATCGAGGAGTGACAGGAATATCGAGTGGTACCTGAAGGCAATTTGCATCGAAGATAAGACCGACAAGGTAAATACGACTTCCCTATTTTTCTCTAATGATGCTATGCTATGGTGGCGATGCAGGTACATCGAGATAGAAAAAGGACTTTTCTCAATCGAGACTTGGAAGGATCTCAAGAAAGAGATCAAGTCTCAATTCTACCCAAAGAATGTGGAGTACGTCGCGAGGCGGAGCTTGCGACAACTCAAACACACTGGTTTCATCAAGAAGTATATGGCGGAGTTCACCCGCCTGATGCTTTTCATTTCCAGTATGGACGAAGAAGATCGCGTGTTCTTCTTCCTAGATGGTCTGCAATCGTGGGCGGCACAAGAGTTACAGAGGCGACACATGATAGATCTGAACACGACCGTTGCAGCGACCGAGAAGATGATGGAGTATCGACGGGGCGATATTCCCAAGTCCAAGGCAAAGACCACCACCAAGTTCAATGGTGGAGGAGACAAAAAGAACAATGGAAAGGGAGCCCCGTCGAAGGACAAGCAACATGTGATGTTGTCACTCTCCGTTCTCGGAATACGTAAATTTTTTGCTTTTTCCTGTACATGGTATGTGGCACCGATATCTTGATTGAATGTATCATTTATTTATAACTGGTCATGGCATGGAACAGTATCTCGTCGCGGATTAGTGTGCCATCTCTTGTCCTTGTCTTGTTGTAGGCGTGGCTCACTGCTTCGATGATAAAATTTTTGGACCATGTTGTGGTTAGGATTTTCATTAAATTAATTTAATTAGTTGTATCATGTAGTATTTAACATGTCATTAGTCATATGGTTAAGAGCATGCTTAAGATTAGGGTTTTATCCAACCCCCATATATATTCTCTTCCTCATTCTCTCTCCTCATTCACTCTTTTATTTATTTTTTTCAAACCAACTTTTAGGCAAGTATACCTTGCACCAAATGGAGAGATTCTTATATTTTTTATTTGTTGATTTTTTTCTTTGATATGATTTGTCTATATTAATTTTCTCATCATCCTCTACAAGTTTAGTACTTGGTATTTTCGGTTCTGATGGCTAGTTTGAGTAGATCTGTGTTCCAAAAACTAGGGTTTATGGATTTTTATGGTTTTGATCTATCAAACTTACTCTTTTTTGAAAACTACTTGTTCTATGTTGTAGAGAACTCAATTTTATTCACTTTAGACCTTTATTTCCCCAATTTTGAGTCTTAAGTTAGGGACATTGTAAGTTTCTAAAACTCTATAGCCAAAAATTTGCTGGTAGGGATGACTTCTCGCGCACCTCGTACACACATCGTGCGCACCTCGTACACATTTTGGTTTGTACACCTTGCACCTCGTGTACCTTTTGGTTTGCGCACCTTGCACCTCGCCCACCTTTTGGTTTGTACACCTTATACCTCGCACACCATTTAGTCTACGTACCTTGCACCTCATGCACCTTTTGGTTTGCGCACCTTGCACCTCCCGTACTTTTTGGTTTACGTACCTTGCAATTCGCGTACCTTGCACATCTTTTGGTTTACGTAAACTTGTACCCTGTGCACCTTTTGGTCCACGTACCTTGCAACTCGTGCACCTTTTTGTTTGCGTACCTTGCACCTCACGTACCATTTGGTTTGTGCACCTTGCACCTCATGCACCTTTTGGTCCACTCACCTTGCACCTCGTGCACCTTTTGGTTCGTGCACGTTGTACCTCGCGCACCTATTGGTCCGTGCACCTTGTACCTCGTGCACCTTTTGGTTCGCGTACCTTTTGGTTCGTGCACCCTGCACCTTGTATACCTTTAACCTTGCACCTTGTGTACCTTGTATCTTGCATCTTGTGCACCTTGTAATTTGCACACCTTTGATCTTGCACCTTGCACACCTTGTGCACCTTTGACCTTGACTTCTTGTCCTGACCTTAGTGTGCCATGAATATCTAAGACTGGTGTGTCCTATGTGACTTTTATGTTACGAGGGGTCCATGTAACTTCCTGACTTGACCGTGTTCCTGAAGTGATTACCTGTATATGTGCTGGTACCTTTTGTAAGGGTATCTTGAGATGCAATATTAGTATGCACTGCGGTGCTATTTAATGAGTGCATTGAGGTGTGACTCTGTGTGCTACGTGATCATTCATGTTATATATCAATACATGTGTACCTTCCAGCATAGTCATGGTAGTTGGTCAGTAATAGTGTCGTGGTATATTGATTATTGTTTGATACATTACACTAAGCATGGATGTATATTTGGGACTCCTTGAGCCGATGTGGATTCATACTTAGGGTACACGTACTATGGTACGACATATAGGAAGATAAACATGTGACCACGATACATGATTCCAAGATCAAGATAGGGTTAATCTAAGCAACTTAAATTGGTAAAAGCATTAGAAGGGAACAGAATCCCGAGATCGTACGTGACGGGTTGGCTACCTCGGATACTGTATAGTCATCCGCACTAGTAGAGTGTAGTATCTGATTTGTGAATGCCGAGCCAGCTCTCCCTATAGGAGGGCTGGAACCATTATTGCTTGTTCTAGCGTGGTGGCTTTCGAGGGACCGATGCATTTCGTGCGTGCGTGTATTTAATGGATTGGCTAGCCCTTCATGGATACGATACGAACTGAGGATTCCTATATTATATCTATGTGAAACCCGTTTTCTGGAATTTAGATTAATTATTGGATCCTATGTTTGCAGCTTAGTTTAGTTATTATTATTACTATTATTAATAATATTATATTTATTATTATTATTATTATTATTATTATTATTATAGTCGGATCAGGAAAACTGTATTTTTAAAAATTATTTATTGATATTTGAGTGCTCCATGTCCCAATCTCGTGCCCGGGATCCGACCCGAACTCGATTTTTTCCCGAATCCCGTTTTTTGAACCCATCCTTAAAATCCTTTTTTCTAATATATATATATACACGTTGGTTTTAAAAAAAAATCCCTAATCTTCCTCACGACCCAGCTTCTCCCTATTTTTTCCTTACAAACTCTCCCCATCACTCCATTCCCTCTCCCACACTTCTTATGACACCATTCCCACTCCCTTCCACTCTCACCAAAAGCACCCCATCATCACTCCCTCCCTCTCGTTTTCCTTTTTCCCAAACTCCATGCCGATCCACGCCCGACCGCCGACCCCCTCTGCGGCCGTCCTAGCCGCGACCGCCCCGGCCGCCTGACCAGCGCGCAACCCCCGTACAGCACCGGGCACCCGTGCCTTCCAGCGGACTCTGCCACCACTCGAGCCCCGATCCTGCGGCTGTGCAGCCTTCCTCGCCGGACTCGAACCCCGCTCGGCCCGATGCCCGCCCGGCCAGCGCCTCCCCGGGGTGCCTCCGAGCTTCCGGCCGACCCCCGAGCCCTGTCGGCTCCGCCCCAACTGCTGCCCCGAGTTTTGCAGTACTCCGTCCCGCGTCGAAGCCGTGCGCCGACCCTGTCCCAGACCTCCGGGACCTGATCTGCTGTTTTGCGTTCCCGTGCGTGCTTTCTGGCACCTATCCCGCTGTCCGCGCGAATTATTTTTTCTATTTCTTGCATCTGAGAGCTCTAGCCGAGCACCCGAGGTATAATTCCATGTCCCTGTGTCCCTCCCGTAGTTAGTCGATGATGACGCGGTCCCGACCCCGTCATGGGGATCGGCTTAATTAGTTGCTTAGGGATACGTGCCGTGCGCGGTTCGGAGTTACTTTGGTTCTGTTGGTTACTTCATTAGTTTCGATTCGTATGATGCTATGGATTATTTCTTTTTGGGTTTGGGTATTATTTTGTGTGTTATGGTTTAATCACTTGGGTTGGTTATTGCTTGGGATTTATGTACTGTGTGTTTGTATCTTAGGCTATTACTTTCCTTGGTGGCTTTGGAGATTGGTATTTGGGTGGTGTGATTTTGGGTGCTGTTTGGTATTTTGGGTTGTTGTTGGTGTGGGTTTTGTACCGCTTATGTGGCTAGGTCGTCCTAGTTACAAATGAGGTGTTGTCCAAATTTTCGTAAAAGTATTTCAAAATAATATTTTATAATGTTCAGTAATTTTTGTATATCAAAACCTATTTCTAAAATCCTGGTCTTTGCAAACGGTTTAATAAATTGGTTTCATGATTGGTTTTAAGTGTTAGTTTTATTGGTTTTCGTATCCCTTAGGCGACGACCGTATCGGTCGGATGAGCCTCGACGAAACGCAAACGCTACAGGATACTCCTGTACGTTGAGGCGTAAGCCAGCAACATGAGATTGCATGACCAAGTCTGAGATGCACATTTTCTATAATTTATATTTAAATTATATTATGTTTTATTTTTAGAACTTGTTACTGGTTTAGTATCTTGGGTGCAGGGCCTCGGCTTCTGTTTGGACCGCTTCACGGCACTCAGAGCTCGCCTCAGCCTTATTAATTTAATTTAATTAATTTGTTGTAAGGGCATAAGCCCAGTTTTTCTTTTATTTTTCTGTGGCCCTGTATTATATAGCTTAGATTTTCTATTTCTTTTCTGAGTTGGTTATTTGCGTAGCTAGACGTGTAAATTATAATTGGATATTAATTACTTTAACAAAATTAATAAGATTTTCTCATATTAAGTTAATGAATAAAGATTCCTAATAATTTAACAACTTCATGTTTTATCACTTAAAAGACCACTTAGTTTTATATATATTATAAAAATACAAAGTTTTGCGAAATAATCAAAAAATATGATTTTTCCCAATTAATCAGTAAATCGGTTCACTCCGTTAAATGATAACGATTGTAGCTCGTGACGATAGACGGATTTTGGTAGTTTAATTAAATAACTTAAAACTTGACTAGGATCTCCTTCTAGAAATTGTAACTAACACACCTAGATTTGGCTCATCTATGTTTCTAAGTCAGGATTCTCAACTGTAGGATTTTGAGGACGTACTTAACTTCCTTCCCGATACTGACATCCCAATCCGGTCATACAAACAAAGGTAAGTTACGGTTATATTTTCTTGCATTGTAATTAGTAATTGTCATGTTGCATGCTTAAACCATATTGCTACACGGAACTCTCTTCTTGAGTTTGATTATTGATTGTGGGGATATTGGAGGAGTAGCGTAGCGTTTATGACCAATACCCTCATATTGCATTATTGTGTGAGCTTACCCCTCTTACACACGGGGATAAGCCGTATCGTATCGCTAGGATGCTGTTGTACAACCCAAGCCAGTCATAGACGTTACCTACTCAAATTACATTGTTTCAAATACTGAATTGCTGAAAAATTGCTGAAAAATATTGTTCAAAGTATTTCAACTGTTTAAAATTATATCTTTCCATTATTATTTAGAATGTCGGATTATGTACTCGTACTTGCTCCTTTCCTGACTGGATCCCCTCCAATAGGTGATGTTGATGATGCTGAGCTATTGTTCAATAGCTACTATGATCGGGTATTATATCCTGTGGTGTTGCCAGAGTCCCCCTTGGAGGACGCAGAACCAGAGGCTGATGAACCGACCGTTTAGCTAGTTGTTTTCCAGTTATCTAGTTTTATTGTGTTGGAGTTTGTTGATTTTGATTTCAGTATTTTATTTCAGTACTTTCAGTTTCAGTTTGTACTTTTCATTTGTTGAATAAAAAGTTTTTAAATATTCGTAAATTCGTGTTGTGACAAATGCAAATAAATGTTGTTGTGAATACCTGCATATAAAAACAGCTTACTGCCGCCGTCTCACAACAGTGCAGGCTGGGCATGATCCGATTCGACCCAACAATTTGGGATCGGATCGTGACATATTTTTAGTGGTGGCCCATGCAGGTCAAAAAAACAACAACTTAGGTAAACATATCTAGAAATAATTAGAACACTAGAACATTGATTTGTCACAACGTAGGTCCGAATTATATATATATATAAATATTTTTGTTTGATTATAGACTGGTAGGATACCTTGCTTATGTATTGCATCCTAAACCTTCCAGAGTATGGCCAAAGGAAAGACCACCCGTTCCGGCCCTGCTGACGATAAGGTGTCATCTACCAATCATACCCCACCTCCTCAAGCACGCCCGATCCCTCCTCTTTTGCAGCTGACTGACCGTTTCCAGCTGCACCAGCACCCCGTACCGTTTACGCTACTACAGCTCAAACGGCAGAACCTGCACCTCCCCGAACTGAGCCGTAGTCCCCTGCGGTAGTGCCCACACCAGCTGCCCCACCAATACTGGTGGACTCCACCGAGCTCGTAGGCCTACTACGATGAGTACTGGAGGCCCAGAGAGCCCAAGCTGAAGCCCATCGTGAACAGACCGCGATCATGAGAGAAGGCATGGAGAATGCCCACAACGTGGCTATGGCTGCCCTCGAGAGAGGAGGAGCAGCTCAATCGGAACCAAGGCCTGCTAAGGTAAACATAAATCTAAGAGTTAATTTATGTATCATTATGGCCATTCAATTTGATAGGAGACATGTTATTATGTGAAGGTCGGCAATATTGAGAACTTTAAGAAGCAGGACCCTCGACCCTTCAAAGGAACCGAGGGAATCATCAATGCCGACGAATGGCTCGACAGCATGGAGCGTTGTAATGCCTGTGGTTCGTATTACGTATTCTGGAATACGTGTACGTATTTATTCTTGTATTGCCTGATTTCTTTGCTTAGATTTCCTCCCTGGGCTTGGTTTATTCTTGGATTGGGTTGGCTTGGTTCGGTTTGGGATTTGCTATTGGTTCATGATGAACCCATGGATGAACCCCCTACCTAACACCACCACTACCATTTATTAACCCTTCTCCTTTCTCTCTCTTCATTTATCATCTTCTTCACCATTACTCCTTCACCTACCAAGAGAGAGAGAGAGTGAGCTCTAGCAAGTGCAACTTGCTTCATGGAGGAACTCCAATTTTATTGCTACATTCTCTTCCTTACAGCATTTTGACTAGCTTTAGAACTTGGCATTTTCACTTTCCATGGCTAGATTCTTGTAGATCTATATTTACTTTATTTTCGAATTTCTTGGGTTTTGATCTACTTAATCTTGTTATTTCTGTGTTTTGAGGGTTCTATGTGGTAGAGAATCTCGTTCTACCCCATTTTGACCTATGGAAGTTCGGATTTAGGATCCGGATGATAGAGTTATGCAGCTTGGAAGCCATGGCTTATGGTGTACTTCTTCTCGGAAATTTGAAGAAGAAGCACAGTTCCGAGCCGCATGATAGCACTTGACCGCATGAATATTCATGCGGCAAGTCAGCTTCGAAACCGCATGCACTATCAACTGGATTTGACCGCATGACAAGTTCATGCGGCAAGTATTTAGTTCGGCCGCATGGGGCCCTTCTTTCCGAATCGCATATGCACCCTTGCTCCCAGCCGCATAGGCATTGCTCCCCGCTGCCGCATGGGACTTCGCCCATCCCGAGCCGTATGAACTCCAATACTCGCGAGCCGCATAGACCGCAGTCTTCCGCTGCCGCATGAGGACCCGAGTCCTCTCAGCCGCATGACTGACTGATCCCGAGCCGCATAGATCCTGATTCCCTTCAGCCGCATGAGACCCCTCCATTCCTGACCGCATAAGCTCCTGCAGCCGCATGCGCCGCACGCCCGTACTGCCTTGAGACCGACCTTTTTGAGCCGCATGAACTCGGATTTTGGGCCGCATGAACCCATATCCATTCAGCCGCATGGGCTGTTCTCTTCCAGCCGCATGTGATCATTCCTGGCCGCATAGTAGCCCGTCGTGGCGCACTCCTGACAAGAACACTTGACATGATAAACCTGACATGATATATCTGATAAGCTGTTGCGACGGCTACCTGACATGACATGACCTGTATAATAATATGGACACCGTGGACGATTGTGCTTGTACAAATAAACCAGGCCTGTCTTGCATCATGTCTAGGGAAGGTGCTCCTGAGTACCACGGTCAGGAGTACCTATTGAAATGGACTAAGGTTAATAACTAGATTAACACATTAGTCATGAAGAGATTTCCCAGCTACAGGCAATCCCGTTACCTGGGCGCGCCTGGGATCTGTAGCCTGCCGTCGAGTAGAGCACATTTCCAGCACACTGTCATGTGTTGCACCTTTCAAGCTACTTAAGGGTACATGCGTTTCCTGGACGATGTACCCACCTGTATTCAACCCCTAATTTCGACCTGGGTAACCTGGATGGTCTGCAGGGCTGGTGGCTGTGGAGTAATCTCACTGCATCTTGCTAGTAATTAGGCCTGTGATAACCCTAGCTAGTTAAAGTATCAAGCCGTAATTCTTGCTTGGCCGTGAAGTGATTGGATGGAGTCTAACCAGTCTAGTCTTGCCCTGATCCTGTTCCAGATTATTGAATGACCAGAATGCTTGTATTTATTTTACCGATAAATGGTGAGAATTCCAAGTTCTGTTCAGACGAAGGGTTACAACCCAGGTCCTTGTTTGGTTTACGGGTTGTAACCTGGTTATCTGAATCGTTTCATGGTTATCTCGTCGTATATCATCCTGATGTATTTTCTTTCTTTCCAGTTCTTACTTTTATTATATCTTGTACTGATTGCTGGTTTTAGTTCCTAAGTGAAGCTTCCTTGTGGCACTTGCTCTTTCTGGGATATGACCCAGCTGGTTTTGTATGGCCAGATTTCGGAGCAGCTCCAGAGGATCTACCGACCTTCCAGCCAAATGGTGGCCACTAGACGGAACCCTGGCAACGAGTGGGTTTATTTTTGGCTCTCCCACTCTATTGTAAAAATATTCTTTTGAGGCGTTTAGCCGACGAGCACCTGTTTAGCTCGATTGTACTTTACTTACTGTCTGCCTACGGGCTGTAACATGATTGACAGATCCTAGGGTTGATCATGTATGACAAAACTCTTGCTAGTCCTGACATTTTGTAACGACTAGCTTCATGATCAGCTGAATATGTAATGTTTGGGACGCCTTACTATTGTATATTTAATAATCATACTTCTTGTAACCTTTTACTTACTTGCTTGTGATTGAGACAATAGGCTTGTTCATGACCTTAAGAGACTGCTGGTTTGTAGATAAACCCTCATGTATCTAGACAGCCGTGACCGTATAGCGAGATGGAATCCATTTCAATATACGTAGCTGGCTATGTCTGTCCCCGCTCTCCAGTATTCTGGTTCTGGGGCGTGACATGGTTTAAGTGGTGGCCCATACAGGTCTTGTAAATCAAGATATGTGAGGGTTTACCGAATAGATGTCTCAATCAGTATTCGTCCTTGATCTCTGCTTGTATCTTCTGAATCCCTGGATTCTAGTCCTGATCATATGCTTGTATCGTTGATCTGTCCTGGTCCTTCCTTATTGTTCCCTATGTCGTCTTCTTCAGCGGCATTGCTCGTGATCCTACCGACCAGCAAGGCGGAGCACCTCCCACGGACCAGCAGCAGCCCGGAGATCAAGCCCAGCATTCCGGGATAGCCTCCAGAGTCGTGCCTTCTGATGGAGAGCCCCCAGTCCAGCCAGTTCAACCTGTAGAACCTGATGACGGTACTTTGGTAGGACTCGTCAGGACCTTGATAGCTTTCCAAGATCGTCGTGGAGATGCCTTGCAACAAGCAGTGGCGGATGCTTTGACCAGAGGCGGTCATCCAGGGAACAGCGTGACCAACAGCTTCAAGCGCTTGAATCCTCCCTTCTTCGACGGTAGTGAAGATGCTATCGCAGCAGATGCATGGCTTCAAGACACAGAGGTGATTCTAGAAGCAGCCAGGACTCCGGAGAATGAGTAGGTAGCCGTGGTGCGCCTGCAGTTGTTAGATCTTGCCCGCAGTTGGTGGGCAGCGCAGGCTATTGGATTAGCAGCACCCATTGCTTGGACAGTATTCAGAGAGAGATTCCAGACCAAGTATTAATTTGATGCTGTAGCTCGGTACGATCTACAGACGAGGTTCACCAATCTGAAGCAAAGAGGCAGGACGATCGACGGATATGCGGCCGAGTTTTCCAGACTCAGTCGGTTTGCTCCCACTTTGGTGGCAATCGAGTATGATAGAGCCTAGCGGTTCCAGCAGGGGCTTCACCTAGAGATTCTATTAGCAGTTGAGCAGTTTGAGCATCAGACTTTTGATGCAGTCTTGAGAGCAGCTAGGAGGCATGAGTATACCTCCCAGAGGATCATGGACAGGACCGGAGGTCGGAAGAGATCTCACGGCCAGATGAATCAGTCTTCAGCCCCAGTCCCGGCAGCCAGGGCTTTGACTATTGGAGCTCCGAGGCGAGCGGCCTCAGTGACGTCGGTTCAGTATTCCACTCCGACGCACCCTCAGCAGCAGAAGCAGAAGCAGTCTTCCGTAGTAGGATGTTCTTATTGTGGGAAGCCAGGCCATGTGGTGGCAGAATGTCGCAGGGCGCAGGGATTGTGCCTGGCCTATGGAGCACCAGACCATAGGGTTGGATCCTGCCCGAATAGGGGTGGTTCATCATCGTCCAACCTTTTTAGCTCTTCGGTGAGAGGACCAGCACCGGTCCAGCAGCAGCAACAGTACCCATTGCCGAGGCCCTTGTCGCCTCAGACCCAAGTATTCCAGCAGCAGAACCCCCAGCAATATGTTCAAGCCCAGGCCCAGAGTCAGAATAGGCAGCGAGGATTTCAGCAGAGGGGACCAGCACCCCGAGGGCATGGTCATGCTATGGTGATGACCGCAGAAGAAGGATTAGCACCAGGAGAGGTAGTGGCAGGTACTATTCTCGTCAACTCATTTCCAGCTTTAGCTTTATTTGATTCTGGTGCATCGCATTCTTTTATGTCTGTACGATTCGCGACACGGATAGAATTGGAGCCCGAGTCATTATCAGTAAGGCTCAATATACTTACTGGTAACGGACTTGTGGGAGTAGATAGAGTGTTTTCCTCGTGTCGGATCGTAGTTAGCGGTAGAGAATTCCCCGCTAGATTGATAGAGTTCCCGATGGCCGATTATGATGTGGTCTTAGGGATGGATTGGTTGAAGAACCAGTATGCTAGAATAGACTGCCATATTGGTAGGGTTGTTTTTAGCATTCCAGGCGAGCCGAAGTTTTCCTTTTCCAGAGGAGCAGTTGAACCTTCTCCTCCAGTATTACGGATGGCAGTAGCAGCAGTGTAGTTGCCCAGGATAGTCGAGGAGTTTTCAGATGTTTTTCCAGAAGAGCTACCAGGTATGCCTCCAGAGCGGGAGATCGAGTTCACCATAGACTTGATTCCCGGGACAACCCCAGTGTCAGAGAGAGTCTACAGGATGGCGCCGTCAGAATTGGAGATCTTGTACAAGATGATTGAAGAACTCAGAACCAAGGGATTCATTCGTGCTAGTGGATCGCCTTGGGGAGCCCCGATGCTTCTTGTGAAAAATAAGGATGGTACATCCAGGCTATGTGTTGATTATCGTACCTTGAATTCGGTGACAATCAAGAACAGATACCCTCTTCCGAGGATAGATGACTTGTTTGATCAACTCAAGGGGGCTTCAGTATTCTCGAAGATTGATTTGCGCTCAGGTTATCATCAGATCAGAGTCAGAGAGCAGGACATCCCGAAGACAGCTTTTAGATCGAGATATGGGCATTGGGAGTTCCTTGTTATGCCTTTTGGAGCAACCAATACACCGGCTGTATTCATGGATCTCATGAATCGTATCTTCATGCCTTACTTGGATCAGTTTGTGATTGTCTTCTTGGATGACATCCTGGTCTACAGCAAGAGTGAGGCGGAACATGAGCAGCATCTCCGTGTGGTTCTTCAGACTCTCAGGGAGCACCAGTTATATGCCAAGTTCAGTAAATGCAAGTTCTGGCTCGATCGCATTTCGTACTTGGGTCATATCATCACTCGAGGAGGAGTAGAAGTAGATCCCCAGAAGATTGTGGCTATTGAGTCATGGCCAGTGCCCAGCACAGTTGCAGAGGTTCGTAGTTTTCTTGGATTGGCCGGCTACTACCGACGGTTTGTTTCAGATTTTGCTCGGATTTCAGCGCCATTGACGCAGTTGACCCGCAAGGATGCGCAGTTTGCTTGGACAGCAGAGTGTCAAAGTTTTTTTGAGCAGTTGAAGCGAGGCCTGATAACAGCTTCTATTCTCATGCTTTCTGATGGGACCGGAGGATTCTCAGTGTACTGTGATGCTTCAGGCAGAGGTTTAGGATGTGTTCTGATGCAGCATGGGAAGGTAATAGCTTATGCGTCACGACAACTTCGTGATCATGAGAGAAATTACCCAACCCATGACTTGGAGCTGGCAGCAGTGGTGTTTGTACTTAAGTTGTGGAGGCACTACTTGTATGGAGACAGGGTGGAGATTTTCACCGACCACAAGAGCCTGAAGTTTGTTTTCACCCAGAAGGATCTTAACATGCGTCAGAGAAGGTGGTTGGAGCTTCTTGTGGATTATGATGTCAACTTGCAGTATCATCCTGGGAAGGCCAATGTTGTTGCGGATGCATTGAGCAGGAGAGCGGGAGTTTATTTTCTAACAGCACAGCCAGAGCTGTTAGCAGATCTTTAGAAGATGGGTATAGAGGTTGTTCTCTCTTCCAGTGTGGCATTGATGGCCAGTATGCAAGTTCAGTCTACTATAGTCGAGAGGATCCGGATGGCGTAGTCAACAGATTCCAAGCTTCAGCGACTCAGAGCAGAGTGTGAGGCAGGACGAAGACCAGAGTTATGCATTCATGAGGACGGTACACTTCGACATGGTAAGCGTCTTTGTGTACCCAGCGGAGATATCCGGTAGGAGATCATGTCAGAGGCGTACAGTTCTCAGTATTCCATCCATCCTGGCAGTACGAAGATGTACCGAGATATCCGTCAGCACTTCTGGTGGAATGGCATGAAGCGGGAGATAGCTCGGTTTGTCTCTCGGTGTTTGGTTTGTCAACAAGTTAAAGCTGAACATCAGAGACCGGCTGGACTTCTTCAGCCCTTACCGATTCCAGAATGGAAGTGGGAGCATGTAACCATGGATTTCGTGACTGGATTACCTAGATCCCCAGCTGGCAGAGATGCTATCTGGGTTATAGTTGATCGGCTCACGAAGGTAGCTCACTTCCTTCCGTTCAGAGTTGGTCAGTCGACGGCTCAGTTAGCAGAGATATATCTCCGGCAGATTATCAGATTGCACGGAGTGCCAGTCAGTATCACCTCGGACCGAGATTCAAGATTTACGTCGCACTTTTGGCGTAGCCTGCAGGAGAGTTTGGGAACTCGTCTCCAGTTCAGTTCAGCGTATCATCCGCAGACAGATGGTCAGTCGGAGCGTACGATCCAGACTCTTGAAGACATGTTGCGGTCTTGCACACTTGATTTCGATGGTTCATGGGAAGATTACTTGCACCTGGTGGAGTTCTCGTACAACAACAGTTTCCAGGCCAGTATCCAAATGGCACCGTTTGAGGCACTATATGGTAGGAAGTGCAGATCCCCGCTAGCCTGGGATGATGTTGGAGAGAGACAGATGCTTGGTCCAGAAATGATCGCTCAGACAGTTGAAGTGGTCAGAAGGGTCAGAGATCATCTTCGAGTTGCCCAAGATCGCCAGCGCCATTGGGCCGATTCTCATCGGCGCCCTCTCGAGTTTTCGGTCGGTGACCATGTATTCCTGAGGATTTCGTCTAACCGTAGCGTCATTCGTTTCGGCGTGCGGAGAAAGCTTAGTCCTAGGTATATAGGGCCATTTGATATTCTGGAGCGAGTAGAAGATGTGTCCTATCGTCTCGCTCTTCCGTCGTCGCTAAGCGAGGTGCATGACGTGTTCTATGTATCCCAATTACGACGGTATATCCCGGACCCAAGCCACATCCTAGATCATTCGGAATTGGTTGTTGGTACCAACCTTTCGTATGAGGAGAGGCCCGTGTCTATATTGGACCGGAGAGAGAAGATCCTCAAGAACAAGACTATCAAGTTAGTCCGGGTTGCTTGGGGTCATCACACTTTGGGAGAGTCAACATGGGAGCGTGAGGATGATATCCGATCGCGATATCCCGACTTGTTTGACTCGTGAGGTATAATGTCTTTCTTATGCCTCATGCCTTCGATTTCTTGCTTGCATGATTGATTGATTGTCTAGTATAGCTTGCTTGTTATTAGTATAGCTTGTCATTGCTCCTCTAGCCTCTTAATTAAATTCCGAGGACGGAATTCTTTTAAGGTGGGTAGAGTTGTAATGCATGTGGTTCATATTACGTATTCTGGAATACGTGTACGTATTTATTCTTGTATTGCCTGATTTCCTTGCTTAGATTCCCTCCCTGGGCTTGGTTTATTCTTGGATTGGGTTGGCTTGGTTCGGTTTGGGATTTGTTATTGGTTCATGATGAACCCATAGATGAACCCCCTACCTACCACCACCACTACCATTTATTAACCCTTCTCCTTTCTCTCTCTTCATTTATCATCTTCTCCACCATTACTCCTTCACCTACCAAGAGAGAGAGAGTGAGCTCTAGGCAAGTACAACTTGCTTCATGGAGGAACTCCAATTTTATTGCTTCATTCTCTTCCTTACAGCATTTTGACTAGCTTTAGAACTTGGCATTTTTACTTTCCATGGCTAGATTCTTGTAGATCTATATTTACTTTATTTTTGGATTTCTTGGGTTTTGATCTACTTAATCTTGTTATTTCTGTGTTTTGAGGGTTCCATGTGGTAGAGAATCTCGTTCTACCCTATTTTGACCTATGGAAGTTCGGATTTGGGCTCCGGATGATAGAGTTATGCAGCTTGGAAGCCATGGCTTATGGTGTACTTCTTCTCGGAAATTTGGAGAAGAAGCACAGTTTCGAGCCGCATGATAACACTTGACCGCATGAATATTCATGCGGCAAGTCAGCTTCGAAATCGCATGCACTATCAACTGGACTTGACCGCATGACAAGTTCATGCGGCAAGTATTTAGTTCGGCCGCATGGGGCCCTTCTTCCCGAACCGCATATGCACCCTTGCTCCCAGCCGCATAGGCATTGCTCCCCGCTGCCGCATGGGACTTCGCCCATTCCGAGCCGCATGAACTCCAATACTCGCGAGCCGCATAGACCGCAGTATCCCGCTGCCGCATGAGGACCCGAGTCCTCTCAGCCGCATGACTGACTGATCCTGAGCCGCATAGATCCTGATTCCCTTCAGCCGCATGAGACCCCTCCATTCCTGACCTCATAAGCTCCTGCAGTCGCATGCGCCGCACGCCCGCACTGCCTTGAGACCGACCTTTCCGAGCCGCATGAACTCGGATTTCGGGCCGCATGAACCCATATCCATTCAGCCGCATGGGCTGTTCTCTTCCAGCCGTATGTGATCATTCCTGGCTGCATAGGCCTTAGCCGCATGGCTCTTCTATAGCCCTGAATATTGATATTTGTTTAATATGTTTGGAAATGATACCTGAGCATGACACGATAGTGACCCGTAGTGGTGCACTCTTGACAAGAAAACCTGACATGACCTGATAGTAGCCAGTCGTGGCGCACTCCTGACAAGAACACTTGACATGATAAACCTGACATGATATATCTGATAAGCTGTTGCGACGGCTACCTGACATGACATGACCTGTATAATAACATAGACACCGTGGGCGATTGTGCTTGTACAAATAAACCAGGCCTGTCTTGCATCATGTCTAGGGAGGGAGCTCCTGAGTACCACGGTCAGGAGTACCTATTGAAATGGACTAAGGTTAATAACTAGATTAACACATTAGTCATGAAGAGATTTCCCAGCTACAGGCAATCCCGTTACCTGGGCGCGCCTGGGATCTGTAGCCTGCCGTCGAGTAGGGCACATTTCCAGCATACTGTCATGTGTTGCACCTTTTAAGCTACTTAAGGGTACATGCGTTTCCTGGACGATGTACCCACATGTATTCAACCCCTAATTTCGACCTGGGTAACCTGGATGGTCTGCAGGGCTTGTGGCTGTGGAGTAATCTCACTGCATCTTGCTAGTAATTAGGCCTGTGATAACCCTAGCTAGTTAAAGTATCAAGCCGTAATTCTTGCTTGGCCGTGAAGTGATTGGATGGAGTCTAACCAGTCTAGTCTTGCCCTGATCCTGTTCC
This sequence comes from Iris pallida, assembly GCA_029216955.1. Classification (NCBI taxonomy): domain Eukaryota; kingdom Viridiplantae; phylum Streptophyta; class Magnoliopsida; order Asparagales; family Iridaceae; genus Iris; species Iris pallida. The sequence continues at coordinate 585,982 of JANAVB010039420.1, forward strand.
AGATTATTGAATGACCAGAATGCTTGTATTTATTTTACCGATAAATGGTGAGAATTCCAAGTTCTGTTCAGACGAAGGGCTACAACCCCGGTCCTTGTTTGGTTTACGGGTTGTAACCTGGTTATCTAAATCGTTCTATGGTTATCTCGTCGTATATCATCCTGATGTATTTTCTTTATTTCCAGTTCTTATTTTTATTATATCTTGTGCTGATTGCTGGTTTTAGTTCCTAAGTGAAGCTTCCTTGTGGCACTTGCTCTTTCTGGGATCTGACCCAGCTGGTTTTGAGGCGTTTAGCCGACGAGCACTTGTTTAGCTCGATTGTACTTTACTTACTATCCGCCTACGGGCTGTAACATGATTGACAGATCCTAGGGTTGATCATGTATGACAAAACTCTTGCTAGTCCTGACATTTTGTAACGACTAGCTTCATGATCAGCTGAATATGTAATGTTTGGGACGCCTTACTATTGTATATTTAATGATCATACTTCGTGTAACCTTTTACTTACTTGCTTGTGATTGCGACAATAGGCTTGTTCATGACCTTAAGAGACTGCTGGCTTGTAGATAAACCCTCATGTATCTAGACAGCCGTGACCGTATAGCGAGATGGAATCCATTTCAATATACGTAGCTGGCTATGTCTGCCCCCGCTCTCCAGTATTCTGGTTCTGGGGCGTGACAAGCGTCTCCTCAGCGTCGCTCGAATACCCGACAACCTCCATGTCGAAGCAGTAGGACTCCAGCTGCGAGATGTAGCAAGCACCTGGTATCGGAATGAACCCCGACTCCAGGACAAGCAGCTTGACTGGGACACCTTCAAGAGGTTGTTCTGCAAGAATTCTTTCCAACATCAGAGTTACGGGAGATGGAAAGACAGTTCCAGGATCTGAAGCAAGAGAATATGACGGTTGGAGAGTATGCGGCAGAGTTCGGCCGACTTAGCCGCTTTGCCAAGAACTTGGTTGCTGACCCCGCGGATTGTGCTGAGAGATTGAGGTTTGGACTAAGGGAAGATATTCACACCCCTGTTATCGGAGGCGGCGCCAAAACGTACGAGAAGATCCTGATACGAGCTCAGGAAGTGGAGAAGAGACAGCCTCCTCGTTCAAAAAGGGAGTATCCTGGAACTATCAACTTCCAGGGTAATCATAAGAGGCCCAACGTCAACAACCACAACAACAATAGGCCTCCTCACCACCAGCAGCAGCACCATCAGGCAAAGACCAGTGACAGAGCGCCTCAGAAGCAGATCCCTGTCTGCGACTTCTGTAAGAGGCCAGGACATCAGGCGAACGTCTGTAGGAAGAAACTGGGACACTGCCTAGTTTATGGGTCTGCCACCCACTAAGTGAGGGACTGCCCCACAGCATTCTCCCGAACCGGAGCAACTCAGCAAAGAGCTCCTATACCCACTCAACAACAACGATTCGGGCAACATCAGCAGAAGACCGGTCGATCTTTTGTCCAAGTAGCAGACGAGCAAGAACCAGAGCAGGAACCCACCGCTGATGTCATCATAGGTTCCATATATGTGTTTTCACATCCTGCTCTAGTATTATTTGATTCGAGTGCATCATACAGTTTTATATCATAAAAATTCATTTCTGCTCATCACCTAGTTACGGGATTTAGCAAGATGATATGTAGAGTTATGACCGGTGGTGGACCCATACCCATCACCGAGATATGTAACTGCCCCATAACTATCTCAGGCCATAAATTCTTAGCACCCTTACTTGTGATGCCCTTACCCAACTATGATGTTGTCGTAGGGATGGACTGGTTAAGTGAGCAACATGCGCTGATAGATTATCACAGTGGATGTGTAATCTTCAGTCCACCAGGAGAACCGGAGTTTAAAATCTCTCGAGCTCCGGAAGACATGAAGAGTGTTACCTACTCCTCTATCAACGAAGAACCCGGGCCTCCTCACCCTATCATAGCAGAATTCATGGACGTTTTCCCTGATAGTCTTCCAGGATTGCCCCCAGATCGAGGTATAGAATTCACCATCGACCTAGTTCCCGGCTCTTCCCCTATTTTTCGGGGATGCTACAGAGTCAACCCCAAGGAGGAAAAGGAGAGGAAGGACCAGATTGACGAACTGAAGGCCCAGGGATTCATCAGAGATGGAGCTTCACCCTGGGGAGCGCCAGTTTTGTTCGTGCCCAAGAAGGATGGAACCATGCGGATGGGCATTGATTACCGGGCGCTGAACAACATCACCATCAAGAACAAGTACCCTCTGCCCCGAATCGATGACCTGTTTGATCATCTGAGTGGAGCTAAGGTATTTTCGAAGATAGATCTCAGGACTGGCTACCATCAAATCAAGGTCAGGAAGGAGGACATCCCAAAGACGGCATTCAATACCAAATATGGACAATATAAATTTTTGGTCATGCCGTTTGGACTGACGAATGCCCCTGCGGTATTCATGAACCTTATAAACAAGGTCTTCCATCAATACCTGGATCAGTTTGTTGTTGTCTTCATCGATGACATTCTGATCTACTCGAAGACTGAAGAAGAGCATGAAGAGCACCTGAGGAAAGTTCTGGAAACTTTAAGGAAGGATAAGCTCTATGGTAAGCTATCTAAATACGAATTCTTCTTGGACAAGGTGAATTTTCTAGGCCATGTTGTCACAGGAAAAGGAATTTCGGTGGTTCCAATGAAGATAGCTGCTATTGAGAGGTGGACTGCACCAAGTTCAGTTGCAGAAATCAGAAGCTTCTTGGGCTTAGCTGGCTACTACCAAAAATTTGTAAAGGACTTCTCTAGGATTGCTGAGCCAATGACGAAGTTCACCAGGAAGAACGAAGAGTTTGTTTGGTCTGAAGCTTGCCAGTCAGCATTTGAGAAACTGAAGAAGAGACTTACTACGGCGCCGATACTTGCGCTACCTTCAGGTACCGGCGGTTTTTTAATATACAGTGATACTTCCGGTAAAGGATTTGGCTGTGTTCTTCAACAACACGGGAAAGTAATTGCTTATGCATCTAGGCAATTACGGACTCATGAGAAGAACTATCCCACGCATGATTTGGAGCTTACAGCGGTTATATTCGTATTGAAGTTGTGGAAGCACTATCTCTATGGAGAGAGAGTGAAAATATTTACAGACCACAAAAGTCTTAAATATGTTTTCACTCAGAAGGAGCTGAACATGCGACAAAGACGATGGCTGGAGCTGATGAAAGATTTCGACATCAACCTGCAGTATCATCCGGATAAGGCTAATGTTGTTGCAGATGCACTTAGTCGATACCCGATGGCGATGTTCTTGACCAAGGAACGACACTTGCTGGAAGACATGGAAAAGCTTGGACTAGAGATTGTACTGCCCAAAGAAGAAATGAAGAAACTGGGAAGAGAAGCCATTATACCAGGAGCTGATTCATCAATGATGCAGTTGCAAGTGCGTTCAAGTCTAATGGACAGAGTTAAGGAGACACAATTCCAAGAGGAGACGCTTTGCAAACTCAGGGATCAAGTGCTGGCAGGAACACTTGAAGGATTCTCAATCGTCAGTGAGGAGCACTGAGGCACGGTACGAGGCTTTGCGTACCAACTGGCAAACTGAGGAACGAGCTGATGCAAGAAGTGCACCAGTCGCAGTATTCCATACATCCAAGAGCTAACAAAATGTATCGGGATATGCGTACTATAGTGTGGTGGTACGGAATGAAGAAGGACGTATCCAGGTATGTAGCTAGATGCTTAATTTGTCAACAAGTGAAAGCTAGAAGACAGAGACCAGCAGGACTGTTGCAGCCGCTAGACATCCCGAAATGGAAATGGGAACACATAACGATAGACTTTGTGTCAGGACTGCCTCGATCCCAAGGAGGGAAGGATGCCATTTGGGTTATCGTAGATCGACTGACGAAGTCAGCCCACTTTATTCCCTTCAAGGTGGGTCTATCCACCGAGAAGTTGGCGGCATTGTACATGCGGCACATCTACCGGATTCATAGAGTTCCGGTAAGTATCGTATCTGACAGGGATACCAGATTCACCTCTCACTTCTGGATGAGCTTGCACGACAGTTTGGGAACGCAACTGAAGTTCAGCACCACCTACCATCCCCAGACTGATGGACAATCGAAAAGAACAATCCAGACGCTAGAAGACATGCTGAGATCTTGCATCTTGAAATTTGGAGGGTCTTGGAAAGACCATTTGCACTTGGTAGAGTTCTCCTACAACAACAGCTACCAAGCTAGTATCGGTATGACTCCGTTCGAGGCACTTTATGGATGTCGTTGTCGTACTCCACTTGCTTGGGACGACGTAGGAGAAAGGGTATTGCTTGGACCTGAGATGGTGACCGATGCAGCAGAGAAGGTAAAGATGATTAGAGATAAGCTCAAGATTGCCCAGGACAGACAGAAGCATTGGGCCGATAGCAGCCGACGGCCGTTGGAGTTTGAAGAAGGAGACGGTGTGTTCGTGAAGATCTCCCCTACAAGAGGAACCATCCGTTTCGGCAGAGCAGGAAAGCTAAGCCCCAGGTATATCGATCCTTTTGAAGTACTGAACAGGAATGGAGAAGTAGCTTATCGGGTGGCTCTACCCCCAAGTCTCGAAGGCGTCCACAACGTCTTCCATGTTTTGCAGCTGAGACGCTACATCCCGGACCCAAGCCACATCTTGGATCATCCGGAGCTGGAGATTGGACCCAGCCTCACAGTGCCAGAGAAGCCAGTGGCGATATTAGACAGAAGAGAGAAGAGAACCAGGAATTCTTTGACGTCGATAGTCAGAGTTATGTGGCGGCACAACTCCCCAGACGAGTCTACCTGGGAGCGAGAAGACGAGATACGGGAGCAGTATCCGTATCTGTTTGAATCTTGTGGTAACCCCTAACCCTGCCTTTAATTTCGAGGACGAAATTTTCTAAGGAGGGGAGGTTGTGAAACCCGCTTTCTGGAATTTAGATTAATTATTGGATCCTATGTTTGCAGCTTAGTTTAGTTATTATTATTACTATTGTTATTTATATTATATTTATTATTATTATTATTATTATTATTATTATAGTCAGATCAGGAAAACTGTAATTTTAAAAATTATTTATTGATCTTTGAGTGCTCCTTGTCCCGATCCCGTGCCCGGGATCCGACCCGAACCCAATTTTTTCCCGAATCCCGTTTCTCGAACCCATCCTTAAAATCCTTTTTTCTAATATATATATACACGTTGGTTTTAAAAAAAAAATCCCTAATCTTCCCCACGACCTAGCTCTTCCCCACGACCCAGCTTCTCCCTATTTTCCCCCTACAAACTCTCCCCATCACTCCATTCCCTCTCCCACACTCCTTATGACACCATTCCCACTCCCTCCCTCTCTCACCAAAAGCACCCCATTATCACTCTCTCCCTCTTTCCCTCTCGTTTTCCTTTCCCCCAAACTCCACGTCGACCCGCGCCCGACCGCCGACCCCCTCTGCGGCCGTCCTAGCCGCGACCGCCCCGGCCTCCCCGGCCGCCTGACCAGCGCGCAACCCCTGTGCAGCGCCGGGCACCCGTGCCTCCCAGCGGCCTCCGCCATCGCTCGAGTGTAAAACCCCCTAAAATTTTCCTATATTTTTATTTTATTTTATTTAGTATTGATATTGTACTTTGTATTGTATGCCGCGTACGAGTTTCATTTCGTATTTGTATGTCGCGTGCATGTTTGCGAGGTCGTTTTTTTTATGAAAGTTATTATAGCCTCATTAATATAGAAGAATTTTTGTTTTCAAAATAAATTATGAATAATATTTTGCGTAAAACGTAGTATAAAGATTTGCCAAAACGTATATTTGCAAAAGGGTACTTTTTAATATTCAAATACAAGTTGTAATTTAGATAACTATATTTTCGTATGTAAATATTCTATGCAAGGTGAATGAATTTAAATTCATGCCAATCTTGATTTTTGAAAACTAGTGAGAATTGCTTTGTATATTTATAAAAGTTAATCCAAACATATAAATATTTATTGACAATTTTGAAATTTATTATTATATTATTTTATTATTTATGAAAAGATATTTTAGATCGTTTGTTTTAATGTTAAATTAGTTATAGTGATTTACATCGAAAAATACTTATTGATAGCTTCAAATAAAAAATAGATTATCTAGATTATAAAGAATATTCTTGATTTGATTTAAAGTGATTTAATTTAGATAAGAAATTATCTAACGGGGATTTAAACTATCCCACACCTTATCTTAATAGGAGTCCTCCACCCTATATATAGGGGAGTTGCCATTATTTTTCTTCACAAGAAATTCCACAACACAAAATTCATCACAGCCAGAATTGGTGCATCGTGTCGGTGTTTCCCTTCCTATCCATTATGTTTTTCTCTATTACAATTACCACAATCTACGTCGTGTCCGACACCCCGGACACGACGGCATTCCTCCACGACACCCACCGAGCTCTGCCATCATCAACCAAACATCTCCACCACCATCTCCATGCTATCATCGTGTCCACCACCTCCTCTCCCGATCAAGCAAACAACCACAGACCACCGTCCCCACGAATCCACCGCCACCATAACCATCATCCCAGCCACCCCATCACCATCATCGGCACCATCGCCGGAAACTCGACCACACCACCAAAACAAATCCAAAACCCTTACCTGATTTTCGGCGACCTTCATCGCCTCCGCCAACGCAGATCAACGCTGGCAAACCCCTCGCCTCTCCGTCGTGCTTGGTCACGAGCAGCCGCGCCGTCCTCCGCGGTACGTCCAGATCCCATCTCCGCCTCCGTGCCAGTGTCGTACAGCCTCCGACGCTACTGACCGCCGTCGACGAGCCAACGTCGACGAGTTTTCGCAGTCAGCCACCCTCCACCGGTGTTCCTTTGCCCGTGCGCCTCGGGTCGGCTTCCTCCTCCTCGTCCCCCTCCGGAGTAGCCCGTCGTATTCACCTCTGCCTCTCTACCGGCCGACCCATCCCCGGCTGCTACCGCTTCCAGCATGCCGAGTCGTGCGTGCCCTAACCTCCGCCGGCGACCACGTCGAAACCCCCGGGTGAGCAGCCCTTTCCGCGGACCGTGCGCCGCCCAGATCGCATCTCCTTCGCACGCTGCCCTCGATCTTCCTCCGCCTCCTGTGGACTGCCGAACTTCGGAGTCCACACGACCGCGCGACCACCGGCGCCAGCGCGCCAACCGTCGTGCCGGCGACACCCTCCGGTAACCCCTCGTTTCTCCTCTCACTCTCTCTCTCTCTCGTATTGTATAAAAATTGGGGGAGAAGCAGCTTATATTTTAAGTGGTATCATTATTAATATATTATTATTATTATTATTATTTTAGTATTAGTATTACTGTTATTATCATTTTTATTTATTATTATTATTATTATTATTATTATTATTATTATATATTATAGTGCTGTCATTATTTATTATTATTACTATTATTATTATTATTATTAATATTATTATTATTATTATTAATATAACAGTTTGAGTAAGCTCAAATTTATTATTTAGTAATATTATTTTAGTGTATATTAGTATCAATATTATTGATACTTTTATTTGTATTTAGATTATATTATTGTTTTTATTATTATTATTTTACCCTGGTTATTATTAGATATAATATTTTTTTCCAAAATTACCTTGTCAAAATATATACATGCATTTACATATAAATATTATATTTGGCTTAGCCTATCATTTTCAAAATAAGATTTTAAAACCCTAAATAAATTCCTAGGTTATTAATATGTATCTAGAACTATTTTGATATAGTTCCTAATAATAAAATAATTTCCTAAATATTTTTCAAAATATTTATCTAAATTGTTGTACTAATAAAAATATAGTTTCGCTGACTATAAATTTTATTTTGGTAAACTTAGTTTTAGCCTAAAAATAAATTTTAGCTTTAAAGTAATTTTTCTAAAACTATTTAACGACCAAAATATATTTAGGTATTATAAATAATTTCTGAAAATAGTATAAATATTTTTTCTTAAATTCTCACTATCTGCCTATCTTGATCATGACTGATTATATTTCCATTTTTTTCGTGGATTCGGACCCTTACTCATTGGCCATGACTATTGGACAAATCAGGACTTGTTGGATCATTGCACCACACCAGGCGTAACACCCGGCAAGATACCTTGCCTTTACTGTTTAAATTTTTGCTCAATATCATGCATGCTTTTTCTTACCTTTAACAAATAAAATATTGTTCTTTCAAAACTATATATAGATGCAAATTATTATACTTTATACAATTGGCGTAGAGTTAAGGGACCACCGTATGTTTAGTGCGTCTCATTAACTGTCACGATGTGCCACGGGTTGTGTGTGAGTTGTGAGTCGCATATAGATACGGACTTGCGTGTTGACTGATCATTGGTACGTACAGGCCGTGCGTTAGGATATAACTGCTAATAGATTATGTAAAAGACTTGAAAATTATTAAGGATTAAACAGTGTCGTGGAGACGACACATATATAGTATCATGGGGAGGGGGGAGACAGTTATTAGCGTAGGGGCTACATGTTCAGTACATACATAGATTTGGGCCGATAGTGTCTCGTATGAGCGCTACTTGCTACCCCGGGGCCGATAGTTCTCGTATGAGAGCTAATTTCTGCCCATGGTCGATAGTGTCTCTTATGAGCGCTACCTACTACCACTCTCTCTCCATCTATGCTGAACATCTAAGCTCCTACGTAGAACGTTGTCTTCTCAAAGTGTATATCACATAGAATGGTTAGGAACCCTTGCGCATGTATATTTTATATTGAGCTCTTACTATTCAGTTTGTGGCATGATATTATATGTCTTGTTATGTCCCTCTGAGGACCTGGTGATTTCTCCAGGTGTGTGTTTTGTGGTTTCTTGCAGGTGCTCTAGCTAAGGCCATTCCTTCCTTCGTGATGATTGATCTTGGACTCGTCACTTGCTCTCGCTTGCTCAATTCTTTCCTTGTATATTTTTCCATATTTAATTTAGTTCGTAGTGGATTTGTCTCCGCCCAACGATTGTACTATAAATATTCAAGTTGATTTTATACTATTATTCTTTTCATTGTGGATGAGATTTAGTTTGTCTTGGATTACTACATTATACAGCTTATGTATACATACGAGTCTTCATATGTTGGAGTAGACTTCGTATGTATACAGCTGGCATGATACGTATCTAGTCCCCGGTATTTTGGGACTGGGGCGTTACATCGAGGCCCGATCCTGCGACTGTGCTGCCTTCCTCGTCGGACCCGAGCCCCGCTAGGCCCCGTGCCCGCCCGGCCAGCGCCTTCCCGGCGTGCCCCCGAGCTTCCGACCGACCGCCGAGCCCTGTCGGCTCCGCCCCAACGGCTGCCCCGAGTTCTGCAGCACTCTGCCCCGTGTCGAAGTCGTGCGCTGCCCCTGTCCCAGACCTCCGGGCCCCGATCTGCTGTTCCGCGTTCCCGTGCGTGCTTTTCGGCACCTATCCCGCTGTCCGCGCGAATTATTTTTCCTATTTCTTGCATCTGAGAGCTCTAGCCGAGCACCCGAGGTATAATTCTGTGTCCCTGTATCCCTTCCCGTAGTTAGTCGATGATGACGCGGTCCCGACCCCGTCATGGGCATCGGCTTAATTAGTTGCTTAGGGATACGTGCCGTGCGCGGTTCGAAGTCACTTTGGTTCTGTTGGTTACTTCATTAGTTTCGATTCCTAGGATGCTGTGGATTATTTCTTTTTGGGTCTGGGTATTATTTTGTGTGTTATGGTTTAATCACTTGGATTGGTTATTGCTTGGGATTTATGTGCTGTGTGTTTGTATCTTAGGCTATTACTTTCCTTAGTGGCTATGGAGATTGGTATTTGGGTAGTGTGATTTTGGGTGATGTTTGGTATTTTTGGTTGTTGTTGGTGTGGGTTTTGTACCGCCTATGTGGCTAGGTTGTCCTAGTTACAGAGGAGGTGCTGCCCAAATTTTTGTAAAAGTATTTCAAAATAGTATTTTATAATGTTCAGTAATTTTTGTATATCAAAACCTATTTCTAAAATCCTGGTCTTTGCAAACGGTTTATTAAATTGGTTTTCTGATTGGTTTTAAGTGTTGGTTTTATTGGTTTTCGTATCCCTTAGGCGACGACCGTATCGGTCGGATGAGCCTCTGCGAAACGCAAACGCTACGGGACACTCCTGTACGTTGAGGCGTAAGCCAGCAACATGAGATTGTATGACCAATTCTGAGACGCCCATTTTTTATAATTTATATTTAAATTATATTATGTTTTATTTTTAGAACTTGTTACTGGTTTTAGTATCTTGGATGCAGGGCCTCGGCCTTCTATTTGGACCGCTTCACGGCACTCAGAGCTCGCCTCAGCCTTATTAATTTAATTTGTTGTAAGGGCATAAGTCCAGTTTTTCCTTTATTTTTTTGTGGTCCCGTATTAAGTAGCTTAAATTTTTTATTTCTTTTCTGAGTTGATTATTTGCATAGCTAGACGTATAAATTATAATTGGATATTAATTATTTTGTACAAAATTAATAAGATTTTCTCATATTAAGTTAATGAATAAAGATTCCTAATAATTTAACAACTTCATGTTTTATCACTTAAAAGACCACTTAGTTTTATATATATTATAAAAATACAAAGTTTTGCAAAATAATCAGAAAATGCAATTTTTTCCAATTAATCAGTAAATCGGTTCACTCCGTTAAATGATAACGATTGTAGCTCATGACGATAGACGGATTTTGGTAGTTTAATTAAATAACTTAAAACTTGACTAGGATCTCCTTCTAGAAATTGCAACTAGCACACATAGATTTGGCTCATCTATATTTCTAAGTCAGGATTCTCAACTGTAGGATTTCGAGGACGTACTTGATTTCCTTCCCGGAACTGACATCCCAATCCGGTCATACAAACAAAGGCAAGTTACGGTTATATTTTCTTGCATTTTAATTAGTAATTGTCATGTTGCATGCTTAAACCATATTGCTACACGGAACTCTCTTCTTGAGTTCGATTATTGATTGTGGAGATATTGGGAGAGTAGAGTAGCGTTTATGACCAATACCCTCATATTGCATTATTGTGCGAGCTTACCCCTCTAACACACGGGGATAAGCCGTATCGTATCGCTAGGATGCTACTGTACAACCCAAGCGGTCATAGACGTTACCTATTCAAATCACATTGTTTCAAATACTGAATAGCTGAAAAATTGCTGAAAAATATTGCTCAAAGTATTTCAACTGTTTAAAATTGTATCTTTCCATTATTATTTAGAATGTCTGATTATGTACTCGTACTTGCTCCTTTCCTGACAGGATCCCCCCCAATAGGTGATGTTGATGATGTTGTGCTATTGTTCAATAGCTACTATGACCCGGTATTATATCCTGTGGTGTTGCCAGAGTCCCCCTTGGAGGACGCAGAACCAGAGGCTGATGAGCCGACCGTTTTGCTAGTTGTTTTCCAGTTATCTAGTTTTATTGTGTTGGAGTTTGTAGATTTTGTTTTCAGTATTTTATTTTAGTAATTTCAGTTTCAGTTTGTACTTTTCAATTGTTGAATAAAAAGTTTTTAAATATTCGTAAATTCGTGTTGTGACAAATACAAATAAATGTTGTTGTGAATACATGCATATAGAAACAGCTTACTGCCACCGTCTCACAACGGTGCAGGCTGGGTATAATCTGATTCAACCCAACAATTTGGGATCGGATCGTGACAATGCATTACTGGGATAATCCAGACAAATCATAGAAAGCCGTAGTATTAATTGGCCTCTTGTAAATTGACTTGCTTGTGATATATTTCTTTTGTTAGTAACTGAGGAACATGGACTATCATGGTGCGTGGTCCAACCCATGTCCTTGTTTGGTTGTTTGGTTGGACTATTGTGCTTCGATAGGCTATGGATCGAAGTAGCGACCAGAAGTCCTTAACTTGACCATGATTATAGGTGGTGTCTCATCTCGAGTTAATATTGGCATCGTTTGTCCTTATTTGGTTGTTAGAGTGCCATATAGACTCGATGATGCTCCGTCACCATATAACTCGTGCGCCAAGCCTTATTATTTATTTATGCTTGGGTTTTATCTCATCTTTTATATGCTCCCTTATGGTACTTGCTATTCGGGGCCTGACCCCGCTGATTTTGTTTGGCCAGATCTCATAGCAGCGCCTGAGGATCCAGCCTTCTACCCAAACAATGACGCATACCAGGAACATGGACGCCAGGGACCATGAGTGAGGTTCTTCCTCACCGCTCTGATATCTTCTATTTTGTACTTGGCATTTAGCCACCGGCACCTGTTTAGCCGGCTGTTCTGGGCGTTAGTTTCTATTTACCGCAGCTGACTATGGTTATGTACCTATGACTCTCGGCACTAGCTTATCATTTTGTATAGCTAGGCTCATGATTCATTTTGATGAAGCGTCGGGGACGCCTTACTCTTTGTCTAATATAATCATTATTTACTGCTTCTTGTTTTGATTGATTGAGACATAGATACTCTGTGAGACCATAGTAGACTTGATTGTAGCATGCACCCCCTTGTCTCTGGACAGCCACGATCGCCGTATAACATTTGCATACCTCATATGGTGTAGCTGGCCTAGTTACCCTCAGTATTCCGATACTGGACATAAGAGAAGCCTCCGACGGAGCGGAAGATGGAGTGCTTCGTGTGCGGTAGAAATTACTTCACAGGCGACTGAACCAACAAAGGTAAGAGGGTGAACGCGGTCCAAGGCGGGAAGACCGAGGACGAGGAGCCTAAGATGGGGGCTCACATATGTGCGTCGTGCCTACTGAATCTTTGAGAGCAAGGCGGTCGTGACCAAAGCACCGAATCGAGAACTGATGTACGTGGACGTGAAAATCAACGGCCATAATACCAGGGTGATGGTCGACACAAGGGCAACCCACAACATCATCTCGGACGCGGAGGTCCAGCGCTTGGGTCTGGTGCTTGAAAAAGACTCAAGTAAGATGAAGGCGGTCAATTCAGTGGCACGTCCTGTACAGGGGTGGCCAAAGGCGTGATGATCCAATTGGGTGACTGGACGGGTGTCACCAGTCTTACGGCCATGCTACTGGATGACTTCAACATGATCTTCGGGATGGACTTCCTCACTTCGGCAAAGGCGGTCCCAATGTCGCATCCGGGAGTCGTTGGGATCATGGAGGAGAGCTCCCCGTGCATGGTGACTGTTGCACGAGGCGAGCTTGCGAAGGGGAAGGCTCTCTCCGCCTTATAACATAAGAAGGGGATGCGACATGGAGAGATAACCTACCTTGCGGTGTTCAAGACGGAGGAGGCACCCGTACATAGGGATCTTCCGTCTGAGATCGATGTTGTCCTTGTGGAATTCGGGAACGTTATGCCGAAAGAGTTGCCAAAGAGGCTACCTCCGTGGAGGGAGGTAGACCGTGCCATCGAGTTGGAGCCGGGAACGAAGCTGCCCACCATGGCTCCATATTGTATGGCCCCGCCCGAGCTTGACGAGTTGAAGAGGCAACTCAAGGAGCTGCTGGATGCGGGATTCATTAGACCGTCGAAGGCCCCGTACGGTACACCGATGCTGTTTTAGAAGAAGAAGGATGGAAGCCTTCGTTTGTGCATCGACTATCGTTCACTAAACAAGGTGACCGTCAAGAATAAATATCCCATCCCGTTGGTGGGGGACCTGTTCGGCCAACTCGGAGGCGCACGATACTTCTCCAAACTTGATTTGCGCTCGGGGTATTATCAAGTCTGGATTACAGAGGGTGACGAGGCTAAGACGGATATGGCACATATTAGTATATGGTTATGCCTTTTGTTCTAACAAATGCTCCTGGAACTTTTTGTACTTTGATGAACAAGCTCTTTCATCCTTACCTGGATGGGTTCGTCGTGGTCTATCTCGACGATATCGTTGTGTACTCAAACACGATGGAGGAGCACATTGAGCATTTGAAGATCGTCTTCCAAGTGCTGAGGGAGAACAAACTCTTCGTCAAGCGGGAGAAGTGCTCATTTCCACAAGAAAAGGTGTCATTCTTGGGGCACTGGATCGGACATGCCAAGATATGGACGGACGGTACGAAGGTTCAGTCCATACGGTAGTGAAAGACTCCCACCAGGCCGACGGAGCTGCGATCGTTCCTTGGCCTGGCGAACTACTATCGATGGTTCATCCGAGGATATTCTGCCATCGTACCGCCTTTGACCAATCTGTTGCAGAAGGATCGGGCGTGGTGCTGGATGCCCCAATGCGAGGAGGCATTTTAGGCACTTAAGCGGGCTGTAACGGAGGAGCCGGTCCTATCTCTGTCGAACTACTCTAAGTCGTTCGAAGTGCATACAGACGCGTCCGACTTCACCATCGGTAGGGTGTTGGTACAAGAAGGGCACCCCATCATGTTTGAGAGTCGCAAGTTAAATGATACCGAGTGACGCAACACGGTGCAAGGGAAGTAGATGACCGTGGTCGTGCATAGCTTGAGGACATGGCGGCACTACCTTCTCGACACTAAGTTCATGGTTATGACGAACAATGTTGCTACGAGCTACTTCCAGTCCCAGAAGAAGCTGTCCCCGAAGCAGGCGAGATGACAAGGTTTTTTAGCCGAGTTCAATATGGAGTTGCGGTATAAACCCGACAAAGAAAATCAGGTGGCCGATGTGCTTAGTAGGAAGGCCGAGCTCGCATTTGTGTGCTTGCTCAAGAAAGACATTCTGGACCGTGTTCGAGTGGGTATCATGGAGGACCCACTGACACAGGCCATAGTGAAGCTTGTCAAGGAGGGCAAAACGAGAAGGTTCTGGCTGAAAGACGGGATTCTCTATACCAACGGCGACAGGGTGGTCATGCCTAAAGGAAGTAGCTTGCGGAGACAGCTGCTCAAGGAGTGCCATGATACCAAGTGGACTGGACACCCGGGGCAAAAGCGGACCTTGGCGCTGCTAGAGGCTGCCTACTACTGGCCTCGCAAGCGTAAAGATGTGGAGGACTATGTGCACACCTGTCTTATGTGCCAACAAGATAAGGTGGACCATCAGAAGCCCGAAGGTCTACTTGAGCCTCTTGCCGTACCAAGCAGACCGTGGGTGAGCATATCGATGGACTTCATCTCGTCCTGCCGAAAGTGGGGCACTTGGGTCCATTCTCGTGGTGGTGGACCGATTCTCCAAGTAGAGGAGGCCGTGCGACTATTCATCAACCACGTAGTAAAGTTTTGGAGCATCCCGGAGGACATAGTCAGCGATCGGGAGCCCCGCTTCACAAAAAATTTCCGGACAAAAGTGTTCAAAATCCTCGGGACGGACTTGCTTTTCTCGACCAGCTTCCACCCGCAGACGGATGGGCAGACCGAGCAGGTCAATTCGCTACTCGATGAGTACATACGGCATTTTGTGAGTACAAACCAGAGGGATTGGGTGCATCACCTCGACGTTGCTCAGTTCTGCTACAACCATCAACGGAGTGAGTTATCGCACAGCAGCCCATTCGAGTTGGTGATGGGTCGATAGCCTCTTGCCCCGCACACGCTGAGTGCGGGGTCCTCGAGTAGAAGCCCCGCAGCCAACTTGTTTACTTCAGACTTCAAGGCAAAGGCGGACATTGCCAAAGCATTTCTAGAGAAGGCTACGAAAAATATGAAAAAGTGGGCCGACGCGAAGCGAAGGCCGGTTAAGTACATGGAGGGAGACATGGTGATGGTGAAGCTACAACCGCAACAGTTCATCGTGTTCCAGAAAGTGCACGAAGGACTGATTCGAAAGTACGAAGGCTCCTTCCCCGTACATAAGAATGTAGGCAAGGTGGCCTACAAG
Source organism: Iris pallida (assembly GCA_029216955.1). NCBI lineage: Eukaryota > Viridiplantae > Streptophyta > Magnoliopsida > Asparagales > Iridaceae > Iris > Iris pallida. The sequence goes on from JANAVB010039420.1 coordinate 601,807, forward strand.
CTCGAGCTCTCCGCCAAGCTGAAGATTCATGTAGTCTTCCATGCCAGTTGCTTGAAGTCGAACCATGAAGACTTGGAAGATCTACAGCGAGGAGTTCCGAAGCGACCGACGACGACCATGACTACGTCCTTCGAGAAGGAGGTGGAATCCGTGCTGGACAAGAGGACCATTTGTCGGCGAGGAGTACCTCATCCAATGGAAGGGCATGCCGCACAACGAGTCTAGCTGGAACGTGCATGTATGCTGCTTCAGATCGAGACTGAGGTCCAGACGTTTCTCAGCGAGCATGGTTGACGAGGGCGTCAACGCCTTAGGTGAGGAAGAATGTAACATCCCAAATATTGCACGCCGCCCGAGGCCAAGTTGTATAACCTTTCCATGGACCAAGGTTATGCGGGAAGCTTCTAGAACATTCCAGAAGATGGCGGAACTCTCCAAAGACGGTAGATTTCTCTGGAAGGCCCAAGATCATTCTAGATGGCCCAAGATGCTTCTGGATAGCTTGTGAAGTTTCTTTTTATGTCCCTAGAGAATAATACTGGAATATGTCGTTTCAGTTATGGTAGGAAGAATAATCTTTGGAATATTCCTTCCAGAAGTTTCCAAGTAAAGCTCTATGAGCCATTATAAAAGGGGGAGGCCTCATTTGTTCCTTACCACCTAAAAACTTGTAAGTATTCTCCAAGCAATAAAAAATTCTTACGAGTCCCATATTTCCTCCACTCTTCTTATTTTCCTTAGCGATTTAGCTAAGTCGTATTGGAAAGGCTTGCATGAGTCTTCGAGGAGAAAGACAGTGCGCCGCACGGGACAAAGTGCTAGCAAAAACACTAAGTCCGTGACAGTACGCTCACTTCATACTCCTCTTCCTCAACCTTCTCGCTTCGTATGACACTGATACGTTTGTCCTCTTATGTAAATCCTAAGCGTAGTGATTTTGTCAACATATATATGAAGCACAAAACCATCGGCTTGGTTGGGCATTTTGACGACTCTTTTCCTCGGATAAACTCTCCTTATGATAACTCTCATTCTCTCTCTCATCATTCTCCTCAATGTTTTTTTGGCTTGGCCTTGGCAAAGTTGTTGTTCCACCTGTACTCAACGAGCCCGCAGAAGGTCTCATAATCTATGTGCTTGTACGTCAACACCAACTATTCTTGTTCCTTATAGACCGAATTGATTCGTATCCGAGGGTACTTTCCGAGAACTAAACCTTGCACATAAAGTTGTCCATGACCATTTACACATATGTAACTTAGCTATAAATTATAATATGCATGATAATAAAATCTTGCAATAATCGATACAATACATCCTTTTTCTTCATTCACATTCCTCGAGTCATAAGCTCATAAGATACTTTTTCATTCCAGGGTTAACATAGTAGGTGACACAACAGTCTCAAACATTACTGAGACTCATTGGTCCCAAATTATTACTGATAACCCAACGATCCTGATAATACAATCCATTTTCATATAATAACCAGTTCAATGATAGTTTAATATCTACTGTACAATTTTCATTGTTTAACAATAAGTTCAATTATTTATCGTCACTTGCTTATAAACCGATATGAATTAAAGCATAAGTATAATCTCCTATATCTCGGTTCTTTTATTATAACAACAATATGATCTTATAGGAATATAGTAACAAAGATTAATAAGAGTTCTTTTTCTTTTTTTAGTAAAAATAGAAATAAAGGAAAGTATGCTCAGAACCACACTATTTAACGAATTGTTTTCCCATCTTGATCAAGTAGATATCGAAATAATTTCTCCGTACAAAATCGAATCCAACTAGGATTTACAATCCCACAAGCCAACAAAATGCCATCGCACGAAGTAAGGTATTACATATACACCACTCAGGAAAAAAAAAGTTGCGTCCTCAAACTTAAAAGAACCAAGTAAATATAAAAAATAAGTAAAGGAGAAAGAAAACGTCAAGAATCACCATACAACAACCATCCAAATGATTCTTGAAATGTTTAATCCTCTTAATACATTGAACCTTTCAAAGATTCATGAACTTGATCAAGTAGTTAGTTTTACATTCGCCTTCTGAAAGATTTATGAGCCAAATATTGTAAGATGTTTCATGAACATATGATAAAGTAGCAAGACTTTTACATTAAACTTCATGAATGTGGTCAAGTAGTAGATTTAATCTTTACTTGAGACCTGTATTGCAAAGGTAAAATTAAATAATGCAAATAGTCAATTACAACCATTTATATGTCTTGTTTGATACACTGTAATGCAATCGTAATCATAATCGTAATATAATCAAATTAAAAAAAATTATATTTGATTGCATTACGATTACGATTTTCCAAACGGGGTCTTAATACAATGATTTTAGGGTAGACCTAATCCGTCTCTTAAAATGCAATAATTGTTTAAACGAGGAGTCGTCGCTGTCACGCCCCGATTCCGAAGAATCGATAGTCGTCCTCCGGGCGTGATGCCATGCGAACCAGGTTGCGATCGCACAAGACATAGTCATAATGTTATCCAAAATACAACAGCTAAGAGAGTACGCAGAGAAATTGAACAACACATTGAGGCAGAGAAACTTTTCATTTTATTGATAATAGACATCACTTACAAGACTCTATTACAATCATGCCGTACGGGATTCACAAAATGACTCGATTCAGTCGTTCCATACATACATCCCTCAATTTACAGCAAAAGTATTCCAGCCACCTGGAATGGAGGGAGGCCGAAACATGTTTCTTGGACTGATGTAGAGAGCCTTCAAAAGTGGAGTAGCGAGAGTCTTCGACGCGCGGTCGAAGCTTCAAAATAAGAACGTCGCCTTGGTTAGTTGGCACGTTCCTCCGAATTCGCAGCACCTGTGGATAGCGAGGGTCAGCACGATCACATGTACTGGCGAGTGGCTAATTTAACCCAAGCTTCCATTTGTTCAAGCTGTTTTATAAAAACATGTTAGCCATTTTGCAATCTTTCTAGCCATCCTGATTGATTTGCATGTTAACATGTTAAGAGGCAAGCATTCGATAGGCAATAAAATATAACTTACGATACATCTTACCAATGACAGAGCGTAACATTGCAACATAACTTACCATGTTCATTTTCTGCCATATTTATAACAAGTTTATGATTTATGTGCAAGTATGGGTCACTTACAATTCAAGCCATCCTGGATTCGGTCCCAGAAGCGGTTCGTGTTGTGTCCAGATGGACGTGTCCGGGTGTTAGTTCGTATGGAATCATGGATCGTGTCCAACTGACTGGAGTCATGCTCAGATTCGGCTGGGGAGTTTAGCAAGAGGCAGGGTTCCTTTCAAGTATCAGTTGAATGCATGTTTTTACTTTGGATTCATTATGGTTGTATATTTTATTGATTGTGAAATTCTTGTCAAAATGTGTTAACAGTTGGGGCTATTCATATTTTGAGTGTATAAACAGTAGGTTTAAAGACAGAGTATGGACCTATTTGCTGATACAATTTTGTGTATGCTACTTATATTTTTCAAAGTGAAGTGGCCGTTGGGTTGAACAGATGTCACCCCCAGTTTTCAGAAACAGGGGTATTTTTGTTATTTTACATTTTTGAATATTTTTAAAATTTATTTTATTATTTATGATATTATTTTGGGGTTGAAATTTATTTTATTATTTATGATATTGTTTTGGGGTTATTTGAGTCGGGTTCGAATTTCAACTCAATCCGACTTGAAACGGGGACCCGGGGGGTAGTTTGACTCTAGTGGGACCCACACGCTAGTTAGACATGGCCCACATGATATTAATTTTAGTCCACATGATATTAATTTTAGTTAGTAGTTAGACTAATTATTTATGGATATGTTTAGTTTAATTAGAGACTTAAAACTAGACTAATTTGACCTCAACCTTTAACCCATTCTTAATTTAAATCAAATAGATTAGTGGAGGGTATTTTGGACATTCAAAATGGGGACACCTCACCCTTTTTAGGCAGCCACCTATGGGGGGATAAGGAGTGAGTCACCATCTCTTCCATTTCATTTTATCCATCCATTTTCTCTCTCTTGTTCTTCCCCAAATTTCTAGAGAACAACTCCATTGATTTTATCTCCAAATCCACCATTTCTTCCACCAAATCTTCTTCTCTTCTCCTCTACTCCATAGTTAGAGAGTGCTATCCAAGTTTGGGAGGATTCGGAGCTCGTTCGTGTCCTTTTGGAATCTCTATATGTCGGTGTCGTGACAGAAGAATTTTCCTTTGAATCTCTCTCCCGGAAGGTATAATCTGTCACGCCCCAGAACCAGAATACTGGTGAGCGGGGGCAGACATAGCCAGCTACGTATAACGGAATGAGATCCACACTGTTATACGGTCACGGCTGTCTAGATATGTGAGGGTTTCACTACAATCCATCAGTCTCTTAAGGTCATAAAATAGCCTATTACCTCAATCTCAACCAACTAATAATAATCACAAGATATCAGATCTCCAAATATACAATTGTAAAGCGTCCCAAACATCACATATCCAGATGATCATGAAGCTAGTCGTTACAAAATGTGAGGACTAGCAAGAGTTCAGTCATACATGATCAACCCCCGGGGCATGTCAATCATGTTACAGCCCGTAGGCAGACAGTAAGTAAGTACAATCGAGCTAACACTTGCTCGTCGGCTAAACGCCTCAAAAGAATAATTTACAATATTACAGTGGGAGAACAAAAGAAACCCATTCGATGCCCTGGTTACGTCTGGTGACCACCATCGGGCTGGAAGACAGGTAGATCCTTTGCTGCTGCTCCGGTATCTGGCCATACAAAACCAGCTGGGTCAGACCCCAGGAAGAGCAAGTGCCACAAAGGAGGCCACAAAATAAGAACCAAAGCCAGCATATTAGCACAATAATATAATTACATAATAAGAGACAGTAATTTAAGAAAAAGTATGATGGATAATTATAAAAGACAATCTTGCATAGAATCACTAAAAGACAGGACATATGGAAAAGCATGTCAGGATGATATACGATGAGATAACCATGGGACTATTCAGATAGCTAGGTTACAACCCGTAAACCAAACAAGGACCGGGATTGTAACCCTTCGTCTGAACGGAACTTGGTTTCTCTCACCATTTATCGGCAAGATAATTATAAGAAATCAGGTCAAGTAACAATCTGGAGTGACAATCATTCTAGTGACAATCTGGAGTGACAATCCTTTAATCATTCCGGTACAATCCTACAATCAATCAATTCTAGACAATACTATACTGGACCAGACTCCATCCAAGCAATCACGGCCAATCATTGCCTACGGCTTTCTACATTAACTAACTAGGGTTATCACAATCCGAGTTACTAGCAAGATGCAATGAGATGCTCCAAGTAGTCACGGGCCCTGCAGCTATCCAGGTTATCCAGGCAATCATTATAGTGACAATCTAGAGAGTACAATGTATTATAGTGACAATAGAGTTCAATCATTTAAGTGACAATGGTGGGTGCCCCACATAACAGTGGGCTAGAAATGTGCCATACTCGTCGGCAGGCTACAAGTCCAAACATTTGCGGCCGGGATAACGGGATCGCCTGTAACTGGAGAACATCTGTTCATGACTAGTGAATTATACTAATTATTAACCTTAGTCCAATTCCGTAGGTACTCCTGACCGTGGTACTCAGGAGTCCCCTCCTAGGCATGATGCAAGACATGATTGGATTATTTGTACAAGCACAATCGCCCACGGTGTCAGGATTAATTATACAGGTCATGTCATGTCAAGTAGCCATCGCGACAGCTATTCAAGATATATCAGGTCAGGTTATCATATCAAGTGTACTGGTCAGAAGTGCGCCACGACGGGCCACTTATCAGGTCATGCTCAATTATCAATTCCAAACATATCCAGTAAATTCGTGATTATCAAGTTCAGGAAAAAAGGCATAAGGATATAAAATAGACGTAAAATATCTAATAAAATAACAATATACAGGGCTATAGAAGAGCAAAGCTTAAAGAATTAAGACCAAAACTCCAAGAGCCAATGGGTTAAGCAAGGGGTCAGGGGGCAGCGTACACAAAAGTCACGCACGCTCAAGGGAACAGCGTACATGAAAAGTCACGCACGCTCAAGGGAGCAGCGTACATGAAAAGTCACGCACACTCAAGGGAGCAGCGTACATGAAAAGTCACGCACGCTCAAGGGAAACAGCGTACATGAAAAGTCACGCACGCTCAAGGGAAGCAGCGTACATGAAAAGTCACGCACGCTCAAGGGAGCAGCGTACATGAAAAGTCACGTACGCTCAAGGAAGCAGCGTACATGAAAAGTCACGCACGCTCAAGGGAGCAGCGTACATGAAAAGTCACGCACGCTCAAGGGAGCAGCGTACATGAATAGTCACGCACGCTCAAGGGAGCAGCATACATGAAAAGTCACGCACGCTCAAGGGAGCAGCGTACATGAAAAGTCACGCACGCTCAAGGGAGCAGCGTACATGAAAAGTCACGCACGCTCAAGGAAAGCAGCGTACATGAAAAGTCACGCACGCTCAAGGAAAGCAGCGTACATGAAAAGTCACGCACGCTCAAGGGAAGCAGCGTACATGAAAAGTCACGCACGCTCAAGGGAGCAGCCTACATAAAAAGTCACGTACACTCAAGGAAGCAGCGTACATAAAAAGTCACGTACGCTCAAGGGAGCAGCGTACATGAAAAGTTACGCACGCTCAAGGGAGCAGCGTACATGAATAGTCACGCACGCTCAAGGGAGCAGCATACATGAAAAGTCACGCACGCTCAAGGGAGCAGCGTACATGAAAAGTCATGCACGTTCAAGTCTGCGTACGTACAAAAGCACGCACGCAAGAGACACGCTTCCAACAGGAAGCGTATCCAAGGCTCAGTGGCGTAAGCTAAGAAGCTCTGCACACTGCTCACTATCTTCTCCAAACAGCAAGAACACCATGGATGAACCCAAGGCTTCAAAAGTTCAGAACTTGGCCATCCGAACTCCAAATCCGGATTTCCAAAGTTTAAACTGGAGTGAAACTGAATGCCCTACCACATGGAAACATCAAAAACCCATAAAATCCAACTTAAGAAGCTCAAACCATACAAAATCCGAAAATAGAAATAACTTAGATCTATCACAATGGAGGCTCCAAATCACAAAAATCCAAGTTCTAATGTTGATCACCATGTCCTAATCTAGCAAATAGACAAGGAAAAAGAGGGCTCTCATGTAGTGGCAAGGTGCACTTGCCTAGGGTTGGGAGAGTTGTGTAGAGGAAGGAGAATAAGAAGAAGAAGGAAATAAATGGTGGTTATGAGGAGAAAGAAAATATTGGTGGAGTTATAAAGAGGGGGAGTTGTGGTGTGTTGAGGGTGGAGCATAGGCTATGGTGATCCAATACTCATTAAATCAAACCAAACCAACCCAAAACCAATTAAAACTGAGCCAGGACAAAACCCAAAATACGAAAAATACCGAAATTCTACAAGTCGAGAAAAATTAAAATACATGCCAAAATCCAGATACGGATATAAATACGAAATACGGGAAATACGAAAAAAATGAGGGTGACATAATCTCTCCTCTAATCCATCCCTATATGCATATAGGAATATTTTGAACCCATAGGAATGACCCCCATGGTTGTATCTCCATTTATGTCCATTTCGTGTCCATTTGGAGGTCATAGGAGTGTCCTTTGTGTTGTGGTTGTGTCCTAGTGGAAAAAAACTCCTATTTTGGACACTTGTATGCATATATATATTGTAGGAATGATTAATTAGTGTTTTAATCTCAGATTTATATTTTTAGAGAGTGGATTGATCTTATTTAGGATGGTTAGAATAAGTTTTATTTAGATAGCTATGTTGGTATCCAAGTATTTTGGCCTACATGTGTTTTTTATCCAAACAACCCAAATTCGTCATAATTTTTATCCACATTTTTAGTAGCTAGAGCAACTTAGAAATATCATAACTTTTAGCTCATAACTCCAATTAACCTTTCGTTTTTTTTAAAAGAAGCGTATCGAAGTTAGCTTTCCAAATATATATTTTAATAAGCCAAATTCATTATATAACTTTCTGTAAAATTATTTGAGTGTTAGATGTACGAAAGATGAACGCGTTTCGGTGTTTTCGCGATTTCGGGAGCTTTCGGACACGAAAATGCGCTCCGTTTGAAGTTTAGGAAAGCTAACACGAAGAGCTATAACATACTTTAATCCTAGAATTTTGTGAAGGCTTAATTGGTACAGTATTGGTTTTAAGTAGAAGAGTGACTATGCGACGTAGGCATTTTGTGTAACCTATGGGCCTAGTATTGATATCATGTGAATGTAGGTAATAGGGTATAGTTAAGATATTGAGTTTAACTTTTAAGATATAGTTAGAATTAGGTTCTCTTGGTTGGTAATGGTCAGGATTAGTGTCCTCAGACTAGTTTTGACCTCGGTTGACCATTTTGACCAAAAGTCAACAAAAGTCAACCAAAAGTCAAACTTAGCCTATAAGTGACTAGAATTGACCGAAACCAAACCAGAGTTGACCAGTTGACTGAAAGTTAATAGTTAATCAACATTTGACTAGTTTGACCAAGGATTGACCAGAGTTGACCAGTTGACCAAAAGTCAACTGTAAGTCAACCTTTGACCCCGTTTGACCTAGTTTGACTTGGATTGACTCCCCGTGACCTGGTATGATCTAGTATGAACCAGTATGACCTAGTTTGACCTAGTACGACTCAGTTTGACCTAGATTGACCTATTTTTGACATAGACTTGTATTCATGACTTAAATTAGTTTTCTTTTTCAGTATAAAACCCTGTTTAACTCATAGTATCTTATTTTAGGTCTGTAATTTACTCTTAGCGTTTGTTCACCTTATAAGCTCAGGACCACAGGCGAGTACATTCACTGATAGTTTTTATTGTCTTGATATCTACTATATTCGACTCAGTTGTAGTGTCTTACTTGATTCTCGACACGATAGTTCACGGACTAGTATACGTCGGATCCTGTCATGAGATGTTATTCCTAGATTTTCCTTGGTATATTGGTGTGTGATATCCATGTTTCATGTACTTATATAGACATTGATTTGGGAGTGGGCTGATCTCCTGCTTTTAAATTCGTGTCATGACGTACCATGTCCGGATCTATGATATTATTCAGGAATGGGGGAATTATTAGGGGTTATGTGATCAAAGCCTCCCTGTCACTATTTGCTAGTGCCACCCTCACTTCACGTAGGGTGTAGCAGATACCCCATGTCTATGTTATCCAGGTTGGCCGGTATGACCCTTTCAGATTTTCATGTGATTGTCGGGCCAAGTGGATAACCCTACCATGATTCTCTAGCCGATCACATAGCGCTCTAATAATTCAAGTCACATTTTTTATATTTATTTATCCTAGGAGGCTAAGTTCTGTTCGGGAGAAGGATTACAACTCCGGTCCTTATTTGGTTTAAGGGTTGTAACTCGGCTTCCGAATAGTTCCTAAGCAATCCTACAAATATATTGTCATCCTATTCAGTACTCACATCTATTATACATTTGCTAGCGCCACCCTCACTTCATGTAGGGTGTAGCAGATACCCCATGTCTATGTTATCCAGGTTGGCCGGCATAACCCTTTCAGATTTTCATGTGATTGTCGGGCCAAGTGGATAACCCTACCATGATTCCCTAGCCGATCACATAGCGCTCTAATAATTCAAGTCACATTTTTATATTTATTTATCCTAGGAGGCTAAGTTCTGTTCGGGAGAAGGGTTACAACTCCGGTCCTTATTTGGTTTAAGGGTTGTAACTCGGCTTCCGAATAGTTCCTAAGCAATCCTACAAATATATTGTCGTCCTATTCAGTACTCACATCTATTATACATTTCCTGCTAATTTTACCATGTATTTTATATATCTTTGTCTTGTATTTCATTACACTGTCTCTTATAGAATTTGTCAATTCATATGGAACTGCTGTTGGTGTTTGTACTTGCTCATTTTCCTGACAGGATATCGTTGACATATTACAGATGATTCTGAGGCAGATTGCCCGACCTATTATGGGGTCGAGTCTGATGGAGTAGACCCGGGCTGTGGTTTGTTAGTAGAGCCACTAGCCTTTGCTCACCCTGAGTAGTGTAGCTTAGTTAGGTTTGCCTGGCCTACGAGCCAGCTAGTACTTTTTAGACTGTAGTAGTTTTTATATATTATGTGATTCTCTGGGTTGTTTGTGTATAGCTCTGGACTTGTGTGGATCTTGGACTTATTTTCTGTTCTCATCATTCGTATTTTTCTTTCCATACTATCTACCTTAGTTTTACATTTGTGATTGAGACTGTATTGCTATGTCACCTCCATTCGGAGTGTATATACTGTACAGGTACATTTATCTGTTTAGTTGTAGTATTTATAGATGACCTAGACAGTGTTCTACCGTCGATGCTGTGGCATAGGCTGGACGTAACCACTTACTCGTGCCCCTAATCAGGGTGCGGGTTGTGACACATTTTTGTGGTGGCCCATGCAGGTCAGAGTCGCAATTAGTACGATCTCGTAATGGTGCTCGACTTAGAGTACTAATTACGAGCCTGCAACTAGGATATAGGATATGAAAGGAGTTACTCAATCACATTTTAGGAAAATTCTGATCTTTTGATTACCATGACAACTCTTCTTGCATTTGACTTCAATTGTCCTCCTTTGATAATATCTTATCTTGTGCCATATTAATCTCTTGGGTTCAATTCGTCTTCAGGATGACAGTGACTTGTTTTCAGGCAGTAGCAGAGCAGATAGCAGGTTCCAATCTTTCGATCTCATTTTTGCATTTTCTTTCTTATAAACTGTGTTGAAATTCAATTCCATCTGTTCCTTGATCGTTGGATGAAATTTTGTTCTTGTGATGTGATATTCTTCTGAGATATGTCGTATGGGCTAGGTCGTCTTGATTATGAGATTTTAGAATCCTCTAGGGTCATGCTAGCAGGCATAGTGAGGACATATAGTCGGATTATGGTCATATTTCTCGTGTATGGGAATTTAAGGTTTTTGCTGCCAAGCATGCGGCAATGCAAAAATTTTAAATACCACAATTCTAGAGGTATGTTCCATAGTCAAGGACTCTGTGATTATCGTAGCCTTGCTCACTGGCATGACGGAGATTCTGAGTATCATGATTTTGGACAGACGCATACGATTATCGAATTGCATGATTTTTTCTGTGGTTACTTTGTTTTAATTTTTGAGGATGATTCCTTTAAGGTGGATAGACTTGTAGCACCTAGTTTCTATTTGAGTATAATTTTAAAATGCTATAATTTTAGTCATTTAATTAATGTTATTTAATTCATGCTTTGATTTTGAAGATTTTAATCATTTTAAATTTTTAAGCCATGACTTGTGATTTTGATGTTTTACTAGTGAAACCCTAGGGACTGTTTGACCTGGAGCCTAACCATGTGATTAGGATACTTTCAATATTATTTTTGGACCAAGGGTATTTTCGTCATTGGACCTCTTTGATTTATTTTGATATTTTGCATTGGTGATTGCTTGGTTTTAATTTCGAGGACGAAATTTTTTAAGGTGGATCGATTTGTCACCCCCAGTTTTCAGAAACAGGGGTATTTTTGTTATTTTGCATTTTTGAATATTTTTAAAATTTATTTTATTATTTATGATATTATTTTGGGGTTGAAATTTATTTTATTATTTATGATATTGTTTCGGGGTTATTTGAGTCGGGTTCGAATTTTAACTCAATTCGACTTGAAACGGGGACCCGGGGGGGTAGTTTGACTCTAGTGGGACCCACACACTAGTTAGACATGGCCCACATGATATTAATTTTAGTCCACATGATATTAATTTTAGTTAGTAGTTAGACTAATTATTTTTGGATAGGTTTAGTTTAATTAGAGACTTAAAACTAGACTAATTTGACCTCAACCTTTAACCCATTCTTAATTTAAATCAAATAGATTAGTGGAGGGCATTTTGGACATTCAAAATGGGGACACCTCACCCTTTCTGGGCAGCCACCTATGGGGGGATAAGGAGTGAGTCACCATCTCTTCCATTTCATTTCATCCATCTATTTTCTCTCTCTTGTTCTTCCCCAAATTTCTAGAGAACAACTCCATTGATTTCATCTCCAAATCCACCATTTCTTCCATCAAATCTTCTTCTCTTCTCCTCTACTCCATAGTTAGAGGGTGCTATCCAAGTTTGGGAGGATTCGGAGCTCGTTCGTGTCCTTTTGGAATCTCTACGTGTCGGTGTCGTGTCGGAAGGATTTTCCTTTGAATCTCTCTTCCGGAAGGTATAATCTCTCCTCTAATCCATCCCTACATGTATATAGGAATATTTTGAACCCATAGGAATGACCCCCATGGTTGTATCTCCATTTGTGTCCATTTTGTGTCCATTTGGAGGTCATAGGAGTGTCCTTTGTGTTGTGGTTGTGTCCTAGTGGAAAAAACTCCTATTTTGGACACTTGTATGCATATATATATTGTAGGAATGATTAATTAGTGTTTTAATCTCAAATTTATATTTTAGAGAGTGGATTGATCTTATTTAGGATGGTTAGAATAAGTTTTATTTAGATAGCTATGTTGGTATCCAAGTATTTTGGCCTACATGTGTTTTTTTGTCCAAACAACCCAAATTCGTCATAATTTTATCCACGTTTTTAGTAGCTAGAGCAACTTAGAAATGTCATAACTTTTAGCTCATAACTCCAATTAACCTCCTATTTTTTAAAAGAAGCGTATCGAAGTTACCTTTCCAAATATATATTTTAATAAGTCAAATTCATTATATAACTTTCTGTAAAATTATTTGAGTGTCAGCTGTACGAAAGATGAACGCGTTTCGGTGTTTTCGCGATTTCGGGAGCTTCCGGACACGAAAATGCGATCCGTTTGAAGTTTCGGAAAGCTAACATGAAGAGCTATAACATACTTTAATCCTAGAATTTTGTGAAGGCCCAATTGGTACAATATTAGTTTTAAGTAGAAGAGTGACTATGTGACGTAGGCATTTTGTGTAACCTATGAGCCTAGTATAGATATCATGTGAATGTAGGTAATAGGGTATAGTTAAGATACTGAGTTTAACTTCTATGATATAGTTAGAATTAGGTTCTCTTGATTGGTAATGGTTAGGATTAGTGTCCTCAGACTAGTTTTGACCTCGGTTGACCATTTTGACCAAAAGTCAACAAAAGTCAACCGAAAGTCAAACTTAGCCTATAAGTGACTAGAATTGACCGAAACCAAACCAGAGTTGACCAGTTGACTGAAAGTCAATAGTTAGTCAACATTTGACTAGTTTGACCTAGGGTTGACTAGAGTTGACCAGAGTTGACCAGTTGACCAAAAGTCAACTGTAAGTCAACCTTTGACCCCGTTTGACCTAGTTTGACTTGGATTGACTCCCCGTGACCTGGTATGACCTAGTATGAACCAGTATGACCTGGTATGACCTAGTTTGACCTAGTACGACTCAGATTGACCTAGTTTTGACTTAGACTTGCATTCATGACTTAAATTAGTTTTCTTTTTCAGTATAAAACCCTGTTTAACTCATAGTATCTCATTTTAGGTCTGTGATTTACTCTGAGCGTCTGTTCACCTTATCAGCTCAGGACCACAGGCGAGTACATTCACTGATAGTTTTCATTGTCTTGATATCTACTATATCCGATTCAGTTGTAGTGTCTTACTTGATTCTCGACACGATAGTTCACGGACTAGTATACGTCGGATCCTGTCATGAGATGTTATTCTCGGATTTTCCTTGGTATATTGGTGTGTGATATCCATGTTTCACTACCAAAATACATGGATTTACCGACGGCCTTATCCGTCGGTATTCCGTCGCCAAAAATAAATACCGACGGATTACCGACGGATATTTTGGTAAAACAGCCGTCGGGAATAACCTCGTCGCTAAAACATATCCGTCGCTACTCCGTCGCTCAGCGACGACTTAGCGACGGAATACCGTCGGCTCATTTAAATATATATAGCGACGGATTACCGACTAGCTTTTATCAAAACATGTATCAAGATATAGGTTTAGCGACGGAATACTCCGTCGCTAAAGAGTCGGCAAAACCGTATCAGTGATTTTCTGATACGCAATATCCGTCGCTAATCCGTCGTAAATTTGTCGGTAAAAGCATATTAGCGACAAAACATCCGTCGCTAACAGCAAAATTTATGGACATCAAACAGAACTAGGTCGACGGACGTTCCGTCGCTAAACCGTCGCTCAATGTAAAATTCTCCAGGTAGCGACGGATATTACGTCGCCAATCCATCGATACATTAAACTCCTACAGATAGCGACGGATGGTCCGTCGCCAATCCGTCGCTTTATTGAAATGCTCCAGGTAGCGACGGTTTTTTCGTCGCCACTCCGTCGCTAAACTCAGTTTCTCCAGTTAGCGACGGACTATCCGTCGCTGAGTGGTCGCCAGTCCGTCGCTAACTTCTAATTTTTGAAAAAAAAAATACTGCAAACAGACTCTTTCCTGTTTGTACAACACATCCAACACAATATCAAACATGCAAAATATCCATATACAACACCATATATCCATATCCAACACGAATATCCAACGTATCCAATATCCAACACCATATATCCATATGCAAAATATCCATATCCGACACCAATATCCAACGTATCCAATATCCAACAAAATATTACCAACACAATATATCCAATATCTAACATTAAATTATCCAAACATAAAAAAAATATCCGAACATACAATGTATCCAAATGTCTACAAAAATTTCGGCAGCACCTCCTTTGTATATCAGATCATCGCTTATAACCCAGCGTAGGTATATATCCAAAAATCACATAGACGAAATATGCACATACGAATTTAATGCACACCAATTATCCAAGAAAAGACATCAATTATACTGAAGAGTAACCTAATATCCGTCGTTATACTGAAAATTTATCTTCAAGTGTGAGAACGGATGGCTCAGAATACACAACCCAAAATTCATTCTAGCATACATTAGTGTGAATCATCTATGTTCTGTACATATGGTGTAGTATATGATCTTATCGTATATAGTATTTGAAGAACGTAACAGAATCAAGATGAACTCACATAATGTAATACTAAGACATCATCTACTACTATATAAGATATAGTAATAGGTTGTCGTATCATCATTGCCGAGGGATGAGGGTCGGAGGACAGTCAACTTATCTACGGCTACATAGTTTCTGCCTCGCCAGTCGAATGGCTGCAGGGACTATATATGTCCTGATCACCATGTCGTACCGTAGATTAATGCAAATGGAGCTGGAAACAAAATACAGAAACCAAAAAACAAAATACAGAATCCAATCCCTGGGTTCGCCGAAAATACAAAACACAGAATCCAATTCCTGTATTTTAAGTGTGAGAACGGATGGCTCAGAAGACAACCAAACCGGAGAGGATACTCCAAGAGATACATCTGAGTAGGACGTATACTCTGAGAGATCACCCTTACAGAAATGATATCAGTAGTGGTATCGAATGTTGGAGAAGATATTATCACAGTATACGTCCTCTCCTCCACGATGGCTCTAGACCCATCTGCTCGTCCCTGCTTCCATTCTTCTTGTTTGACTCTCTCAGCCACACATGATATCCAGCTCAAGTGTAGAGTAGGCGGAAAAGAAGGGGACAGGAATAGGAGGGGGAAACAGCACACCGGCGGCATGACCCGGAGGAAGTACAGAGGTTTTCTTTAACATACGTAGGAGAACTATAAGGATATATGTAAACACAACATATCACCTTGTCAAAGACCCTAAATGTGACAACCATGTTACCGCGGTGTCGGAAGACTAACATGTCATAATTTTATAAGCCGTGTGTTTTGACATAATCCTCCCAACCGGATTTCAGTTCTACGTAATAATGCGAGATTACGACACATGAGGAAAGAGTTGGGATGATTATGTCAAAACACACGGCTTAGAAAATTATGACATGTTAGTCTTCCGACACCGTGGTAACATGGTTGTCACATTAAGGGTCTTTGACAAGATGACATATTGTGAAAAGATATATCCTTATAGTTCTCCTACGTATGTTGAAGAAAACCTCTGTACTTCCTCCGAGTCATGCCGCCGGTGTGCTGCTTCCCCCTCCTATTCCTGTCGCCTTCTTTTCCGCCTACTCTACATTTGAGCTGGATATCATGTGTGGCTGAGAGAGTCAAATAAGAAGAATGGAAGCAGGGACGAGCAGATGGGTCTAGAGCCATCGTGGAGGAGAGGACGTATACTGTGATAATATCTTTTCCAACATTCGATACCACTACTGATATCATTTCTGTAAGGATGATCTCTCAGAGTATACGTCCTACCCAGATGGATCTCTCGGAGTATCCTTTTCGGTTGGTTGTCGTATCATCATTGCCGAGGGATGAGGGTCGGAGGACAGTCAACTTATCTACGGCTACATAGTTTCTGCCTCGTCAGTCGAATGGCTGCAGGGACTATATATGTCCTGATCACCATGTCGTACCATAGATTAATGCAAATGGAGCTGGAAACAAAATACAGAAACCAAAAAACAAAATACAGAATCCAATCCCTGGGTTCGCCGAAAATACGAAACACAGAATCCAATCCCTGTATTTTAAGTGTGAGAACGGATGGCTCAGAAGACAACCAACCGGAAAGGATACTCCAAGAGATACATCTGAGTAGGACGTATACTCTGAGAGATCACCCTTACAGAAATGATATCAGTAGTGGGATCGAATGTTGGAGAAGATATTATCACAGTATACGTCCTCTACTCCACGATGGCTCTAGACCCATCTGCTCGTCCCTGCTTCTATTCTTCTTGTTTGACTCTCTCAGCCACATATGATATCCAGCTCAAGTGTAGAGTAGGCGGAAAAGAAGGGGGCAGGAATAGGAGGGGGAAGCAGCACAGCCGGCGGCATGACCCGGAGGAAGTACAGAGGTTTTCTTCAACATACGTAGGAGAACTATAAGGATATATGTAAACACAACATATCATCTTGTCAAAGACCCTAAATGTGACAACCATGTTACCGCGGTGTCGGAAGACTAACATGTCATAATTTTATAAGCCATGTGTTTTGACATAATCCTCCCAACCGGATTTCAGTTCTATGTAATAATGCGAGATTATGACACAGGAGGAAAGAGTTGGGATGATTATGTCAAAACACACGGCTTAGAAAATTATGACATATTAGTCTTCCGACACCGCGGTAACATGGTTGTCATATTAAGGGTCTTTGACAAGATGACATATTGTGAAA